>CAHIKZ030000240.1:947500-1005000 GCA_903632075.3 Acanthosepion pharaonis | reverse complement strand
TGGCCGTAAGCACATCGGCTGTAGATCGGGAAAAGCGGAAACCATATTGCTTGTCTGAGAGCAGATTATGGATGTGAGGTGGTTAACCACCCCGGTATTGATTAGAGCTTCGAAGATTTTGCCGAAGAGGGGAAGGAGACTGATAGGACGGTAGTTGGAAGGGTCAGAGGGGTCGCCGGAGTTCTTGAAGACAGGAACGATCGAAGAGGACTTCCAGCAGTCAGGAAAACAAGATTCCTTGAGGCAGTAGTTGTATAGTTTCGAAAGGGCGGGCGCCAGTTCAGGCGCGCATTTCTTCAAGACAATGGCTGGTATCCCGTCTCCACCACTAGCCTTGTTGGGGGGATCAACGGCCAATCCTCCGCCCTCACCAAGTACCGGGCTTGGGAGATATGCTTTCAATAAGATTTAGAACAGGAAATAGAATCGGCTAGAACAATTCCAATATAAGAGGGAAGTCGGGTATGGGTACACCGGAAGAGTCGAGCGTCGAGTTGAATGAAAATTTCCGAGCAAAGCATTCAGCCTTGTCGGTAGAGGAGGTCAGGACTTCGAACTGGTTGAATAAAGGAGGTATAGAGGGTTTGCAATTGTTCAGTACACACTTGCAGAGACGCCAATAATCTTTGGAGCCAAATTTGCGAGATGCAATACGTTCCTTCATCCGCGCCGCAAATAGTGACTTAGCATCGTTGAGGACACGCTTACATTCGTTACGGGCGGAGGCAAAGAGACGTCTATTGCAGTCAGACATGTCGCTACGGTATAGGTGGAAGTAGTGGTTCCTATGGGCGACAGCGGCTGAGCAAGCAGCCGAGAACTAGGAGGAGGAGCGCGACTTGACCCTATATTTCCTTGTTGGGATGAAAGCGTCGATTCCAGCTTTAACTCAGGAAGAGACCTCAGACGCACATTCTTGGACGGGGAGCTTAAAGACACCATCTCAGGGGACATCGTGGAGGAAATCACGGAACGCGTCCCAGTCAGCTCGTTGATAGTAGAACGAAGTTCTAGTGGTAGGAGGTTCTTTATAGGGGGTGGAGTTAAAGGAGATGTTAACTGATACTACTGCATGATCAGAGTTACCAAGAGGGCAGAGTTGCGAGGCGCTGCAGGATTCGGGGATGGAGGTAAAGCACAGGTCGAGTAGAGAGGCTTTACCTTCCCGGTTGAAGGCAAAACGAGTGGGGAAGTTAACTATTTGTGTGAGGGAGTGGGAGATTGAAAAATTGAGCGTTTGAATGCCTGCGTGGTCAGTAGTAGCATTCTTAAGCCACAAGGTGTGATGGGCGTTAAAGTCACCAAACACAAAAATGTGAGCAAACGGGTGGAGGGAGAGAGCCTTGTCTATGCTGTCAGAAATGTTATCGAGTATCTCACAGTCTTGAGAGGATGGAGAGCGGTAAAGGAAGAAGAGATAGCTTACCGCATTGAGGAGAGAGAGTCGGAGACACATGTATGACTGGTTTGGCGATTCGAGAGAGGACTCACTGGCCAGAGGGCGATGTTCCTTGACGTAGACACCAAGACCGTGCATGTGGGTTAGAGAGTCTTTTCTGAGGAGAGGAAGATAGCCGGGGATCGAGAGATCAGAAGAGGGGATAGATGAGACAAGGTTTGTCTCACAGAGAGCCAGTACAGTTTGCAGTGAGGAAAGATTCCAGACTGCAGAAGTTTGTCCTAATGCCCCGGATGTTGGAGAACGAAATGTTGAGGGGTTTAGGTGGTTTTTGAGAAGCTGGTTTAGGGTTAATCTTTCGGTTTTTGTAACTCATGTTGAATTTAAAGTAAAAGAAACAGACAGTTTCGACCGTGACGCGGGCAGAGAGGAGTTGACTGCAGGGACACCTTTCCATGCACGACATGGCACTACAAACACCCCGGTATTATACAACTGTTGATCAGAGCGGCCGCTCAAGACGCTACGCAAGAGTTAGGGCTCCTAACTACCAGTCGGAAACAGCAACCAGAGAACTGTCAACCGTGTACCCTCAGAATGAAGAGGTGATGCCACAGACTGCACACATCACGGGAGAAACAGAGCTGCACTAATACAGAGGCCGGAGAGAGAAAGAGTACCGGGAACCCCTTCCTAAACAAGAAACAAGATGTAAGCTTCTACTCATGTCCAATAGAAGCGGGAGGAGTGTTGACCGGGCGGTAGAAGGGACTACCTACTCCTATTACAGATAACACAAAAAAGGACGACAAAAACAGAGGAGGGGGGAGGAGATATCAGGTAAGGAGTCCTGGATCACACCTGGTTATACCCTATCACATTGTTTTAACTTAGTATAAGTCCCATTGTCTATTCTAAAAAGAAATTGAAAATAAGGTTACCCGGATTTATTATCGCATCTAGTCAAAGACATTTAATTTTCCATTTTTTTCCTGTTTTTTTTTTCTTTCGAACCGGGATTTCTTACTAAACTATCAAATAAGGGAGAATCATTGGGACAAAATGTCTTTGAGTGGGGGAAGAGATAAATTTAAAAACGGAGAAAAAAAACAACAAAAAAAACAACAAAGGAACATGTAAATGGGTTTCTGCTAGAGCGAAACTATACTCACACGGGCCAGCAAGTGGTTGCCTGCTTTCTTCCTCATGATGGTGACTGAATGTACGGCTTATCTTATGTCCAAGCGTCGACCTGTTTTGGGGGGGGGAATCAACGGACAATCCTCCGCCCTCACCAAGTACTGGGCTTGGGATATATGCTTTCAATAAGATTTCGAACAGGAGAAAGAAACGGCTAGAACAATTCCAAGTTCAGACAATATATCAAGCAAAAAGATACTGACACAACATCATTAGAATACTTGACGAGACACTTTCGCATCTAGCCAAAGAATGATTGAGTGATTCGTTTTCTATGACCTATCAACCCTTTGCAGGTTATTTAAAGCCAGAAAATACTTTTAGATTGTAAGAAGAATTTTTTTTTTGGTGGGGTGTATAGTAATGATTCATTGATACAAGTCTGTGGCCCTAGATGTGCATTGAGTTTCTTTGCTGACTTTTTAAGCGTGGCATCTTCACGACACCACAGACTCTGTCAATAGACCATAACATTTTTATTGTTCGAGTGTAGCTTAGCGGTAGTGTGACAAAATGGCATCTGACATGAAAGTGCTTACTGGACATAATTTAATCTGGAAAATCGCAATATCACTAAAGTTTTATGAAGGTTTACGGAGACGAAATAATGGATGTAAACGCTGTCGTTTCAGCAGTGACAGCACGAGCCTGCTGATACAGATTTTTACGAGCATACAGTCTGACATGAAAGTGCTTACGGGACATAGGTGTGATGCTCTAATATGGAAAAAAGTTTTATGAAGATTTACGGAGACGAAATAACGGATGTGAACACTGTCGTTTCATCGTTTGTTCGCGCTGGAGAAAATTCACAGACCATGATAGTAACTATATGAAAAGAAATTGTGTTTTGTAGCTGAAAACACGTCCGGATGTCTAAAACAGTTTGAAATGAATCCTACACTATTTACATTATTCGGTCTATTGTCCTCATCTTTGTTGCCATATTTATTACAACGTTTCGGCCGTTGTACACGCCGGCCTTCTACAGGTGGTTGGAATGTTGAACTGAACCGTTTATTTCGCTTACTGGGGTAGACTGTTCTAGTTCCCCGTGCCATGTTTAGCCTAGTGAGTGTAATAAAGGGTTTAGTTCGACATTCCAACCACCTGTGATAAATATGGCGACAAAGATGAGGACAATAGTCCGAATAATGTAAATAGTGTACATAATACCTCATCTCAAATATATAGACAGATACTGAAGGCCCGAAACGTTGTGACAAATATGGCGACAAAGATGAGGACAATAGTCCGAATAATGTAAATAGTGTACATAATACCTCATCTCAGAAATATAGACAGATAATGAAGGGCTGAAACGTTGTGATAAATATGGCGACAAAGATGAGGACAATAGTTCGAATAATGTAAATAGTGTACATAATACCTCATCTCAGAAATATAGACAGATAATGAAAGGCCGAAACGTTGTAATAAATATGGCGATAATGATGAGGACAATAGTCCGAATAATGTAAATAGTGTACATAATACCTCATCTCAGAAATATAGACAGATACCAAAATGAATCCTATTTTTACTATCCGACTTGAACATATATCTGTTGACGTTGCAGTTCAGAACAGTTGCACAAAACAAGTGTAGCTTTAGCCGTAACTAAAACCTGACCTCCGAGGACTTGGAGCCTAACATCACAAGCAAGAAAAACATTAGGATGAAAGGCAGTAAAATAAACTTCTAAATTTATTGTAGATAAATTTACATACTTTAAAAAATAAATATATACATTCTAACTGGTTTCTTAATGTACCTATTACTTATGACATATATATATATATATATATATATATATATATATATATATATATATATATATATATATATATTAATGGAACAACTGCACTGTCCTTCTCGAAAGAGTGACTTAGCCTCATGGGAAATTAAGCGAGTAGTTCGTTTTCAAAGATCACATGTACATATGTCACTGTTTTCTGCAGTTTCTTCAGAAAAAATAATTATATACAAGTATTTATTCCTATCCAGATCTGTGGCACTATTTATTATATGAGGTTCTGGGTCTGCTGATAAATGACATCCATCAGCAAGGCCTCTGATCGAGAGATTGGAGATTTTGAGGAGGTGAGAACCATCTCCTAATTACTGCGGTTCCCAGGTCCACCCGGATCAGAGGTAGTAGCGTGTGTTAAAGTCCAGGCTATCGGCAAATAGTGAATCAACAAAACAAAAACAAAACACTATGAATACATTTTTATATTAAAATTACCAGCATTACAGTTTTATATAAAATTAACTAGCAACAGTATATATTATCCTCATCTTTGTTGCATATTTATCATAACGTTTCGGTTGTTGTACGCTCCGGTCTTCTTCAGGTGGTTGGAATGTTGAACTGAACCCTTTATTTCGCTCGCTGGGTTAGACTGTTCTACTTCTACATGCCATGTCTAATGGATGTCAGTTATCGGTTATCTCCTGCTAATTTCCATCTGAAAGTTCTCCACTGCCTTAACCGGGTATTGAACTCACACTATTTGGGTCCTCAAGGACACATGGCACAGTGGATAAAGGCGTTGGTTAGATCCAGTGACAGGTGACTCCTAGGAGAAGGACAACTCTGAATTCAAAACCTGAGGAGGGCCGTTTGGGGACCTTGTGGCACGTAGTGCACCAGGTCTTTGTATTCGGCCCTTCAGAAAGTGTGGATGGTCCTGCACGAAACCTTCACCACTATAATCAATTCTCATGTGCTGTTGTCGGGCTGTCGGCTTCCTGGGAACAGATCTGCTTGACCCTCATACGTCGAATTCGACGGAAGAGTCGACTATATATATATATATATATATATATATATATATATATATATATATATATATATATATATATATGACAGGGAAATCAATATTACCTCATGGGTATGGACTATTTCCACTATGGGTTGAATAGAGCCAATGTACAGGCGTCGGTGGAAATAGTCTGTCCGCTTGAGCTAATTTTGATTTCCCTGCTATGTAATCTATATGCTTTATTATAATAAATAAGTTATCAGTTATCTTCTGTTAATTCCACTCTCCTAGTTCTCCACCGACTTAACCAGGTAATTAGATCCAGTGACAGGACCCAAAGAATGTGAGTTCAATACCTGGTTAAGGCGGTGGAGAACTTAGAGAGGGGAATTAACAGGGGATAACTGATAACTGACATCCATCAAACATGGCACGTGGAAATAGAACAGTCTACCCTAGCGAGCGAAATAAAGGGTTCAATCTGAGATTCCAACCGCCCTAAGAAGACCGGAGCGTACAACGGCCGAAACGTTGTGATAAATATGGCAACAAAGATGAAGATGATAGTCCGAACAATGTAAATAGTGTACATAATACCTCATCTCAGAAATATAGACAGATAGCAATATATATTTATAGAAGATTTACCGATAATACATTTTATAGCAAAATGACTAACAATACATTTTATCTGTAGTTGAAGCCATAAAACTGTGTTCAAAATGTTTTCTGTTGTATACACATTTCCTTCCGCGTCCCAACTAGTGACCTAAAGTCAGAAGTGGCTTCATGACATTCTCCCTAATCATTTTTTATAACAAACTCCGCCTAATATTACACGCATACTACATAGATAAAGCACAGTGTTACTATATCTACCGAGGCATTTACGACCTACTGTAAATGACGATGCATACGGTTGTTGTATGCTCCGGTCTTCTTCAGGTGGTTGGAATGTTAAACTGAACCCTTTATTTCGCTCGCTGGGTTAGACTGTTCTACTACCACGTGCCATGTCTAATGGATGTCAGTTATCCGTTATCTTCTGTTAATTCCCCTCTCCTAGTTCTCCACCGACTTAACCAGGTAATTACATCCACTGACAGGACCCAAAGAATGTGAGTTCAATACCTGGTTAAGGTGGTGGAGAACTTAGAGGGGGGAATTAACAGGAGATAACTGTTGTAAAAAAAATGCAGACAAGAATATTAAAAAAATATTTAATTTTAAAAAATTTTTTAAAAATTTAAATCACTTCTACTAGAGTATGATAACTACTAAGGCATTTGTGACCTATCATAAATGACGATGCACTTGTTATTGCTGGAAAATGTTCAGGAAAAACAATGACCTGTTTTTTTTTTTTTTTAATGATATCAAATCAGTTTACAAACATTAAAATCACTCTTAGATTATTACCTATATAACCTGTTTATTGTTTTTTTTGTTTTTGTTTTTTGTTTTTTTAAATGACATCAAATCAGTTTACAAACATTAAAATCACCCTTAGATTATTTAAAAAAATTGTTTTATGAAAAATTGTTAATGATTTTGTATCTCTTTAAGTCATGTGCTATCAGGAATCCCTACACTGAGTCAATCGGAACTTTTCCCAATCAATCTGAGTGCTCGAACTATAACTGGAATTATTGATATCCTCATGTTATACATTTTTTACATTTCCACTTCAAGATTTTATTTACCAACTGTTGGAAGTATGAAATATGTTAGGGTTAGGATTAGGAGTTAGCGATTAGGATTAGGAGTTAGCTGCCTTTAACCTTAAAACTGACAACTAACTCCTAACCGCTAACTCCTAATCCTAACCGCTAACACCTAATTCTAACCCTAACATATTTCATACTTCCAACAGTTGGTAAATATCATACCATAGTAGAAAATGAATAATAGATATCGTACTATAGTAGAAAATGGATGGTAGATATCATACTATACTAACACATAAAGTTCTTCATAATGTGTGAGCTGTACTTGTGAGGATAACTTTTTGTATCTCTTTAAGGCATGTGCTATCAGGAATCCCTCCACTGAGTCAATCGGAACTTTTTCCAATCAATCTGAGTGCTCGAACTACAACTGGAATTATTGATATCCTCATGTGATACATTTTTTACATTTCCACTTCAAGATGCTTGTATTTTGATAAATTGTTGAAGATCTTTACATTACAATGTGCAGTAACGGCAATGTCGACAAGAAAGCACATTCTGTTCTCGTGGTCATTGATCACAATGTCTGGGCGATAAGCTTTTTTTTTCTATCTGTTTATTGCTTTTACTTTCTGACGAGGACGGTCCTTTACCGAATCATTATTCGAAATCAAGAGTAAGATAAGGTAGTAAATATATGAATCCTGTATGCCAAAATTTTGATGTTAAGTGCTTCTTAACATGCGCATTGTTTTTTTTTTTTTTTTCTTTACATTGGTAATATTCATCTGAGTAGATGAGAAATTACAATCAGAAATTTCTTGTTGAATCTCTTGTAATAAGACTGACATGGCTTTTTTTTGTAAATATTCTTGTCTGCGTTTCTTCTATTGTTTCTATAGGTAGTTTTAAAGAAATACATTTCTTCATCTATTTTTTTTATTTTCAATTTCAACATCCTTATATTCATTTTGTCATATTTCTTAACATATATTTTGTTATCTGATGACATTACCATATCTAAAAGATATCTTTTTTTTTATTTCACGTCCTTCTTTAATCAAAATGTATGCTCTATTCGCTTTAATATGACAGTACCAATAGTATATGCCAAAAGTTGTTATGACACACGGCTTAAACAATTAAAACAAATTGTTTAAGCCGTGTGTCATAACCTTTTTTAATGATCTTAACTGCATTATTATTATTATTATTGTTATTATTATTATTATTAATAATAATAATAATAATAATTGGTGAATTTAAGCCTGCAAGTAGATTTCAAAACTGCTATAATTATTTCTTTTGTCATATTTTTGTTTTTTGTCTTTAAGCTTAATGAATGAGCTATTAGTTGTAATATGGCTGAAAATAGCAATGGTATGAGCCGAAAGAAGAATGACCATGGCTTTCTATGACAAGTACAGGGCGAGGTTCATTCCATTTTCCCACCCTGTGGTGGACTGTAACACTGACATCTTTTCCAGTGTACATACAGCCCAATCATACTTATTATAAAATCCAGGTTGTGTGTGTGTGTGTGTGTGTTCGTTTATATATTGGATCGGATTTCCTACATTTTTCAACCGATTTCAACAAAACTTCACAGGACTACGTAAAATTACATTGCGGTTGTTCTGACAGCGCCCAAAATGGGAAAAACACAATTGTCTTTGCACGAAATCAATTTGAAAACACGATTAAGAGGCATCGCTATCGCGAGAATGAAAGGGGGACAACTCATATCGAGTTATACGCATTATAAAACCCAGGTTGTTTGTGTGTGTTCGTTTATATATGGAATCGGATTTCCTACATTTTTCAACCGATTTCAACAAAACTTCACTTTTTTTTGGCAGGCAGTGTTTCGTATTGTTTTGCGCACTTTTTTCTTTATTTTTACTTTCAGAATGTTTTAAAAATTCCATTTACAAGACAATTGTTTATAATAAAATTCTATTCAATCGATATACTCATAACGATTGAAAACAATGTTTTTGTTTGAGTTTGACCAAAAAAAAAATCAAAACAAAAAACTAATTAAGACATGCCGGGTTCTACTGCTAGTCTGATATAAAGCTGTCTTCCTCGATCCCAAAACTGAACAACTGAAAATGATGTTCGAGAAGGATTTTGTCCCTAGATTATTTTCAATTCTTTAAGCTTTCTATGATAGCCTTTTTTTAAATAATTTTAAATGCATTTGTTGGTTTCGTATTTCTGTATATTTCATTGAAAGCAATGTTTAGTTTGTTTAGGAAGTGATTCTTCTTTTTATATAAAATGGAGAATTGTGATCATATCTGGGATGGAGATCTTCAGTTCTCACTTTTCAGCCTTGAAATCATATGTGCAGTTAATGCTGTATTTTGACGGCAGGCATGATTTGATGCATTTGCTTGATATTAAACGCATACCATACAATTAGCTTTAATATGACTGAAACTACCAATAATATAAGCCAAAAGAATAATGACGTCATGGCTTTCTATGACGAGCTCATTCCATTTTCTCACATGATATCTTTTCCAGCGCATATACTGCCCAATCTGATGTCGATCTGTCTTCCTTGGTGTCAAAACCGAACAACTGGAGATGATGTTGGAGCAGGATTTTGTCCGTAGATTATTTTTTAATTCTTTAAGCCTTGTATGATAACCTTTTTAAATTTCGTATTTCTATATATTTCATTGACAGCAATGTTTAGTTTATTTAGGAAGTTGTGGGATCTTCCACAACAAACCAGCCTTACCTCTTTTTAGGAAATGCACTCTTCCTATCTGGTAAGTAACATCCTAATTTCATACAAATATAACAAGTATTCATTGGTCAATCACCTCCAATCTAGCTTGCTGATTGATCAGTTCCGACCAATCAAACCGCCTGCACGCGACCAATCTCTTTCCCCGCTCATATGCTGGGATCCTATCACGTGGTACACGACCATTATATAAACCCAACACGTGTAAACTCCCTTGAGTTTTTCTTTTCACGTCTCATTTCTTTGCTACCAAGTGCCAAGATGTAATCTTTAAGAACTCCCGTCTTAGCCACTGCGTTGTGACCTTAAAGACAATTACCAACATTCACAAGCTCTGAAATCACTTCTGAACCTTTACTAACTTTACAACTCACAATTCCAAACTTTATTCTTCTAAATTACAGTTTAATATTCTTCTTCTTAATATGAACTCAGGTACAACTAATACTTAATCAAAGGGACACGACTCTGTCCTACCTTTTCAGTTCGCATGCATGTACATCAAACATTAATAAATCTAATTGTTATGTTTTGGAATAATTCAGTTCAGTTTTGTATTTTATTCTATGTGCTATTTACGTCAAGTGTAAATTGCATTGCTTTCACGCATTGTCCTTAATCTCATCTTTCCTAACCAAAGTTAAATATTCATAACACAACCGCTACATATTTGGGATCCCGTCGGAAATTAAAAAAATGGTAACCCCTATCGCTACAAAGTCATTCTTTTTTTTATAAAATAGAGAATTGTGGTCATATCTGGGTTGGAGATGCTCAGCTCTCAATTTCCAGGCTTGAAAAAGTTCAAAATCATTTACGCAGCCTTCTGTTGGATGTTTTTTTTTTCCACGATGCAATCCTTTTTCTATAGAGGCACCATCACATGACAATCCCTACTTCTATGGTAAATGTTCAGACGACCTTCATTGTATAGAGCCACCAGCTCAGATATTTGCCACCAAGAATTCGTTTTGTTAGGGCTCTGATTATTATAGGTAGATTTAAAGAGCTACATTTTCTTCATCTATTTTTCTCCAGTTTTTACATCCTTATATTCATTTTGTCATATTTCTTAACAGATACTTTGTCATCTGATGGCCATATTGATAAGAAATCATTTTTGTTTTAACCACAATGAATCAGCGTTTATTAGCTTTTATATGGCTGAATGCACCAATGGTATAAGTCAAAAGAATAATGACCTGACTTTCTATGACTGGTTCAGGGCGACGTTGATTTCATTTTCTCAGCCGGTAGTTCACTGTAATACTGACATGTTTTTCAGTGAATGTATAACCCAATCTGATCAAGCTGAACTTCTCGGTGTCCAAATTGAACAACTAAACTCAAATTGGTCAATAGCCTCAACATGTTGGTCACATAATCTACATATTGTGTCAGTAACATTCTTTAATCTGTTTATTTGGTAATTTCTTGGTAAATAAGCTTTGGTCCTTTTTAGCCATTAGAAATGCTTCTGTCTATGATTTTATCTCTGCTAATGATGAGTCATATTTACATCCACATCGTTCTTTTTGAGTGCGTATTGATCATAGAGAGGAACTTTGTCACGAGATGTTTGAAGTTTTGTGTCATAACAACCTTTTTAATAATTTTAACTTTATTGTTATTATTATTATTATTTTTATTTTCTTTGATTTCTGGCGTTTACACATTTCTTTCCGGGTCCCGCCCAGGGACCTAAGGTTAGAAATGGCGTCATGACACTTTCCACTGACAAAAAAAAAAAAAGATTACATAGATAAAGCCCTTCGTAAGGTGTGGGCTGTACTTGTCAGAACAATTTTCTGTATCTCCTTGAGGCATGGTCTTCCAGGAATCCCTTCAATTAGTCTACTGGAATCTTTTCCAACCAGTCCTAGGGCTCCAACTACAACAGGGATTGTTGATGTTCCCATATGCCACATTTTCGCGATTTCTATTTCAAGGTCCTTGTACTTTGACAATTTTTTGAATATCTTCAAAGATACATTGCAGTCAGCAGGGACTGCCATATCAATAAGGAGGCATCGTTTTTGTTTGTGGTCTTTAATAACAATATCTGGCCGGTTGGCCTTGATTGTTCTGTCAGTGTGTATTGTGTAGTCCCATAGAATTGTAACAGGTCCTATCTCCGTAACCGGGTCTGGGTGGTGTTCATACCAGTTTCTTTCAGTTTTCTTCCCGTAGAAGTTGCAGATTTTCCAGTGCAGATATTGGCCCACTCTGTCATGTCGGGTTTTATATTCAGTGGGTGCCAACACCGTACAACCTGATACAAGATTATTATTATTATTATTATTATTAGTTGTTGACTTATGAATTTTTTGATCGTATCCGACGTTCCAATTCTTAGAAGGACGGGAGTATTTTTATTAGCTTTTATATGGCTGATAGTACCAATGCTATAAGCCAAAAGTATAATGACCTCATAACTTTCTATGACTGGATCAAGGCGATGTTGATTCCATTTTCTCAGCCGATAGTTCACTGTAATACTGACATGTTTCTCAGTGAATGTACAATCCAATCTGATGATGCTGATCTTTGTCTTTCTCGGTGTCCAAATTGAACAGCTAAACTCAAATTGGTCAATAGTCTCAACATGTTGGTCACATAATCTACATATTGGGTCAGTAACATTCTTTAATTTGTTTATCTGGTAATTCCTGGTAATTTCACCCCATTTGATTGGGGTGAGCTGATTAAAAACGGCAATATCACAGAGAAGTCCTAAGACACATTGGAATGGTAGAAAACTCTTTGGAAAACAAAGGTAAGTGTTTTCAACTGTTATGTAATAACATTCCTGCTTTATAACAATGAATTCTGAACAATTTCATAGCAGAAAACGAGGTGACTTGAGGCAAATGAAGGAGAAGTACCCAGCTGGATTAGGGCTAGAATTATATCCCAGCAGTCATACCCAGCTGGATTAAGATAAGGGTTATATACTAGCAGCCATACCTAGCTGGACTGGGGTTAGGGTTTTATACTAGCAGCCATACCCAGCTGGGTTAGGGTTTTATACTAGCAGCCATACCCAGCTGGATTAGGGCTAGGGTTATATACTAGCAGCCATATCTAGCTGGATTGGGGTTAGGGTTTTATACTAGCAGCCATACCCAGCTGGATTAGGGCTAGGGTTATATACTAGCAGCCATACCCGGCTGGATTAGGGTTAGGGTTATATGCTTGCAGCCAAAGCAAACTGGGTTAGTCTTGTGTAGCCATTAAAATGCTTCCGTCTTTCATTTTATCCCTGCTAATGATCTAATGGTTTTATCTCTATCCACAACGTTCCTTTTCAGTGCATTTTGGTCATGGAGATGAATTTTGTCCCTAGATGTTCTTTTTAATTGTTTCAGTTTTGTATCATAACAACCCTTTTTTTTTTAATAATATTAACTGTATTATTAGTATTTAATTTTTATTTTATGTCCTTTGTTTTCTTATGTGTACTCATTTCTTTCCGGGTCCCAACCAGGGAGCTAAGGTCAGAAGTGGCATCATAACATTATCCATTGAGCTATTTTGAGAAAAAAAATCACACATATTTTATATAGATAAAGCCCTTTGTGAGTTGTGGGCACTACTCCCAAACACTACAATCTTTCCCATCACTAAAGTTTTAAGTTTCACTGACAGTAACCGCTTGCAACTTAAAGGTATTATTGCCTTGATTGGGGTGAAATGATTAAAAACAGCAATATCACAGAGAAGTCCTCAGACACATTGGAATGGTAGAAAACTCTTTGAGAAACAAAGGTAAGAGTTTTCAACTGTTATGTAATAACATTCCTCCTTTATAACAATAAATTCTGAATAATTTCATAGCAGAAAACGAGGTGAATTGAGGAAACGGAAATCTGGCTCTACAGAAGGATAGTGATAATGTCATGGATTAAACATGTGAGCAATGATGACATTTTCATCAAAAACTTTGCATGAGACAGAATTTTCTATGTCCATATCACTAGGAAAGATGACTTGGAGAATATGACACGCACAGGACATATTAAAGACAAGAGGGACAGATGAAAGCATCGGGTAACATACTTAATGAGCATGTGTAAATGGCTGGCCGAATAAGAACGGGGGGATAGCCAGAGGGCAAATATTGTCTAGTGCTATAAGGGATAGGAAGTTGTGGAGAGCCATGATCGTTCACGTCTTGAAGAGACACGTCACATAAAAGAATAAGCAGGGGCTACACTCAGTGGTTATAAATTTGTTTGCTATCAGTTCATTCAAATATTTTGGCTAGTTCTCCAAAAGTCTTCATTTTTGTAAACATGCCTCTGTGGTTAGTCGCTCTAACAATTCAATTCTTTTTTCCCTCTCGCTGTTCGGCCTTTTTTTCCCGCCAAATCTGCTGGCAAGGACGTGATGGCGATAAGCAAATTATATTACAGGAGGTACCTAACTGGAGCTTTCCACAGAGGCCATTCTGGAGTGATGGCAGTTCTTGCGTAGAACCCCAAGTCCTTTATTATGCTTCAAAGATAAACTTAAATGCAACTTCAAAGCTAATAAAGTCCCTCTTCCATCTTTTAAAACGAATGTCAAGGACAGTATTAAATGGCGGCCATGCTGTCTTGAAAGTAATGAAAGAATTGAAACATCTTGTAATAACCGCCAGAGAATTAAAATAGACGTTATTATATTGTTATTATCTGCGTGATCCAAAACTCTGTCCTTTTTTGCTGTACTGACGTGTCTCAAGAAAGAGAATTATAAGAAACTAGCAGCAATACCCAGCTGGATTAGGGTTAGGGTTATATACTTACAGCCATACCCAGCTGGGTTAGAATTAGGGTTATATCCTAGCTGCCATACCCAACTGGATTAGTGTTAGGATTATATACTAACAGCCGTACCCAGCTGGTTTAAGGTTAGGATTTTATACTAGCAACCATACCTAACTGGATTAGGGTTACGGTTTTATACTAGCAGCCATAACCAGCTGGATTAGGTTTAGGGTTATATTCTAGCTGCCATTCCCAGTTGGATTAGGGTTAGGGTTATTTTCTAGCTGCCATACCCAGTTGGATTAGGGTTATATACTAACAACCATACCCAGCTGGATTAGGGTTAGGGTTATATACTAGCAGCCATAACCAGAATGGATTAGGGTTAGGGTTATATTCTAGCTGCCATAACCAGCTGGATTAGGGTTAGGGTTATATTCTAGCTGCCATTCCCAGTTGGATTAGGGTTATATACTCACAACCATTCCCAGCTGGATTAGGGTTAGGGTTATATCCTAGCTGCCATACCCAACTGGATTAGTGTTAGGATTATATACTAACAGCCGTACCCAGCTGGTTTAAGGTTAGGATTTTATACTAGCAACCATACCTAACTGGATTAGGGTTACGGTTTTATACTAGCAGCCATAACCAGCTGGATTAGGGTTAGGGTTATATTCTAGCTGCCATACCCAGTTGGATTAGGGTTAGGGTTATATTCTAGCTGCCATACCCAGTTGGATTAGGGTTATATACTAGCAGCCATACCCAGCTGGATTAGCGTTAGGGTTATATACTAGCAGCCAAACCCAGCTGGTCGATCGGAAAAAAGCGGTCAATGGGGCAAAAACAGCATCATGTTTAGATGTAACAGCCACAGTCTTCTTCAATTACTTTAAAGTACTTTTATTAAAAAAATTGAATTGATTCAGTTACTGATATAACAGAGGTAGTCTGTATTTATTCAATCAAAGTTACCCGAGAACATGAAGGGATAAAACAGTGGACTCAGTTATCAAGTTAAGGGACTATTAAACATTCCACTTATTGTTGGCTACAATTCAGTGAAGTTTGTATTAGATTGGTTGAAAATTGATGTAGTTTTTAGCTTAAAATTGCTGTTGAAATCGATTAGTGCTGAAATCGATTTTTCGTTTTTCGCTAAACGCAGTGGCGTAGAAATAAAAGTAAGCTATTGTTGAGGTCGTCATGATGTAAGTAACCTACATACCTAGTTTGATCGAAATTGGAGAAAAAAAGTTGAATTTATCGATTTTTGATCGACTTTATCGATTACTGATTTTTTTTTCAAATGATAGATTTCTTACGCTAAGAACCTATCTCTTACATTATACAATGTATGTGCCAAGTTTGGTCAAAATCTGTTCGATGGACCTCGAGTGAAAAGGTATCACATAGACAGAGAAACAGACAGACACACAGACATCCACTGTTTTATATATATAGATGAACAATTAGTTTTTATTCTCTTCAAACTGAACTCTTGCGTCATCATACTAGGAATGCAACGGGAAAGGCTATTATTACCATTATAATCATCATCGATGAAGTGCTGAAAATAATCATGCCACACCCCACAATATCGACTTGTAAAATTGAGATATTGGTCTAAAAGCGTAACCGACTTCTTTATAGATAAGAGGTCGATAAAAAAATCGATTTTAAAATCGATTTTAGCTAGGTGCTGTGAATATATTTTTATAAGCACATTTCAAGTGTGGAAACAAGATTGTCCATTGTATAAAATCTGCATACATGAAGCGATTTGTTTTATAATATTTTCTACTAGTTGTCATGGGTCCTTACCTATAACTACAGAATGAATTCTTCCTAACACTATGTATACTACGCCTCTCAAGAGAGAGGGTCGAATCGAGCCGAGCTCCTCGGCTTGACGGCCGAACTCTCTGCCTCTGAGCAGAGAGGAACCCGGACGAGGCTCCGCCGAAGGGCAGAGTCTCGTTCGGGGACCAACCCGATCCCGTTTATACGGGTTCTACGGGCATTTTTTGGCCGTGCCTACGGGCTTGGGAGACCCACGTTAAACTCGGCCTTGTGCCACATGCAACCCTCGTGGGGGTGGGTGGCTAGATACCGAATCGAGCCGAGCTTCTCGGCTTGACGGTCGAAATCTCTGCCTCTGAGCAGAGTCTCGTTCGGGAAAGTTGACAAACCCGATTCTGTTTTTACAGTTTCTACGGGCATTTTTGGCCGAGCCTACGGGCTCGAAAAACCCGCGTAAAACTCGGCCTTTTGCCACATCTTTCCCTCTTGAGGGGGGGGGCAAGTAAATATCGAATCGAGTCGAGCCGATAGTAGTTCCGATGACAGTCATACTTCACCTTCCACATCTTGTATTATTATTTCGTGTAATATACCTTCGTTATTTCTACTCTTGTGTTCGTGTTGTTCTTCCTTGGTCCTAACCTGGACCATAACACGAGTGAACCCTGATTTGCATCCCTGGACATTTGAGACGCGGAAAATTGCGTACCAAACAATTGCGACCCTGGACATTTGCGTCCCTGACAATTGCATACAGGACATTTGCATCCCTGGACATTTGAGACGTGGAGAATTGCGTACCAGACAATTGCGACCCTGGACATTTGCGTCCCTGACAATTGCGTACCGAACATTTACATCCCTGGACATTTGCGACGTGGAGAATTGCGTACCAGACAATTGCGTCGCGCACAATTGCGTCGCGGACAATTGCGTCGCGGACAATTGCGTCCCGGAAAATTGAGTACCAGACAATTGCGTCCTTGGACATTTGCGTCCCGTACAATTGCGTCCCGGACAATTGCGTACCAGACAATTGCATACCAGACAATTGCTTCCTTGGACAATTGCGTCCCGGAAAATTGCGTACCAGACAATTGCTTCCCGGACAATTGCGTCCCGGAAAATACCAGACAATTGCTTCCTTGGACAATTGCGTCCCGGAAAATTGCGTACCAGACAATTGCTTCCTTGGACAATTGCGTCCCGGACAATTGCGTACCAGACAATTGCTTCCTTGGACAATTGCCTCCCGGAAAATTGCGTACCAGACAATTGCTTCCTTGGACAATTGCGTCCCGGACAATTGCGTACCAGACAATTGCTTCCTTGGACAATTGCCTCCCGGACAATTGCGTACCAGACAATTGCTTCCTTGGACAATTGCGTCCCGGACAATTGCGTACCAGACAATTGCTTCCTTGGACAATTGCCTTCCTGAAAATTGCGTACCAGACAATTGCGTCCCGGACAATTGCGTACCAGACAATTGCTTCCTTGGACAATTGCCTCCCGGAAAATTGCGTACCAGACATTTGCTTCCTTGGACAATTGCGTCCCGGACAATTGCGTACTAAACAATTACTTCCCTGGACATTTGCGTCCCTGACAAATCGACCCTGGATAATTGCGCCCCTCTGATAATTTTTTTTAAGCTTTTAAAGGCAATTCCCATAGATTTTGAAAAAAAGCCTAGTAGTAATCATACATTTTTAAAAAAGGAATAAAAGAATAAAAATAAAAGATGCAATGACAAATTAGCAATGTTGTAAGCTCGCTCTACACAGTGCCAGTACGTTTTTGTTTCATCGGCGTTCATCTTATGATAGTGGTAGCAGAAATTTTCCTCATCAACAAATATTTTTCCACTAGAGTTTTATTTTCGGAACTTAGCCATGGGTTCCAAATAAAAATATAATCTATAAAATCCAGAATCTATTAGATGTTTGTGGTACGCACTGCTGGAGTGAACTGAAACTGCTTGCCTAATTTTCTCTTTAAAAAAGAGATTTTTCTCTCTTTTTTTATTTATGGTAACTACCTTTCTACCTTTTAGAGTAATTAAAGGTATTGGTGTGCAAATTTCTATATTAAACAACTCTTTAAAAAAAAAAAAAGATAGCTTCAAAAGTTTATCAAAGGTACGCAATTATCCAGTGATGCATTTGTCTGATACGTAATTGTCCGGGACGCAAATGTCCAGTACGAAACTGTCCGTCTACTAAATTGATGATAGCTGTTAACATAGTGAGTTTTTAGTGATCGGAGAAGCATTCTCTTGGGAGCTTGTTTCACAAAGTAGCCGTCCGTAAGAAGTAGCTCTTCCAGTGGAACTTAGATGTCAGCGATAGAATACGAAGGGAATTAGGGTGTTTCGCTACAATATACGTGGCACAAAGGGTCTACTTTCCACGAAGAGCTGCCTTATGAAAAGGGCTCCCAAGAGGATGCTTCACCGATCGCTACAATCTTAACCTGTTCCAGTCTAGCGTTAACCGTCATCTTCACATATCCCCATAGATTGTGCCATTATAATTCTATAATTTCTTGGACCTTGTACAGAGTTAACATCATTGCAAGAAAAACCATTTATTTAAAAATGCACAAGAATAATACATCTTTTTAAAATATATTATATTCATAAAGAAGATATTATCCTAATGGCAAGAGATATGTAAAGATAACTCGATATTTTTCAATATTAGACGAAAGTTATTTTTTTTTTGTTTTTTCAATAAGATAAAATATTGAAGATAATTGTTAATTGATTAAGTTTGTAGTGATTTGGGAAGCATTCTCTTGGGAGCATGTTTCACAAAGTTACACTTTGTAAGAAGAGGCTCTACCAACGGACCTTATATTTACCAATGGAATACGAAGGGAATTAGGGTGTTCCGCTACAATATACGTGGCACAAAGGGTCTACTTTCCCGAACAGATACATTGTGGAACCGACTCCCAAGAGGATGCTTCACCGATTGCTACAATCTTAACCTGTTCCAGTCTAGCGTTAACCGTCATCTTCACATATCCCCATAGATTATGCCACTATAATTCTATAATTTCCTGGGCCTTGTACAGAGTGAACATCATTGCAAGAAAAACCATTTATTTAAAAAATGCACAAGAATAACACATATTTTTTTAAAATATATTATATTTATATAGAAGACGTTATCCAAATGGTAAGAGATATGTAAAGATAACTGGATATTTTTCTATATTAGAAAAACTGATTTCAATAAGCTAAGATGTTATGTGCTCAGACAAACAGAAAAAATACCTTTGATCAATCTGAGAGTTTTCAAGTTGGTGTAGGGTGTATATCATAAAAAACGGTGTTAATGGAAGAAACCGGTGTTGCCGAAAGGGAATATCTTTAATAATATTAGAGCCTTAGAGAACCACCTACTGCAGGTATGGTGTGGTGAGATTCATGCTGTATTAGATGTATCCCCCGTTTGCCAGCGGAATTTTCATGCGAAAATCTTTTTGCGTCAATAAGCCGCCATTTTTATTCACATATGAGCTTTGAAATTTATATATATACATATTTCTTTTACAGTTATTATATTAATATAACGTCATTTTGGAGGAATAATTCATTAATAATATGAATAAAATAGCAATCCTTCACTTTATGTCAAATTGAACCACATATTACATCGTTGTATAAATTAATTGAGACAACCGCTTTAGTTTCAATTTCTTTTGCTTTTTTTTTTCATCATACGGTCAAGTGTAGAGTGACAGGGTGTAATCGATTTCTATTTTTCCTCTGATTAGGTCATTTGCAGTGGCGTGCAGTAACATGAATCTGTTTTCGGGGTGCATAATGAAATTGAAAAACATTGCATCATCGGTGATTGCATCAGATTTTCATCTCGACCAGACACTATTGTCTCGGCTGTCGATTAGTTGTCCTATGGCCATTTGTTGCAGTTTTTGTGTATATATATATATAACTAGTGAGCCAGTCAAAATGACTTGACTCACTTTATAGTCCACCAATAGAAGGTTAACCAATCAGAAGACGTAGAATATTCAATCCGTCGTGTATAAAGGGGGCCATTTTGTTCACTCTACCCGAATGTCCAGTCCAGCTTGTCAGGCGAAGAGATAACAGAAGGACGAACTACGCTCTGCTACTTTTACCAAAATATCCACTGCTAACCTGAACTACGCTTTCCTACTTTGCTCCAAATATTCACTGCTAACCTCTGGATTCTATACTCGAGGACGACCGTCATTATGATCAACACAATTGTCTGCGATGGACGTTACTCCAAGGAAGCGTACGAACTATAGACTAGCCCGGAAACTCTCCTGATTTAAATCCAATCAGGAATCTGCAGTCACTCTGCAAGGAAAGACTTCGTGGAATGGATATACGACGTACTAACATATGTAGTGCGTCATGTTTTATTGGAAAAATATTTTTAAAAATTAATTATAACGGAATTAATTGTTTTGTTTCAATTAATTTGCACATGGCTGTTTACACTCATTCCTTACACTGTATATATGAAAGTAATATTCACTAAAGCCCTCACTATTATTAAGTTTTCCTGATTATTTGTAAAATATTTTTGTAAATTACCGTAATTCCCCATGTATAATACGCCGTCATCAACAATACGCACCTCTAAAATTGTGCTGAAAATGTGGGAAAGAGCTTCTACTCACACATAATATGCAACCCTTGTTTGGTAATCAAACTCTATAAATTGTACCTCTTCAATTTCATTACGGCCAGCGTTTCCTACTCTTATTAAAAATGGTTTTAAACATAGAATAATATTCTAATTTAATTTTATAATAATTCTTATTTTATTTTAGATTTATAAGTCTTGTTAGGTATATATGGTTGTATTTGACATCCTTATGGGGTTGCAATCGCTGAATGTTAGTGTCAAATTGTCGTATGTTTGTGGTGAGTAGTCATTTCACAACTGAAATCGACCTATGAAATACGCACCCCTAAATTTGTTTATTTTTTTAAAGGGTATTATACATTGGGAATTACGGTATTTATTACTACTCGGATACTCTCGTATCTAAGCCGTCAAAAATGAAACCATCTGTTAGTAAGTTTTACTAGTGAGATGCAATGAAACAAAAGACGTGAAACAATGTATTAAGATTCAATAAAGAAGAGATAAAGAATTCGTAACTAAAATAGAGGCCATTAAACTGTTTGATTAATTCGTTCCCTTTGTATATTTTAGACATACAATTGTATCTATGATTCATTGATTATTGGTATTGTATGAATTTCTTTTTGCTCGATATCTTTTCTGGTTAAATAAACAATGTTTAATATAACAGTGAAATGGAAATATGTCTCGAAAGAAAAAGATTAGCAACAGAACGACAAAAACGGCTAACGACAAAGATGGCGAACGACAAAGACGGCTAACGACAAAGATGGCGAACGACTAAGTCTATTTCATAACCAAGTTTAAGTAAAACGATCACTTAATAGACAAAGGTATCTAAGTGTCTCACATAAAATGCTTGAACAAATAGGACTGCAATCAAAGAAATATAGGAGTAAAGGAAAGTGATTAATTTAACGGTTCATATTGCTGACTTATCCTTCAAACTTATAAAACACTCTCGTAACCTGTATAAAGATTAGCAACATGCTATTATTATTATGCTCCTCCACTATTCCCGCTCGTGAACAGATATGCACAATACCTATGTCCCTAGGAGACTGGTTATGGTCAGTCAACTGCCAAGAAAATCTGTGATTCTGGATCGGAATATTTACTATAGCCCATCTTCATTCACCAAGAATAAATATGTACATGTTTTTACATCCAGTCAATTAAGATTAGAAATCATGTCTCGTGTAGCATCAAAGCAATTATTATTATAATACTAGTGTACTCATTCCGTAAAAAATGATGCCATTTGTTAGTAGTTTTTACTAGTGAGAGGCAATGATACAAAAGACGTGAAACAATTTATTGACATTCAATAAAGCAGAGATAAAACAAAATTTATAGACGCCAAACAACGATTTAATTAATCCGTCCCTTTATATTTTTAGACCTTCAATGCTATTTATGAGTCATTGATTGCTTCTAGTATTATATAAATCGCTTTTTTCTAAGTATCTTTGATATAACAGAACGACGAAGACGGCGACGAGAAAGCGTATTTCAAGACCAAGTGAAAGCAAGACGATCACTTAATAAACGAAGGTATATGAATGCCTCACGTGAAAAGCTTGAACAAATAAGACTGCAATCTAAGAAACTGTTCATTTTGTCTAAATGAAGATAAACATTTTATTTTCATAGATTATTAAAACGACTAATGGAAGTAATCACTCATGAATTAGTAAATTCATGAGTGATTTACCTCCCTTTCCACTACACGTTCTGGGTAAGACGATAAACTACATCTAAAAGCAAGGCCTCTGATCAAGAGGGTTTGAGGAGCGTAGAACCACCTGTTATTGACTAGTGCTCCCAGGTCGCCCCTGACCCGGGGTGGTAGCGCCTGTTAGGGTTCCAGCTATGGGAAACAGTAAACCCCAAAACTATAAATTTTACTAACATTAAATTATAACCAGTATACATTTTTGGGAAAAGATATTACCAGCAATATATTTTTGAAAGTAAAAAATTATTAGCAGCCATAAAAAATCTTGTCGGCATTAAATAACCCATCGAGGTTGATATGCCGTAAAAGAAAATGAATCAAACCAAAGAATTCATATTCTATTCATACGAACCTATCCTAAAAATCTTGTCGGCATTAAATAACCCATTGAGGTTGATATACCGTAAAACAAAACAAACCAAACCAAAACTTTCCACTACAGATGTGACAGGATATATATTTAAATACACATTGATAATTATGATATGGTTTACTTCGATAATTCTTGACGATTAATTTTATATTTATTTAGATTTATGCTTTTTTTAAAATGTACTGGTGGTGTAATGAATAATGGCTCGGAGTGAGAAATCGAAGAGCCGAGATCGAATTCCAGTCGAGTTCGTTGCATTCACTTACGCACAAATACCCTTGGAAAAAATTCTAAATCCATCTCATCTACCCCCAGCGATAGGTAAAATAGCAAGGCATGCTGGTCTCTCTAACAGTGATATTTGAATTATCTTATTATAACTTCTCCTGTATTTAAACTGAATATATTTTCTTATAAATGTATTTTTAACGGACAATCTAGATTTGAGATTTGATCATGTTATAGTGGAACACACCTATTCTATAGTTAATAGACTCTCCCACCTATAATAAGTAGTAGTAGTAATAATAACGAGTCAGTCGCTCAGCGAGTTGGTCTGAAGTCGGACGACCGGCTGACCAGTTGAACTCTCTGCCTTCGAGAGGGGAGGAACCCGAAAGAGGCTACGCCGAAGGGCGGATTCTCTTTCGGAGAGGTAAACCGACCCTGAACCCGTTTTATACGGGTTCAATTGGCATATTTTTGGCCGAGCCCACGGGCTCGGAGATCTCACGTTACACCGGCCTTGATGCCCACGTGGGGGGTGACTAAATACCGTCGCTCAGTGGGTCGGTCTGTTAGTCGATGTCGGACGACCGTTAGTCGGATACTAAAGTATCAGCGACCACAACTAGATTTCTCTGCGTCATTACCTATTATATCAAGTTCCTAACGTTTTGTACGTCGAACCTATTTTAGGACCGACTTAGTACAAATACAAGCCTCCACTGTGAAACTACTCTACAACATATCATCAGCCAAGCCAGAGGTGTCGAAGTATTTATTATTATTATTGATAACGGATCAAAGATTCGTGAAGGGGTCGATGATCTAAAAACAAAGTTTGGTGATCCTTTGTCTAAGGACATTTTTAAATTATTATTGTTCAGGTCTTTCATGGTGCCAGCCAACTTCATCTTCGTTTTTTCTCATTTTTTTTTTCTTTTCGTTTTATTTTTCTATTTTTTATAATATTTTTTTTCGTGTATCGTTACAAACTCTTCGAAATCGGAGAGGTGTCTTTTACAATTTGATTTTTAATCTTTTCGTTAGATTTCTTGTTTTCAACATTTGACTTTTGTTAGCAAATATTAACCCGTTTTTTTTTTATGTTGATTCGTTTTTTTCCGTTTTATTCAAGACTAGTAAAAATTTGTAGACGTGATTTAATGAAGTTAATTTAATTAAATCCTTCCGTTGATTAATTAGGTTTTTACAAGCAAATTTAATCAAACGGCAAATATCACGATAGCATTTACTGTTAATGATACGCAAGCGAATATTTGTGTGTCCGCGAGTAGACATATAATCATTGAATGGATTTCACATGAGATTATTTATAGATACTCAATGATCTTATACGGTCACATACGTGTTTGTTCAATTGTGTGCGCCTACGGGTGTCTGCTTATAGTTGCACATGCGTATGTACAAGGCACACTTCAGAAGTTTTGAGAATTTTTCGAGCGAGACAAATATTTCAATACAATAGAAAACTCCAATCTCTTTTAAAGTAGGAACCTCCAACTTCAGGGCCATTGTCATAACACTCCAGCCACTTCTTGAAGGCCCTTTTGTAGCTCTCTAAATCGAAGGTGTCATAGTCTCCTTACGTTCTTAAAATGTTAACCAGTAAGCAGTATTCACCATTTCATCGCTTTATCCGGCATTTTTACTGAATTTAACTCAAAACTTTATCAGAAAACAAAGAATCAAGCGGCTTATTTATTAACGTTTTGAGAACGTGGAGGAGATTAAAGAGATCCTGACGTGGACCCTAAATGCCGTAACATCGGAGGAGGGTTATTTATGATTACACCTTGACTTTTTTTTCGAATTATTGTTCGAATCTTTGATTGTATAACACGATGTTTCAGCCAATTAACCTATTGGCCATGATCAGGAGTTCAGTATTTTCTCTATATGGGATATCTTGGCTGTTATTTTGCCGCATTGATGCTTGTTCTTGTTCGTTCCTATTAAACCTAGGTATATTGTTTCACTACTCAAGACCGCTAGATATCAGCAACACTTGACAAACACTTTCATCCACTACACCACAGTTCTGAAGACATCTGTGGGGTATTTCTAGTGCTACGAAATGTCAGATCGTTCTGACTCATCACGACTTGTCTTTTTCGCATTTGATAATGTTTTGTTTGATTTTTGAGGTGAGAAATACACTTAGATGTATTTAAACTTTAGTTCTCAACTTTTAGTGTTATAGTTATTATTAGAGACACGACGTTTCTGTTAACTACACTTTGGCCATCTTCAGGGGTCCAGATTTGTTTACTATACATGGGATATCTTATATATTGATTAATGTGTTACTGATATTGGAGGTGTCAAGTTTTATTATGGAATCAAAATTTATCTATCTATCTATCTATCTATCTATCTATCTATCTATCTATCTAAAATTGTTAATGTCTATCTATATAGCAATCTGAAACTTTTCATATCTCTCTATCTATCTATCTAAAATTATTAATATCTATCTGTTATGGTCCGGTTCCTTGTACCACGGTGATAGTCCAAGGTAGAACCAATAAAGAAGAACTCGAACACGGATATGGGATAACACAGATATATTACAAACAAGAATATATACAGAAAAGTAGAAGTGTTAGTATGAACAGTCAGGTTTAGTAGACAGAAACAATGTATTCTCCACAAGTATCACTATTCCAATGTCCTTGCAGTAATTGTTTGAACGCGACTCTGTTTCGGACTGCCTCTGACTCGACTCTTGACTCGACTCGAACTACTGACGATATTCAGTCACCCCCCTCGCCACGAGGGTGTCATGTGGCACGAGGCCTTTTTAATGTGGGCATTCCGAGCCTGTGGGCTCGGCCAAAAATATGCCCATTGAACCCGTATAAACGGGTTCAGGGCCGGTCTTTTTAACGTGGGCATTCCCGCGCCATTAGGCTCGGCCAAAAAATAGCCCATTTGAACCTGTATAAACGGGTCCAGGGCCGGTTTTACCTCCCCGAAGGAGACTCCGCCCTTCGGCGTAGCCTCCTTCAGGTTCCTCCCCCCGTAGGAAGAGAGTTTAACCGAACAGTCGGTTCAGAGTTGAACAACTGACAATATTCAGTCACCCCCCACGAGGGTGTCATGTGGCACAAGGCCTTTTTAACGTGGGCATTCCCGAGCCATTAGGCTCAGCCAAAAAATAGCCCATTTGAACCCGCATAAACGAGTTCTGGGCCGGTTTTACCTCCCCGGTCCGCCCTTCGGCGTAGGGGTTCCTCCCTCCCGTAAAGAGAAACCGAACAGTCGGTTCAGAGTTGAACCCCGATATATTCAGTCACCCCCACGAGGGTTCATGTGGCACAAGGCCTTTTTAACGAGCCATTAAGGCGGCCAAAAATAACCCGTATAAACGGGTTCGGGGCCGATTTATTTCCCCGAAGGAGACTCGCTCTTCGGCGTAGCCTCCTTCGGGTTCCTCCCGCCCGTAGGAAGAGAGTTTAACCGAACAGTCGGTTCAGAGTTGAACAACTGACGATATTCAGTCACCCCCCACGAGGGTGTCATGTGGCACAAGGCCTTTTAACGTGGGAATTCCCGAAGCCATTAGGCTCAGCCAAAAATCGCCCATTTCAGTCAACCCATGCATAAACGAGTTCTGGGCCAAAAAATAGGTTTTACCTCCCGAAGGAGACTCCGCCCTTCGGCGTAGCCTCCTTCGGGTTCCTCCCGCCCGTAGGAAGAGAGTTTAACCGAACAGTCGGTTCAGAGTTGAACAACTGACGATATTCAGTCACCCCCCACGAGGGTGTCATGTGGCACAAGGCCTTTTTAACGTGGGCATTCCCGAGCCATTAGGCTCGGCCAAAAATAGCCCATTTGAACCCGTATAAACGGGTTCAGGGCCGAGTTTACCTCCCCGAAGGAGACTCCGCCCTTCGGCGTAGCCTCCTTCGGGTTCCTCTCGCCCGTAGGAAGAGAGTTGAACCGTGCAGTCAGTTCAGAGGTGAACGACTGACAATATTCAGTCACCCCCACGAGGGTGTCATGTGGCACAAGGCCTTTTAACGTGGGCATTCCCGGAGCCATTAGGCTCGGCCAAAAATAGCCCATTTGAACCCGCATAAACGGGTTCTGGGCCGGTTTAACCTCCCCGAAGGAGACTCCGCCCTTCGGCGTAGCCTCCTTCGGGTTCCTCCCGCCCGTAGGAAGAGAGTACAACCGTGCAGTCAGTTCAGAGGTGAACGACTGACTCCCTCCTACTCCTGAGGCGCAGTATTTATTAAGTATGGAATAGTCCATTATTATTATTATGGGTACGATCCCATAACACTATCTGAAACATGTTCATATCTATCTATCTTATAAAAATTAAGCTAAATTAATGTAACTGTTATTGATAATGTTTTCCGTGAGTAACTTAATGTTTCTTCTTTTCCTGTCGCTTTTTATACTGCAGTCATTCGTTTGACACAATTTGCCTTTACTCTCATCGAAATGAATAAAAATGATGACAAAATGGAAAAAGGTTTAAAAAGAAAAAAAAAGAAAAAACTAAATACAGAGAAAAGGACAAGAGAAATTAAGTAAGAATAAAAAAAATAGAGAGCGTAAAAGAAAGAAAAACGAAAGAAAGAAAAAAACGAAAGAAAGAAAAACAAAAGAAAGAAAAACGAAAGAAAGAAAAAGGGAAAGGTAAAAAAAAGAAAGAACGAAAAAAGAAAAAAACGTTAGAAAGAAAGAGAAAATAACAAAAGAAAGAATAATAAACTACAAAGAAAGAAAGAAAGAAACCTTCAAACAAACAAACAAATAAATTAAAAGAAATTAAGAAAATGTGAAAGAAAGAAAAAGGGGAAAAATCATAGATTGATTGGAAGAAATAATAAAGAAAAGAATAAAAACTAAAAAGAAAGAGAAAATAAAGGGAAATAAGATAGAATAAAAATATAAAGCGTGAAAGAAAGATAGAAGGATATATATATATATACTCAGAGAGATAGAGATAGAGACAGGTAAGAATAAAATAGATAGACAGATATGAACAGACTTAGATAGATAGATAGATAGATAGATAGAAAAAGAAACCAAGAAAGAATTACTGAATTACAAAATATGCAAACACACATAGGAGAAAGAAATATGACAAAGGGCAAATGAAAGTTAAACGAAGCAATTCCAATGAGTGTGTGACAAGTGGGCGAAGAATTTTTAAGAAGCCTTGAAAACAACAATCCTTTTGAAAGAGAGTCACAGAAAAAAATCACAGAAGATAAAAAAATGGATGTAAATAAAAAGACTTAAAAAAATTGAAACAGCCAAAAAAAAATAAAATATATATATATATATAATCCATGGCATTCTACCAACAGAAAATTTACAAACAGAAAAAATAAAAATATTTAAAAAAAAAAGTTAAATAAATAAACGAAGTTTTCTCAGAGTTATATTAAAGCAAAATATACAGCAATATTTATTCCATATAGTAACTTTCAGTGTTCCGAGGGCAAAGAGAGACTTGCGTATATAAAAAAAAAATTAGTGAAAATGAACTGAAGTTTCCTTGGAGCGTTTGCAAACTTAAGACACGTGGCGCCACCCTATCACAAACCACATTTATAAATATTTTATCTCTCTAATATATATATATATATATATATATATATATATACAAGTGCGTCCTCTGCTACCGTTGTCGGCGGGAGCCTTTAGGCTGTTTCGAAAGCGCCAATATGGTTTTCTTTGCTTCGAGTGAGTAACTGATATTTTCACCGCATGAAATTAAAAAAGATACTCTGAGTGAATGATATTTTTATTTTTCATTACCTCTACTTTTCTACGGAATAATTTCCCAAACGAAAAAAGTGTATTACAAAACTACTCGACGAAAATAAAGAACACATCTTAGAATCTGGATAATGAAATCAGAAGTGAACATTAAACAGTATGAAAACGGAAACTGAACTGACTTGTATTAATTCAATTCATTTTTATCTTTTCTTGTTTGCCTCTCGTTCTATTCTGTTGTTCTACGACACATCATCAGTAGTCAACTTCTTTTTCTTTTTTATCTCTTCAACTTAACATATGCAAATAGGTACTATCCTATTTACTAACCCACTGTACCTCCATGAACCGAAGAGCCTTTGATTGTTCTCGAATTTTCTTCTACAACCTCTTCCCCCCCCCCCTTGAAGTTTATGCCCTGTTCTCTTTAATGGAGATCTTGGTTTCATCTCGTCTTCTTCTGTGTCTGAGTCACTCCCGCTATCATCCATAGGCTCGTCTTCTATTACATTGTCCTGATCTGAAGAACTCATCCTTTCTTGTCTGTCAAGATCTTCTTCCATCATTCTGGGTCTTAATTGGTCAGAATGGTCTATTAGGTTTTTTTTTCTGTGATAAAGGGCGTTCCAATAACTTGGACCGATTTTAAATGTGAATTAATTTAAGCGTCTAACGATTTTTTGCTTTTTCTTTCAGATTTGGCGGATATTTGGGTCATATTATTTTTCATACATAATCGCCACGACTTAAATAACATGATCCAATAGAGAAATAAATGAATTTTCACCAATAACACTGATTTATTTACTGCTGACTTTGATCCGTCTTAATGAAACACCCTTATATATAATCTGTCTTAATGAAACACCCTTTATAATGGCCGTGTCATGTTCCGTTTTGCATGATGAAGTTAGCTCTCTCAAGACTTGCTACTTTGTCTTTCTTATAACACGCCTTCCAAATACTATGTGAACGTGCATGCTTTACCGAGACCTGCAGAAAAAAAAACTAAAAATAGAGAAACAATGATAGAGAGAAATAGGACAAAAGCAAAAATATTCAAATTGGCATTGAATACTGTTGTGATGTGAGATCTAGCAAGATACAACGCTTAACTTAAGAAAAACAGTCGTGATAGTAGTATTCAATACACAGCTAGATAAGTCACTGCAATAGTATTATCTTCTGTATTTACCCGAAGCCTACCCACAAGGCGAGATGTGGCACAAGGAGCGATGTGGCATAGGGCGGGTTTTTAACGTGGGGCGTTCCGAGCGCGTACGATCGGATGCAAAAATTTCCCGTAGACCTCGCGTACACGGGGTCGGGTTTGTCTATCTCCTCAGACAAGACCCTGCCCTTCGGCATAGCCTCGTCTGGGTTCCTCTCTGGACGGAGGCAGACACAATGAACAGTACCTTGTTAGTCGTCTTTAATTAAATATATATAAAGGAGGAGTTGCTGCCCAACTACACAATTTTATATATATATATATATATATATATATATATATATATGGCAAAATATCGATCGAATATATGCCTCCTTCAAGCTTAGTGTATTGTTAAGTGATGACGAAGTCCTTCATTGTTTTAGATGTAGTAATAACAAATTTTAGTTTAGATTCTTACCAACTGTAAATGTGAAAGTTAGTTGGTAAGACAGTATATTTTTTTTATTCACTGGATTTGTCATGAGCGTTCTTATTACTATTTTAGAATACACACACACACACACACACACACACACACACATATATATATATATATATATATGTATTTATAATTATAATATAGCTCAATATCAAAAACAGAACAAATAATAACTATTATGATGAAAACGAACACTTAAATGGCCATGGTTATATTTATTTCGTTAAAATTGTTGGGATCGAATCTTCGATTTTAATCAAATAAATATCACCATGGTCATTTAATTGTTCTTTTTTTTATTTATATATATATATATATATATATATATATATATATATATATATATATATATGTTCGTTTTCATTATATATATATATATATATATATATATTCATTATATATATATATATATATATATCGTTTTCATTATATATATATGTTCGTTTTTATTATATATATATATATATATATATATATATATATATATATATATATATATATATGCTTATCCTATGTGATAAGAACGAAAATAATATATAAATTACAACGTTCACAGCATTAATCCAAAAGAGGGCTCGATACCGATAGTAGAGCGATAATTATTTATTTATTATAATTTTATCATATAGACAAAACCATTTTACTCACTACAAAGATGCAACTTCGTTTCAGTGCATTTCAACTGCACTTCGACGGGTGAGAATCGAAAATGGTTACGTAACCACTGAAACCAAGTTGCATCTTTGTAGTGAGTTAAATGGTTTTGTCTATATGATAAAATTATAATAAATAAATAAATATATATATATATGATTATATATATATATATATATATATGTGTGTGTGTGTGAGTAGAAGATCGAATATAGATCAAGTATGGACAGAAATCTGACAAAATGATAGGATAAAGAACAAGTAGGAAACGTATCTTAATCTAACATGTCTCACTTTATTAAAGCTTCGTTAGAGATCAAGATAGTAATGATAAAAAGTGATAAAAAATCAATATTTGACTATTATCTGTTACTCCATTACACGTGACACATATCTAACCAATAAGAAGGAGCCAAACACAACATACCCTTAATCTGCGTCTCTTTGATTTTTAACATTTTTATCAAGACGCTTGAAAAAGTAGTACTCAGTGGGCGAAAGATCAAAGAGTATCGTTGGTGTGGCAAAGATTTGTATCCCAAGTCGGTGAGTTTCTTCTGTGTTATCCTGGTAACATGTGACCGAGCATTGTCATAAAGCGGAACTAGACCACGTCTATTAATCAGTACCGGTGGCATTTTGTTTGACTAAATGCTCATTTTATCCAGTTTCTGCCTGTGGTACTCTGATTGGATTGCAGAAAGCCATAATGGATATTGCCAATGGAGAGCCACCAGACAGTCACCATAAACGTTTATTGGAAATGATTCTTGTCGTGATCAAGCCATTGAGCCGATTGTTTACGATTTTCATAAAGGAATCCATGTCTCATCACAAGACACTGTTGGAATCATTTCAATTTCGCTAATGCAGCATCGAACACACTTCAAGATGTCGAACTCTTTGACTTTCACTGGGTTCTTGTGGAACCCTTTTATCGAGTTTCTTCACTTTGCAAATTCTATTGAGATGGTCCGATATTGTTGAAATGATGACTCGAATAATCTGAGACATTTCTCTATCACTTTGGTGTGGGTTTTATTCAACTAGTGTATTCAGATATTGATTCTCGATTACTGATGGACATCCTTGATTTTCAAGACTCATATCTTCATTGCGGAACTTCTGAAACCAGTACTTTACTCTTCGATCTCAAATGGATCCTTTACCCGATGCTATGTAAATGCTGGCTGCAGTTTGAGAAGCATTATGAACGAACTTGAAATCACGTAAAAAGTAAATACATCTCTTCTTTTCTCATGTTCAAGTTGAGGAGTATATAATGTCTGAAGTTAAATTCTGAAGGAGATTGAGTTAAAATAAATATAAAAAAATCACACTTTTACCGTTAGTCATGAGTAATATATTTTTGTGTCACTATTATAAAAAATATATTAGAACACAATTAAAAGATTTATTCTAAAATCGGACATTATTTTCCGAACATACTATTCAGTTAAATTCTGAAAGAGATTAATATAAACTTAACAAAGTGCCTCTCCACTATCTATCTATCTATCTATCTATCTATCTATCTATCTATCTATCTATCTATCTCTTCATATTTATCTATCTCTATCTCTCTCTCTCTCTATCTATCTATCTATCTATCTATCTATCTTTCTATATATATATATATATATATATATATATATATATATATATATATCCGTCTGTCATTATTGTTCATTCATGTTCAAGATGTTACAAATTCATGACGGTCGTCTCCCAGTATAGAATCCAGAGGTTGGCAGTGAATATTTCGGAGACAGTAGGAAAGCGTAGTGCAGGTTCGCAGTGGATATCGCAGCAGAGCATAGTTCTTCCTTCTGGTATCTTCGCCTGACAAGTTGGCACTGGTCATTTCGGTAGGTTAAACAAAGATGGCCGCCTTTATACACGACGGATACAATGTTCTGCGGCTTCTGATTGGTCAACCTTCTATTGGTAGACTATAAAGGGAATTAAGTCATGTTGACTAACTCACTAGTTACATATATATATATACACAAAAAACCGTAACACAAGATCATTGGTATATAATGATTTTAATTAAATTCTGAAAGTGATTTATATCAAATTAACTAGAGGACACTTTAATAATTAGGAATACGTAATATATTATTGTGCAACTATTACAATAACATATTAGAACACAATTAAAAGATTGATTCTAAAATCGGACAGTATTTTTCGAACCACCTAATGAGTTAAATTCTGAAAGATATTCATATAAAATTAACAAAGGGGACAGTTTAATCTTTAGGAATGAGTAATATATTTTTGTGCAACTGTTATAATGACATTAGAATAGAAAAGGTTTATATCTAAAGATCAACTCCAAAATAAAACTGTTCTCATTTAACCACCATAGAAAACCTTTGCCGTCTGCCATCAGCTAGACTCTTGGAGAGCAACACACTCCGCCTTCTTGGCCTCACGTATTAAACTGACCTGAAATGAAACGACTACATCGAATCAATAGTTGCATCTACTGCAAGGAAAGGTCACTCTTTCTCTTCAGTGTCCATTTTACACATTTACAAATCTACCATTCGCGCTTGCATTTAATACTGCTGCAATGTCGGGTCTGGTTGCTTCTGCTATTCATCCCGAGGATCTTGACAAAATTCAAAGAATGATCTGTAATATAATCGATCCTGACTTGGCATTTCGACTTTAATAACATTCTCACCGACGTGACGTGGCCTCCCTCTGTCTTTTCTACAGAAGTTTTCATGGCAACTACTTTGACGAGTTTTTTTTCTTTGGTGCACCGACTACTGTCCTGGAGTTGGGGGGTGGGGAGAAGAGGATTCATACCTTTCCCTAGGGTATTAACACCTAAGTGAATGTAATGGATTTGAGTGGCATTCGAACTCGGCTCTCCGATTCCTCAATCCTTGTCGCTATCCATTACTCCTTCTTTAATAATTAGGAATACGCAATATATTATTGTGCAACTTTTATAATAACATTTTAGAACACAATTAAAAGATTGATTCTAAAATCGGAAAACCTAATCGTTAAATTCAAAGATATTTTATAAAATTAACAAACCAATCCTAATTTTTGAGTTAAATTCTGAAAGATTTATTCTAAAAATCAACTCCAAAATAAAACAAACCACCATAGAAAACCTTTAATCCATTTGGAATGAGAGCAACATATTTTTGGCCTCACGTATTAAACTGACCTGAAATGAAACGACTAATCGAATATTAGTTGATCTACTGCAAAAAGGTTTTTCTAAAATCAGTGTCCATTATTTTACAAATCTACCATTCGCGCTTGCAAATTAATTTCTGGTTGCTTCTGCTATTCATCCCGAGGATCTTGATAAAATCAAAGAATGATCTGTAACAATCGATCCTGAGGCATTTCGACTTTAATAACATTCACCGACGTGACGTGGCCTCCCTCTGTCTTTTCTACAGAAGTTTTCATGGCAACTACTTTGACGAGTTTTTTTTCTTTTGGTGCACTGACTACTGTCCTGGAGTTGGGGGTGGGGAGAAGAGGATTCATACCTTTCCCCTAGGGTATTAACATCTAAGTGAATGTAATGGATTTGAGTGGCATTCGAACTCGGCTCTCCGATTCTGAATCCTTGCTATCCATTACTCCTTCTTTAATAATTAGGAATACGCAATATATTATTGTGCAACTTTTATAATAACATTTTAGAACACAATTAAAAGATTGATTCTAAAATCGGACAGTATTTTTCGAACCACCTAATGAGTTAAATTCTGAAAGATATTCATAAAAAATTAACAAAGAGAACAGTTTAATCATTTGGAATGAGTAACATATTTTTTGACACTATTATAATATATTAGGACACAAAAGGTTTATTCTAAAATCGGACATTATTTTCCAAACAACCTAATGAATTAATTTCTTAAGGAGATTGATATCAAATGAACAAAGAGGATACTTTAATCATTCAGTCAGTTATGTGCCATGTGTGATACACGCTTAGGCGATCATCTATCTTTTGATGGACTGACGAGGCATTCATTTTCCTTTCTTTCCCAGTTGGAGACCGAGAGAGTCCATATAGAACCCGGTCTGTCCTGGAGGTGGGGGGAGAAGAGGATTCATACCTTTCCCTAGAGTATTAGCACGTAAGTGAATGTAATAGATTTGACTAGAATTTGAACTCGGCTCTCCGATTCCTCAATCTTTGTCGCTATCCATTACGCCTTTTTTAATCATTAGGAATGCATAATATATTTTTGTGCAACTATTATAATAACATGTTAGAACACAATTAAAAGATTGATTCTAAAATCGGACACTATTTTTCCGGACCACGTAATATCTTGGCGCAGAATCAAGTTTGAAAATTCAGTAAAAAATGCGATTTCAGTATTCACAGTTCAGTGCAAATATTACTTAAAATCTGGGCATATTATTCTTCTTTATGTACTGTGTCACTTCAGGACGTAGGTGATAATAGCTCTCCACAACTTCCTACCCATCGTATGTTTTAAATAATGTTTCTCTCCAGTCCCTGTCCTGCCATTCAGTTACACAAGCTCGGTAGATTCATTATTTCCCTCTATGATGTGCGTATCAAATTCTCCAAGCCTTCTTTCGTTATTATGACAGACATTTGTATTGCCACTATTTTTCAAAGTGTCCTTTGTTGCTTTCAATTTCGTTAGAACTTCCTCATTGGCCACATTCTCCATCCATGGTATTCTCGGCATCATTCTGTAGAACCACATCTCTGTTGCCTCAAGTCTACTCTTCGTCTGTCCTGCAGCTTTACTGCTATATAAGATGCCTTCCAAAAGCTAAACAAAATATTAAGAAACCTATTATGTGTATAATTTTGAATGCATTTCCAGTGGTTTTACTATAGGAAAACTTTTGAAAGAAAGAAAAAACTGATTCTCAGTATTCAGAAATGAATGGCAAAGTTACTGAAAGAAAATTTGCCGAGATCATTAAACCAAAAGCTATTTTCCTACAACATTAAATTTTTAATGCACCAGTGGGAATCGATTTACATATACCGGGGCATTTTACACTAATCTTCAAAGTTAACCATCACGCTAAAGAAGCGTATTTTAAAGTATTTGTGCTTCAGGCGGCAATAGGTTGCTGGTCAATGTTTTTCTCTAATGAATATTTAAACGTGCAAAGGAAAAGAGACGTTTCTTTTGTTCCTGATTCAGTTGTTACTAAGTCTTTGACGCCGGATTCTTCAATGTATTATCGCATTGTTAGACCGACAGTCACGCAGAGATCTTATTTATAATATCATTAGGTTGAAAAGAACTTGGCTTACAAACACAGCTCATATGTCGAAATTGAATTTCGGACAATTACCGGAAAAGAATTTTCAGGAACAGAAATTAAAAAAAATAACAATGGGAAAAACAATAATAGGAAAAAAAGAATTGAATTGAAGACAAAAACAGAACAAAAATCAATGAAATGACGAAAATCGTTTTTGAAAGAATATTTCTAAAAGATTTTTTTTTTTTTAGTTCTTGAAGTTTGTTTTCACTTCACTTCAAAAAATTAAAAAAAAAAAACCTGAGATATTTCTGTCGCGATTCAGAACATTCGTCTAAGGAATATTCGTCGTCTAAGGAACATTCGTCTAAGTAACACTGGTCTAAGGAATATTGGTCTAAGAATATTGGTCTTTGGAACACTCGTCTAAAGTATATACATCTAAGAAATATTCATCGAGATTTTTATGGTCTAATGTGGGTTGTATTAATAAACAAAGAATGCATTCCAATAAATGGTTATAAACATGTATCATCAATAATTAATGTTGCTATGTCTTAAATATTATTTTGTAATAGACTGAATATCAATTAAATTATTTGTATATGAATAAAGTATTAATAAATCAAAAATATTATTATTCACTAATGGTCCTTAGACGGGTATTCCGTAGTCCAATGTCCTTAGACGAGTATTCCATAGACAAATGTCCTTAGACGAGTATTCCATAGACCAATGTCCGTAGACGGCTATTCCATAGACTAATGTCCTTGACGAGTATCCCATTGACCAATGTCCTTAGACGAGTATTCCACAGACCAATGTCCTGAAACGGGTATTCCATAGTCCAATGTCCTTAGACGGGTATTCCATAGACCAATGTTCTGAAACGGGTATTCCATAGTCCAATGTCCTTAGACGAGTATTCCATAGACCAATGTCCTTAGACGGGTATTCCATAGTCCAATGTCCTTAGACGGGTATTCCATAGTCCAATGTCCTTAGACGAGTATTCCGTAGTCCAATGTCCTTAGACGAGTATTCCATAGACAAATGTCCGTAGACGGCTATTCCATAGACCAATGTCCTTGACGAGTATCACATTGACCAATGTCCTTAGACGAGTATTCCACAGACCACTGTCCTGAAACAGGTATTCCATAATCCAATGTACTTAGACGGGTATTCCGTAGTCCAATGTCCTTAGACGGGTATTCCATAGTCCAATGTCCTTAGACGAGTATTCCGTAGTCCACTGTCCTTAGACGGGTATTCCACAGACAAATGTCCTTAGACGAGTATTCCGTAGTCCACTGTCCTTAGACGGGTATTCCACAGACAAATGTCCTTAGACGAGTATTCCATACACAAATGCCCGTAGACGGCTATTCCATAGACCAATGTCCTTGACGAGTATCCCATTGACCAATCTCTTTAGACGAGTATTCCACAGACCAATGTCCTGAAACGGGTATTCCATAGTCCAATGTCCTAGACGAGTATCCCGTAGACAAATGTCCGTAGACGGCTATTCCATAGACCAATGTCCTTGACGAGTATCCCATTGACCAATGTCCTTAGACGAGTATTCCACAGACCAATGTCCTGAAACGGGTATTCCATAGTCTAATGTCCTTAGACGGGTATTTCATAGACCAATGTTCTGAAACGGGTATTCCATAGTTCAATGTCCTTAGATGGGTATTCCGTAGTCCAATGTCCTTAGACGGGTATTCCGTAGACAGCTTTCCCTTTAATCAACATTCTTTAGACGAATGCTCCGAAATCTAATTTTTCCCAAATCTTTCTATTTTTTCGACTTGTACTTTTGTATATTTGTTTTGTGTTTTTAATGTTTAAGATTTTATTTACTGCTATTTTGCCAGTGGATGTTTACGCGCGTTATGTTCAATGTCGATAATTTGTCTGGGTTATGAATCTTTTTTTTGTGTGTGTGTGTGTGTGTGTGTGTGTGTGTGTGTGTGTGTGTGTGTGTGTGTGTGTATTTTTGTTTTGTATTTTGCTTCTTTGTGGGGTAATTTCAATATGAGATTTAAAAAGATTTTTGATATTCTTATGACGAACAACAAATATATCTTTTGTCACAGTCAATTTGATATTTTTGTTGTTACAATCAGTATATATTTACTGACACGCACACATACATACACACACACAGAGAGAGTGCGATGTGTAATTTTTTTTCCATTTTATATGCGCATTGTTTGTTTTTGATTTTTCAACTGCACAGTATAATAGGGTCAGTTGGGCACCATCTGTGAAAAATGAACGCCATGATTCAATTCACACAGCCAGAAATTTAGGAACAGCATGCCACACTGCTTGGCATTAACACTGGAAGCTTAGATACGAACATTTTAAAGTGTTTGGGTGTCAAGGACAGTGCAGAGAATTCAGAAAGAGTTGGATGAGTCTATTGGTGATTACGAAGATACGGCAGCTCGGAAAACTTACTCTGGTCAGTCTCATGAGAAAAGAACTGCTGAATTTGTTGGTCACTCAACACCGAGGCCTACACCAAATGTCTTGAGGAGGTAGCGCTGCCCTGGGTCAAGAGGGTGGCTGGTGATAGACTCTGTGTATGGCAACAGGATACCCCAGACAGACAATTTATGCGACCACATCCCGCCTTAAATCTGGCCATCTAACCCCCGAGACTCTAATCCCCCTGATTATTATATCTAGGGCGTAGTTGAGCGACAGATTACCAAAACCCCTTGTAACACCAAAGATCAATTGAAGGCAAGGATTATGGCAGCATTCACCAACTTAAACAAGGAGACCATCCAGAAGAGATGTAGGGAACCATGATTGAAGACAATGGCGATTTTATTGAGTATATTTACTCTTTTGTATTTCAAGTTATTTTTTAGCTATTTTGGTAAATATATCTGTTAAAATGAGATGTCAGTGTAATTTTCATTTTTGCGTGATTTAGGCGACAATTTAATCGTGGCACCCTGTACACACGTCGCATACGATCACACATAAACACACATACAATGAAGGAAAAAATCATCTTTACAGCAATAAAAAGTGCATAACTTAATTTTAACTTAATATAAAAAAATAACAAAAATGAGAAAAGTCAATTGCTGATGTATCCAGACCGAACGATGACAAAAAAAGGTTCGTTTACGAAACTCTGAAGTCTGGGTGTTGAATATTCTGGTGGGAACTTAAATATTTAGATAAACACATATTTAATTTGTCCAATGTTACTTTTACGGAGATAGAACGTCTTGTTCTTTCTCGAGGGCTGGATTTTTGTATTCCTCCTTCGAAAGTAAAGCGATCTTTGTTGAGTTGGCATTATTATCCTCTCAGTTGAATTTACATAAAACCTTCCTCACCTAACAAGTTTCCCTTGTTTAAAATTAAGTGTGGCAGAGTATTCTCTTCCAGACTATTACGTCTTTAAAGTCCAGAAGTGATATTTATCTATATATATATATATATATATATATAAAGAAAGAACAGTAAGATATATAATCCGGTGTTCTTATAGATATTTTTATTTTTACAAAATAGTGCTCAATGTAAATTTACAGAGCATTAATATTATAAATTAATTGATTTGAAATATGTTTTTTCGCTACACAGTTCTCACCATGTTTCAAAAATGGAAGCTAAAAGCTTCGAAATTAATTTTGTAATTAAATTAAAGACATTAGTTCCATTTCATCCTCAAGCGAATTTATATTTATATATATCCAAGCCGGATAAAGGCCCTGGTGTAGTAATTTTAAATAGTTCGGATTATATTAGTAAAATGGAAGTAATTTTAAATAACTCCTCTAAATTTAAGAAGATTGGTTCTGTAGATGTATGTGATAACACAAACAACATAGAGGCGAGAATACAGAGAAGGTTGCTTTCTATATATAAAGATAATATGATTTCCAAGAGTGTGTACAATCGTATCAGACATGTTGGTTCTCAACGTCTACGGTTGTATGGTTTATCCAAGAATATAAGAACAATGTGCGTCTAAGACCCATTCTTTCTATGATTGGTTCAATGCAACACGAATTGGCAAAATGGTTGGTTGAAATGCTCCAACCCGTTTCGTTATTGTTCTTCCCCAATGGCATTTCTGATTCTTTCAAAATTTCAAATTATATTAGAAATTTGGGAATTTCTTTTGACAAACACTTTGTTTTATTTGACATTGTTAGTTTATAATGTTAATTATAATGTTAATAATCGATACTGACGCGTTAACGGTAACATTAGCCTTAATGACGGAATTATAAAGGGTGATGGGCAATAATGACAATCGTACCAATGATAATAATTGTGGTGAGCAAGATAATGATGAGGATAATAATGCAGATAATATAACAATAATGACGATAATAAAAACAATGGCGGTGTTAAAAAGCAGTACTGATGGTAGAGTAGCTGGTTAGGAGGTGAAAGATAGGAGTGGTGGTAATGTCCGTAACTGTATTGCTAGTTTTATTGGTCTATATTGATTGTTATGGTGGTGGCTGCGTTAGTAGCATATACAGTTTCATTCATAGTCGTGTTCAGTTATGTTGTAAGTGTTATCTGTTTGGTATGAATTGCGATATATATATATATATATATTTAATTAATTCATCGAGTCTGATAGAAACCTCAACAGAATGCAGAAAGCACTGGACGGCCGTTTCGTCCTATATTTGGGACTCATCAGCAGTGCGCATCCACTAGCGAGAATTGAAACCCTGACAGTTAGGTTGCCAAGCAAACATCATACCAACTGTTCCAAATGGGCCTCGGTGACGAAGAGATTGCAAATCAGAATCAAAATAGCGCCGCTCTCTCACATATTCCGTGGTGGAACTCAACTGAGTTCTCTCTAACCATAGGACTGTGCTTGAACCGGCTTCTAATAATCTAGAGCATTAGAAGCCCGTTCACGCAATGATGTACATGATAAATAGGCTTGGTGAGAGTAGTCGTGGCTCCAGGGGGCACAGTCCTATGGTTACAGAGAACGCATTATGGTTCCACCACGGAATATGTGAGCGAGCAGCGCTCTATTGAATCTGATTTGCAATCTCTTCGTCACCGAGGCCCATTAGAGCTGTTGGTATGATGTTTGCTTGATAACCTGTCAGGGTTTCAATTCTCGGTAGTGGATGCGCACTGCTGATGAGTCCCAAATATAGGACGAAACGGCCATTCAGTGCTTTCTGCATTCTGTTGAGGTTTCTTTCAGACTCGATGGATTAATTAAATATAATTATCAAATCCTCCTATATATATATATTTATATATATATATATATATATATATATATATATATATATATATATATATATATATATATATATATATATATATATATAATATACCTTCCATATATATACCTCTCACATAATGTTAAGACATTAGTGGCAATGGTATTTTCATCTAGTTAATGCTTTACCATTATGTCAAATTTATTTAGCGTCCCCCATTTTGTACTTTTATTTATTTTTTACTTAGCGTCCTCCATTTTTTTTACTTTCATTTCCTTCGCATGGTGAGATTTTCGGATATATTAGAATGTTCATGTGAGGCACAAGACAAAAAACATCTGAAGGGGCAATCGTATTAAATATCACAAAGGCCTTTGACAAGGTGTGTCATAAAGGATTGCCGCACAAGCTCTCCAGGTATGGAATTACTGGAAGTGTCTTTATCACTTGTAAAGTGCTTTAAAACAGGTAGGTCCTGGAGTCACAAGGTTTCATATTATGGTAAGTTTCTTTCATGTATGACTAACTGGGTTTGAAGGTAAAACCTTACCATTGTTCAACGAGGTAGAAATGAAACTTGTCTTCGAGGAATTCATGAAAAACTTCTATTCCCCTGGATTATAACTGATGTTAAGGGATTGCATAAGATCCCTGATATCATTGCAGGAAAAAGAGGACTACAGGCAGGGAAAATCCTGACATCGCCAGCTAATAGATTACACTGCTGTAAAAGTTCAGCTTCACACTTAAGAAGTTCCAAATCTCTAAGTTTTTTTTAGGTAACTTTGAGTTGTGAAGTGCGGTTTGGAGTCAGATGTTGGAAAATAATCTTGATCATATGGAGTTGATGGTTCAGGCTCTGAAGTTTCATTGTCTTCCGCATCATCTGACGCAATTTCATACGATTCCGTTGATTCTGGTACTTTATAATAATGTCTCCAAGACGCACTGTCCATTTCTTTTTCTTTAGAAATTGGAGGCACTATGCAGAAGTATCAATCAGTGGCATGTAAGGTTGCTCTCTCTAAATCATGGCCACTGCAAAAGGCAAATATTTTTTTCCTGGTTAACCATTGACTAGGATTTGTTGCACAGGTATTACAATATATGTGTGCTGACCACATCTTGTCTTGGTGACCACTTCTTATCTTGTTACCCAAAAAACAGTTAAACTTTTCTCAAACTAGTTGTTATATCACGCTATTGGATTCAATAGTCACTTCGTTAAACACATAGCAGAAGATATCGACATTGCTTAAAAATTCACATGGCTTTTTTCTCAGGTCATTTAAATGTGTGTAAACCTGAGTGAAAAGCAGAAGAATAATTAGTTTATTAGGAGAATGATTATATATAATGAAGTTATTAGCAGAATAATAATTAATTTATCAGGAGAATAATTATATATAATGTATTTATTAAGTGAATAATAATTAGTTTATTATGAGAATAACTATATACATATATGAAGCTATTAAGAGAGTAATAATTAATTTGGCAAGGACAATAATTTTTATGAAAGGTATCTTGAAATCATTTTTAATTCCAGTGTCAGAAAATTAGCTACGATTGTCTATATTTTTTGTTTTTGAAATTTTCATGTTGTAAACCAGTTTAATATAATAAGGTATTTACAGATTCTTGATAAAATACAAAGAAGTATCTACAATGTTAATATTCTTGACCTGCTATCTCGGCTTCAGTGACTTTCCCACTGCCGTAACGTAGATTATCTGCAACAATTTTGGATATCATTTTTATTTCCAGTGCTCAGAAAATTAACTAAGATCGGCCATTATTTATTTGAAGCTTTCATTTTGTACACCAATGTTATTACAAACTTTATCTTTAGTGAGTGACTATATTTCTGTTGATATCCCTGTTTTTGTTATAGTGAAATTAATAACAATAGTCCAATAAGTCTTAGGAAATAATACTGAAAAAAATACATGGATAGCAAATCAAACACTTGGATCCACTAAAACTAACATTAGTAATAAATAAATGCATTTAAACGCACCTCTATCAGTTGGAAGTGGGATTTTTCAAACCAGAAGTATTTTTGAGACACGCCACCATTTTTTCTCAAACAAATAGAAAAAGGAAATGACGTTTCACATAGGGCCTGCTTACAAACAGAATTGTTCCTAACCAATTTTGGTTCTCACCAGTCGAGGTGCATTTGAAATGCACCGAAACGAAGTTGCATCTTTGTAGTGAGTAAATTGTTTTTGTCTATATGAAAAAACAAATATAATAAATAATTATTGCTCTACTATCGGTATCGGGCCCTCTTTAGGAATAATGCTGTGAATGTTAGAATTTATTTATTTTCATTCTCACTGCATCGGGTATATATATATATATATATATATATATATATATATATATATATATATATATATATATATAAAAAAAGAGATGTGCGTAAAGGTGTCCCTTTGGACATCCTGAAGACAACCGCAAACAGCTCGATCTGACGTTTACAGAATGTGGTAGAGTCTGTTTGTCGATGGCTGATCTAAAGAGTCACTTGAGAGCTCAGTGACGTAGTGTGGCTATTGACTTATAAAGCCATAGACGTCCAGCAGCTGAAATGTGATACTTGAGGTAAGACATACGGGTCTACAAGCGGTTTCATGCGACATTTTAAATTGCATTATAACTAAATATGCAAAGAAAACAGAAAAAGGTTTGATTTAATAGAAATAAATCTCATTCATCCATTTTAATGGGTGGAAACGTATTCGTACAATGCAAATTTCAGATTTTAAAACTTTTAAATTGCTTTAATACTCTAGATTATTCAAGTGGAACATTCTAGGATGTTATCAGTAGTTATTTTTAGCCTCAAAATACAAACAGAACATTCTGTATTTGAGATTCGTGCAAGAAGGTTTTCATCATGGCAAGAGGTTAAAAATTGACAAATTGGCAAAAAGAACTGATTGTTAAGATCTGGAAAGAAGGTAAAATTTACAGAAAAATCACAGACATCCTGAATATTCTATTTACTGCTATTAGTTCATTCATTGTAAGGTGTAAAAACACCAAAACTCAAGAACAGGTACTCCAAGGAAGATTTCTTCAAGACCTTTGAGGAAATTAATGCGTCAAATTAAACAAAATACAATGATTACTCGTCAAGAGTAGCAGGATGATTTGCTTTCATCAGGAATCTGTGTCACTAAGCGGACAATAAGTAATGAAATTCACAGGGAACAATCTACAGTCACACACCCTTTGGAAAACTCCACTGTTATTGAAAAGACACAGATATGCCAGGTTGAATTTAGTTCTTGAACATAAGAATCAGTAAAAATCGTATTGAAAAATAAACGTGTAGCAAAATTATGGAAAATAAAGCGTGATGTTTTTTTTTTTAAATCCACACTACAACCAAAAACGTTTGCGATTTCTCTCTTTTTTAAATATGTGTGTGTGTGTGTGTGTGTGTGTGTGTGTGTGTGTGTGTGTGTGTGTGTGTGTGTGTGAAAAGTGTGTGTATATAAATATAAACATATATATATATATATATATGTATGTATGTAATATATTATATATGTTATTATTTATATATTATATGCGCGGTTCTTATTAAGCGCTCAATATCAGAGATAGAGCTAACATCAATCCAAACATATATATATATATATATATATATATATCAAGGGAGAATCACAGCGTGAGGTTATATATATATATATATATATATATATATATATATATATATATATATATCAAGGAGAGACAGAGTGAGAGACATATATATATATATATATAGAGAGAGAGAGAGAGAGAGAGACAGAGAGAGAGACAGAGAGTGAGAGAGAGAGAAAGAAAGAAAGATAGGTCGAGTAAGGCAAGGAAAAGGAATAGGGAGAAAATAATAGTTGTTTGTCTCAAAAAAGTCTATTTCCGATTGTAATTTTCAGTGACAGAATAATCTGTTTAAGACTTTAACACATTTTTTCCAGTCAATGCCTTTGTTTATTTTTATTTTTTTACTTTCTTTCTATCTTTCTTTCTTTCTTTCTTTCTTTCTTTCTCAGTCCTTCCGTTTTTTTTTTGTTTTTTTTTCTCCTTTTCCTTATTTTCAATTCAAAATTCTATTCTTAAGCATCATGACACCATCTTGACGATTCTATAATTTAAAACTTGAAAGAGTGGATCCAATTCAATTTTCCAGAACATATATGATGAACTACGGGTCGCCGACTTCAAGAGCTAATCGATTTAGGCATATCGAACGAGCACACATCGGAAATTATAATCAGGTAATCCGTGAAATTTTGACATTGTTAGATTTTGTTCTTTTCTCAACTTACAACGTAGGAGACGAGATCTCATCAGAAGGAAGGGAGAGTTATTACAATTTTCGAAACACTAAAGTATATTTCCTTTACACATACATAAAATTGAGGCTTTCAGTATAAAGACTGTATAACCAAAATATATATATATATATATATATATATATATGTGTGTGTGTGTGTGTGTGTGTGTGTGTGTACATATATATATGTGTGTGTCTGTGTGTGTGTACGTGTGTTTGTGTCTATGTGTTTGTACGTGTGTGGGTGAGAGAGAGGGACCAGGGTGTTTTGCACATATATGTGTGACTAAGTGTCGGCACGTCCGCACGAATTTGTTTGCATCTCTGCGTGTATTTATCATCCATCACCATAAACGTACGAAAAACGCGTACAGATTAATACTTACGTGTTCATATATATATATATATATATATATATATATATATATATATATATATATATATATGAACAGTACGATGTAAAATTTTATATATACAGTGCGAGGTCGTAATTTTATGTTTTTTAATTTCGCGCATGTGCATTGTTTGTTTTTTTTTTATTTTGACCACTTCACAGTATAATAAAGTCAATTTGGCACCGTCTGTGAGAAAAAAAAAAGCCCCTTTCGCCAGAAATTTGGAAACGGCATGATGTACTGCTTGGCATTCCCGCCGGAAGCTCCAATACGAACATTTTAGAGCACCTGAGTGTCAATCTGAGGAGAGTTCAAAGGATTCTTCGGAAAGAGTTGGTCGAGTCTAATGGTGATTACGAAGGTAAAGCAATTCGGGAAACTCACTCTGATAAGAAAAGAACTCCTGAATTTGTTGGTTACTCAACACGGAGGCCTACATCAAATGCCTTGAGGATTTAGTGCTCCCCTGGGTCAAAAGGGTGGTTGGCGGAAGTGTTAAGACATGGCCGCCCCAATCTCCTGACCTCAACCCCCATAGAAAAATTATGGAGCATTATAAAGTACAGGCCCTCGAGAAAGCAGTTGAGCAACATGCTCCATAAGTTTTCTATGTCATAACACTCACCTGCTTCTCATCAAAGTATTCCTTCATCAAATTTTGATTTATGACAGGGAACATTATCCTGCATAAAAATGAGCTTGGTGGGGTCGATTTGCACCCTTTCAGCAGAAGGGAGCAGGCAAGACTCTGAAATTCTCTTGCACTGCTCACTCCTGAGGGTCTTTTCAATAGGTTTTAAGAAACCAGTTCCATGAAAAGAAAAGCATCCCCAGAACATGATACTGAACGGATCCTTGACAGAACATATGGCAAAAATATCTGCCTATATATCTGAGATGAGGTATTATGTACACTATTTACATTACTGCTAAATTCAAAGAGCTTTCAAAGCTTCTTCTTCGGATTTTAGATCGCTTATCCTTTGAATTTAGCTCAACTTTTGTTTCATCGGAGAAGAGAACATTTAGTAAAAAATATCAGGTGAGTCACTTTTATCGAACAGCACTGTACTTACCTCTACTATAGAAACCAACAGTGAAAATATCTTACTACAGAGACAGCAAAATGAACCAAGGAACTTGGTAAAATCAAGGAAATCTACGTCACCTTTGCTGACAAGTCGGGTGGGATTGGGATCAAGAGCATAATACTTACGTAAAAAACTTAATTCACGACTCAACGATACTGAAGCAAAAATGAAAAAAAAAATAAACGAACAGAAAATATTTACAGAAACGAAACAATTTAAAAAATAAAAAAAAGCATGGGATACACTATTTACATTCGGACTATTGTCTTCATCTTTGAAATGATATATATATATATATATATATATATATATATATATATATATATATATATATATATATATATATATATTCATATATTCATATCCGACAATTTATTTATTAAAGACATATTTTATGTTTAACGTTGTTATTTTATAGATACAAGTATTTAAGCAAATGCTCTGTTTATGATAAACAGTATTAAATAACATTACCGGCCTGAATGTCGAAAATTTTCATAGAAAATTTTCGTTCTTTGACATTCGAACCTGCATCCTAAAACCGTCATATACGCTGACGATTGGTTCTTTCATCAAACGGTAAAGGCATCCAGCGTTAAATACTTGTATTCATAAATAACAACGTTAAACATAAAAATATGTCTTAATATATATATATATATATATATATATATATATATATATATATATATAAAATATCTGCCTATATATCTGAGATGAGGTATTATGTACACTATTTACATTATTCGGACTAGTGTCTTTCATTTTTGTCTCCATATTTATTACAACGTTTCGGCCTTTCAGTATCTGTCCATTTCTGAGATGAGGTATTATGCACACTATTTACATTATTCGGACTATTGTCCTCATCTTTGTCTCCATATTTATTACAACGTTTCGGCCTTTCAGTATCTGTCTATATTTCTGAGATGAGGTATTATGTACACTATTTACATTATTCGGACTATTGTCCTCATCTTTATCGCCATATTTATCCGATCCTTCAGTATCTGTCTATATTTCTGAGATGAGGTATTATGTACACTATTTACATTATTCGGACTATTATCTTCATTTTTGTCGCCATATTCATTACAACGTTTCGGCCGTTGTACGCTCCGGCCTTCTTCCGGTGGATGGAATGTCGAACTTAGCCCTTTATTTCGCTCACTGGGGTAGACTGTTCTAATTTCACATGCCATATTTAATGGATGTCAGTTATCAGTTATCTCCTGTTAATTCCCCTCTGAAAGTTCTCCACTGCCTTAAACGGTTATTGAACTCACACTTTTTGGGTCCTGTCACTGGATCTAACCAACGCCTTTCTCCACTTTGCCATGTGTCCTTGAGGACACACGGTACAGTGGATAAAGGCGAGAATTTGGAGAGGGGAATTAACAGGAGATAACTGATAACTGACATCTATTAAATCTTTCTTTCTATCTTTCTTTCTTATTTAGTCACTTTCTTTCTTTCTAGGCACTTTTTTCCTTTAGTTTTAGATTTAAATTTTTAATGTCATTTCTATCTCACTATCTTTCATTCTTTCTTTCTTTTTTTTTCTTTGTAAACTCGGTGTCGTTTTCCTTTAGATTGAAATATTTATGTTCTTCCTTTTTTTCATTCTTTCTTTCTCTCTATCTTTATTATTAGATTCTTCTTCCATTTCCTTTAGATTTATGTTTTTGTGCTCCTTTTCTTTCTTTCTTTCTTTCTTTCTTTCTTTCTTTACCTTTGGTTTTTCTTTCTTCCTTTTTTCCTTTCTTCCTTGTTTCCTTTCTTTAGGTTTTTCTTTCTTCAAATCACTTCTTTCTTCCCGTACCATTCAGCTTTCTTTCTTTCTTTCTTACTTTCTTTCTTTCTTTCTTTCTTTACCTTTGGTTTTTCTTTCTTCCTTTTTTCCTTTCTTCCTTGTTTCCTTTCTTTAGGTTTTTCTTTCTTCAAATCACTTCTTTCTTCCCGTACCATTTACCTTTCTTTCTTTCTTTCTTTCTTTCTTTCTTTCTTTCTTTACCTTTGGTTTTTCTTTCTTCCTTTTTTCCTTTCTTCCTTGTTTCCTTTCTTTCAGTTTTTCTTTCTTCAAATCACTTCTTTCTTCCCGTACCATTCAGCTTTCTTTCTTTCTTTCTTTCTTTCTTTCTTTCTTTCTTTCTTTTACCTTTGGTTTTCTTTCTTCCTTTTTTCCTTTCTTCCTTGTTTCCTTTCTTTGGGTTTTTCTTTCTTCAAATCACTTCTTTTTCTTCCCGTACCATTCAGCTTTCTTTCTTTCTTTCTTTACTTTCTTTCTTTCTTTCTTTCTTTACCTTTGGTTTTTTTCTTCCTTTTTTTCCTTTCTTCCTTGTTTCCTTTCTTTAGGTTTTTTCTTTCTTCAAATCACTTCTTTCTTCCTTTACCATTCACCTTTCTTTCTTTCTTTCTTTTCTTTTTCTTTCTTTCTTTCTTTCTTTCTTTCTTTCTTTCTTTAGCCTTTGGTTTTTCTTTCTTCCTTTTTTCCTTTCTTCCTTGTTTCCTTTCTTTCAGTTTTTCTTTCTTCAAATCACTTCTTTCTTCCCATACCATTCAGCTTTTTTTTCTTTTCTTTCTTTCTTTCTTTCTTTCTTTCTTTCTTTCTTTCTTTTACCTTTGGTTTTTTCTTTTCTTCCTTTTTTCCTTTCTTCCTTGTTTCCTTTTCTTTCAGTTTTTTCTTTCTTCAAATCACTTCTTTTCTTCCCGTACCATTCAGCTTTCTTTTCTTTCTTTCTTTCTTTCTTTCTTTCTTTCTTTCTTTTCTTTCTTTTTATCTTTGGTTTTCTTTCTTCTTTTTCCTTTCTTCCTTGTTTCCTTTCTTTCAGTTTTCTTTCTTCAAATCACTTTTTCTTCCCGTACCATTCAGCTTTCTTTCTTTCTTTCTTTCTTTCTTTTCTTTCTTTTCTTTCTTTCTTTCTTTACCTTCGGTTTTTCTTTCTTCCTTTTTTCCTTTCTTCCTTGTTTCCTTTCTTTTCCAGTTTTCTTTCTTCAAATCACTTCTTTCTTCCCCGTACCATTCATTTTTCTTTTCTTTCTTTCTTTCTTTCTTTACCTTTGGTTTTTAATTCTTCCTTTTTTTTCTTCTTGTTTCCTTTCTTTCAGTTTTTCTTTCTTCAAATCTTTCTTTCTTCCCGTACCATTCAGCTTTCTTTCTTTCTTTCTTTCTTTCTTTCTTTCTTTCTTTCTTTCTTTCTTTGCCTTTGGTTTTTCTTTCTTCCTTTTTTCCTTTCTTCCTTGTTTCCTTTCTTTCAGTTTTTCTTTCTTCAAATCACTTCTTTCTTCCCGTACCATTCAGCTTTCTTTCTTTCTTTCTTTCTTTCTTTCTTTCTTTACCTTTGGTTTTTCTTTCTTCCTTTTTTCCTTTCTTCCTTGTTTCCTTTCTTTCAGTTTTTCTTTCTTCAAATCACTTCTTTCTTCCCGTACCATTCAGCTTTCTTTCTTTCTTTCTTTCTTTCTTTCTTTCTTTCTTTCTTTACCTTTGGTTTTTAATTCTTCCTTTTTTCCTTTCTTCCTTGTTTCCTTTCTTTCAGTTTTTCTTTCTTCAAATCACTTCTTTCTTCCCGTACCATTCAGCTTTCTTTCTTTCTTTCTTTCTTTCTTTCTTTACCTTTGGTTTTTCTTTCTTCCTTTTTTCCTTTCATCCTTGTTTCCTTTCTTTCAGTTTTTCTTTCTTCAAATCACTTCTTTCTTCCCGTACCATTCAACTTTCTTTCTTTCTTTCTTTCTTTCTTTCTTTCTTTCTTTCTTTCTTTCTTTCTTAGGATTATGTATTTGTCTTTCTCTGTAATGTTTTCTTTCTTTCTTTCTTAGAATTATGTACTTCGCCTTCTCTGTAATATTTTTTCTTTCTTTCTTTCTTTCTTTCTTTCTTTCTTTCTTTCTTTCTTAGAATTATGTACTTCGCCTTCTCTGTAATATTTTCTTTCTTTCTTTCTTTCTTTCTTTCTTTCTTTCTTTCTTTCTAGAGACACGTTTTCCTTTTCATTTAAATTCAAATTTTTAATTCGAATATTGCTCTCTTTCATTATTTATTTCTAGATTGGTTTGTCTTTTGCTTTAGATTTAATCTTTCTTTCTTTCTTTCTTTCTTTCTTTCTTTGAAAATTTTAGCTTTTTTAGATTTAAATATTCAATCTATTTTTTTATTTCATTCTTTCTTTGTACACTCTTTTTCCTTTTCCTTTAATTTTAAATTTTTATTGCCTTTCTTTCTTTCTTTCTTTCTAAGCTATTTTCCTTTTCTTTTAGCTTTAAAATGTTACCCCCTTTCTCTCTCTTTCTTTCTTTCTTTCTTTCTTTCTTTCTTTCTTTCTTTCACTGTGTTCATTCTTTCTTTCCTTCTAGACTCTTCTTCTTCCGATTTAAAATAAAATTTATAATCTTTCTCATTTTTCTTCCTCTTCCTTTCTTCTTCCAAATTCTTTCTTTCTTTCTTTCTTTCTTTCTTTCTAAGCTGTTTTCCTTTTCTTTTAGCTTTAAAATGTTACCCCCTTTCTCTCTCTTTCTTTCTTTCTTTCTTTCTTTCTTTTTCTTATTCCTTCTTTCTTTCTAGACTCTTTTCCCTTCTCTTTTAGATTTATTCTTTTACACTCCTTTCTTTCTTTCTTTCTAAACTATTTTTTCCTTTTTCCTTTAGACTTCTTACCGCCTTTCTTACTTTCTTTCCTTCATTTTCTCTAATTTTTCTCCCGTTTTTTTAAATTTTAGATTTAATTTTTTAATTTCCTTTCCTTCAATTAATCTTTCTTTCTAGACACTTTTTCTTTTTTTTAGATGTAACATTTTAATCTCCTTTATTTCATTTTTTCTTTCTTTCTTTCTTTCTTTCTTTCTTTCTTTCTTTCTTTACACTTTTTTCTTTCTTTTACATTTAAATATTTATCTGCTTTCTTTCATTTTTCTTTCTTTCATTCTTTCTTTCGTTCTATCTTTCTAGACAATTTTTCTTTTTCTTTTAGATTTAAATGTTTAATCTCATTTCTTTCTTTCTTTCTACACTCTTTTTTTCGTTTATCTTTTTGATTATTTTTTGATCACCATTCTTTCTTTTATTCCTTATTTCTTTCTTTCCTTCTTTCTTTCTGAAATATTTTCCATTTCTTTTAGCTTAGGATTTTTATCTCTTTTCTTTCTGTCTTACATTCTTTCTAAACTCTTTTAGATTTAAATATTTATTTCCTTTCTTTCTTTCCTTCTTTCTTTCTTTCTTTCTTTTTTCTTTCTTTCTTTCTTTCTTTCTTTCTTTCTTTCTTAGTTCCTGTCTTACATTCTTTCTAAACTCTTTTAGATTTAAATATTTATTTCCTTTCTTTCTTTCCTTCTTTCTTTATTTTTTCTTTCTTTTTTCTTTCTTTCTTTCTTTCTTTCTTTCTTAGTTCCTGTCTTACATTCTTTCTAAACTCTTTTAGATTTAAATATTTATTTCCTTTCTTTCTTTCCTTCTTTCTTTATTTTTTCTTTCTTTTTTCTTTCTTTTTTCTTTCTTTCTTTCTTTCTTAGTTCCTGTCTTACATTCTTTCTAAACTCTTTTAGATTTAAATATTTATTTCACTCTTTCTTTCCTTCTTTCTTTATTTTTTTTTTCTTTTTTTTTTTTTCTTTCTTTCTTTCTTTCTTAGTTCCTGTCTTGGTGCCTTTCTAAAACTCTTTTAGATTTAAATATTTATTTCCTTTCTTTCTTTCCTTCTTTCTTTATTTTTTCTTTCTTTTTTCTTTCTTTCTTTCTTTCTTTCTTTCTTAGTTCCTGTCTTACTTTCTTTCTAAACTCTTTTAGATTTAAATATTTATCTCCTTTCTTTCTTTCCTTCTTTCTTCATTTCTTTCTTTCTTTTTTCTTTCTTTCTTTCTTTCTTTCTTTCTTTCTTTCTTTCTTTCTTTCTTAGTTCCTGTCTTAATTTCTTTCTAAACTCTTTTAGATTTAAATATTTATCTCCTTACTTTCTTTCCTTCTTTCTTCATATCTTTCTTTCTTTTTTCTTTCTTTCTTTCTTTCTTTTTTCTTAGTTCCTGTCTTACTTTCTTTCTAAACTCTTTTAGATTTAAATATTGATCTCCTTTCTTTCTTTCCTTCTTTCTTCATTTCTTTCTTTCTTTTTTCTTTCTTTCTTTCTTTCTTTCTTTCTTTTTTTTTTCTTTCTTCCTGTCTTTCTTTCTTCTTTCTTTCTCTTTTTTAGATTTAAATATTTATCTCCTTTCTTTCTTTCATTCTTTCTTCATTTCTTTCTTTCTTTTTTCTTTCTTTCTTCATTTCTTTCTTTCTTTCTTTCTTTCTTTCTTTCTTTCTTTCTTTCTTAGTTCCTGTCTTATTTTCTTTCTAAACTCTTTTAGATTTAAATATTTATCTCCTTTCTTTCTTTCCTTCTTTCTTCATTTCTTTCTTTCTTTTTTCTTTCTTTCTTTCTTTCTTTCTTTCTTTCTTTCTTTCTTTCTTTTTCTTAGTTCCTGTCTTACTTTCTTTTCTAAACTTTTTAGATTTAAATATTTATCTCCTTTCTTTCTTTCCTTCTTTCTTCATTTCTTTCTTTCTTTTTTCTTTCTTTCTTTCTTTCTTTCTTTCTTTCTTTCTTTCTTTCTTTCTTTCTTAGTTCCTGTCTTACTTTCTTTCTAAACTCTTTTAGATTTAAATATTTATCTCCTTTCTTTCTTTCCTTCTTTCTTTCTTTCTTTCTTTCTTTATTTCTGAACTATTTTCCTTTTCCTTTAATATTAAATTTTCATCTCTTTCCTTTTTTATTTTCTCATTCTTCCCTTCTTTTTTCTTTCTTTCTAAACTCTTTTTATTTATCTTTTAGATTTAAATTTTAACGCTTCTTTCTTTCTTTCTTTCTAGCCTTTTCTTTGTACTTTAGATTTAAAATTTTAATCATCGTTCTTTCTTTCAATCTTTCTTTTTTCTTTTATTCATTCACTTTTTTCTATACTCTTTTTCTTTTTACATTAGATTTAAATTATTTATCTTTTTCTTTTTTCTTTCTTTTTCTTTCATTCTTTTTCGTTCTCTTTCTTTTTTGTATTCTTTTTATTTTCTTTTTTCTTACTCTTTTAGTTTTCTTTCTTTTTCTACATTCTCTTTCTTTTTCTTCGACTTTTTATTCTCTCTCTTTTCTTGCTCTTTTCATTCTTTCTTTTCCTTACACTTTTCCTTCTCTTTCTTTTTCTTCTTCTTATTATTCGCTTTCTTTTTGTTACTTTTTCATTTTCTTTTTTACTCTTTTAGTATTTTTGTGTTCTTCGTACTCTTTCTTTTTCTTCCTCTTTTTCTTCTCTTTCGTTTTCTCATCCTTTTCATTCTCTTTCTTTTTCTTCCTCCTTTCATTTCCTTTATTTTTCTTCTTTTCATTCTCTTTCTTTTTCTTCCTCTTTTAATTTTCTTTCTTTTTCTCCCTCTTTTAATTTTCTTTCTTTTTCTCCCTCTTTTCATTCTCTTTCTTTTTCTTCCTCCTTTCATTTCCTTTATTTTTCTTCTTTTCATTCTCTTTCTTTTTCTTCCTCTTTTAATTTTCTTTCTTTTTCTTCCTCTTTTTATTCTCTTTTCGTTTTCATCCTTTTCATTCTCTTTTCTTTTCTTCCTCCTTTCATTTCCTTTATTTTTCTTCTTTTCATTCTCTTTCTTTTTCTTCCTCTTTTAATTTTCTTTCCTTTTCTTCCTCTTTTTATTCTCTTTCGTTTTCTCATCCTTTTCATTCTCTTTCTTTTTCTTCCTCTTTTTATTTCCTTTATTTTTCTTCTTTTCATTCTCTTTCTTTTTCTTCCTCTTTTCATTTTCTTTTTTTTTCTTCTTCTTTTCATTCTCTTTCTTTTTCTCCCTCTTTTTATTCTCTTTCTTTTTCTCTCTCTTTTCATTTCCCTTTTCTCATTTTTCTTCTTCGTTCCATTCGCATTACAAAAAATATAAATTTGTTCATTCTTTTCGTTGTCGTTTTCATTCATCTTTCTTTCTCCTCCCCTTCTTTTTTCTTTTATTCTTTTTTTTCCATTTATCCTTCTCCTCCTCCCCTCCTCCTCATAATTCCTTCCTCTTTCCATAACTCTTATTGTTTCATACTCTCTGCTTTTTTCTTTACGTTCATCCTAGACTTTTTTCTAATTCCCTTTCTTTTCTCTTTCCTTTTCTCTTCTCCTTTAGCCATGTAAATTTCACTTGTCTTCAATACCCGCCCTTTGCTAACGTTACAAACACATTCTACTAGTACCCCTTACTCGTAACTGCGGTCTGACATTTTCGCAATGTTTTGATTAGTTAGGTCGAGTATCTCTTTACATTTACCAATGATAAACACCAATGGCGGATGATATTTTCGAGGCAGAATCAATGCCGGCGGGATTCTCTACATTCCTAGTCCTATATATCCGTATTCAGAATTCACTTCTCACTCAAATTCGGAGTATTTCCATGACAGACTCTTAACAGATTCATCTTTGCTGATCTATCTTAGCCTATTTCTACAGTCGTTCTTTCATTTCCTTCCTTTATTTTTTCTTTCTTTCATTCATTCTTAATTTATTTCATTCTTTATTTGTTTAGTTCAGTTTACATCTATCTATCTATCTATCTATCTATCTATCTATCTATCTATCTATCTATCTAATTTTCTTCATTATCTATCTATCTATCTGTCTCAGTCTCTATATTATCTATCTATGTATCTATCTACCTATCTATCTGATTTTCTTCATTATCTATCTATCTATCTAATTTTCATTATCTATCTATCTATCTATCTATCTATCTATCTAATTTTCTTCATTATCTATCTATCTATCTATCTATTTTTCTTCATTATCTATCTATCTATCTATCTATCTATCTAATTTTCTTTATTATCTATCTAATTTTCTTCATTATCTATCTATCTATCTATCTATCTATCTCAGTCTCTCTATTATCTATCTATCTATCTATCTATCTATCTATCTATCTCAGTCTCTCCATTATCTATTCATCTATCTATCTATCTATTCATCTATCTATCTATCTATCTATTCTTCAATTTTCTTTATTATCTATTCTATCTATCTATCTATCTATCTCAGTCTCTATCTATCTATCTATCTATCATCTATCTATTCATCTAATTTTCTTCATTATCTATCATTCATCTTCATTTATTTATCTATCTATCTATCTATATGATTTTCTTCCATTATTCATCTATCTATCTATCTATCTATCTATCTATCTATCTATCTATCTATCTATAAATCTGACGTTGTACTCTTAAAGGAATGTTTCCAGCATTACTTTGTCATCGATACATTCGATACATTAAAGCATTTGCACATAAATGCTCTCCTCAAATAACGTGGAATTAATAGAATTGAACCAACCTTTTACAACTGGAACGACAGCATCCTCTTTACGGGACCGATTTCTCGATAAATATCGTCCTAGGTACCTAAACATATGTTAATTTGTAGCATCTAAATCACGGCTATGCTGTGCTTGCTTTAAAACATCTCAATTATGCCACTAGAACAAAGACTTTGACAGGTTGCACGTGTGTGGGATGGTGTTGTGGTCCGGCAGGGCGACACACTTAGGCGAACATCCTGGTCCCTTTCGAAAAGCAGACTCGCTAATCCCGTTTGCATTTCACAGTATCTGAATGCATTAACCACCTGACCATGTTGCATTAATCGTCGACGAGCAGAACAAATTTTGCATGCCAGAACACAGTGGCCACCGATTTTCTCGCTGACTGCTGAACTTTGAATTCCCGTCGGTTCGGTGTCGATGGACGCTTTCAGGG
>CAHIKZ030000240.1:942500-945000 GCA_903632075.3 Acanthosepion pharaonis | reverse complement strand
TATATATATATATATATTAAAAATATAAAATATAAAATGGCGCCAATTTACTCACGCACCCAACACATATATACAAGGTGCGATGGTTAAATTGTCTCAAAATTATATTTTTAATTATACGCATGCGCTTTCTTTTGCCTTTGTTTTTGTCTACTGCAAAGTATATTAGGGTCATTTAGGCACTGTCTGTGATAAAATAAGTAACATGACGTAATTCACTCGGACAGAAATTTGGAAACGGCATGCTGTACTGATTGGCATTCACACCAGACGCTCCTGTACGAAAACTTCAGGGTGTTTTGGTGTCAATCTGAGGACCGAGCAAAAGATTCGGAAAGAGGTGGATGAATCTAATGGTGATTACGAAGGTTTTTGGAGTGATCACTAGGGATGGCGACCTTATGCCTCCATTCATCTTCCCTCAGCGCGTCAGACCCAACACGGATGCCTCCATCTAGTGCCTTGAGGGGGTAATGCTGTCCTGAGTCAAGAGTGTAGCTGCCGTAGAAAAGAAAGGATTATGGCAGAATTCACCATCTTAAACAAGGACATCGTCCAGAAGAGTTGGAGAAAATTCCGAAGTAGTCTAGAGGTCGTGGTTGAAGCCAGTAGCAATTTCATTGAACAAATTTACTCTTTAGTATTTCAAGATATTTTTGTGCAATTTGGGTTAATATCTTTTAAAATGAGATATGTTATTTTAATATTTTCCTAATTTAGACCACGTACCCTATCTATCTATCTATCTATCTATCTATCTATCTATTTCTCAGTCTGTTCATATATATCTATCTATCTAGCTATCTATGTGTCTCACACTCTCTCTCCCTCTCTCTATCTATTTCTCAGTCTGTTAATATCTATCTAGCTATCTATCTATCTATCTTTCAGTCTGTTCATATCTATCTTTCTATCTATTTCTCAGTCTGTTATTATCTATCTCTAGATCTGTTCATATATATTTTTCTATCTATTTCTCAGTCTGTTCATTATCTATCTATCTATCTATCTATCTATCTATCTGTCTATCTATTTCTCAGTCTGTTCATTTTCTATCTATCTATCTATCTATCTATCTCTTTTTTCGTTTTGTTCTTGAATGCCTACCAATCTGTTGGTTATCTATCTATTTATCTCTAAATCTGTTCATATCTATCTATCTATCTATCTATCTATCTATCTATCTATCTATCTATCTATCTTGTTATGTCCATCCTTTTGTCTATCAGTCTCTCCGTGCCGCCATCTATCTATTTGCCTGTCCGTCATTACCTCTTAGAATTTCATTTAGTAAAATATGTGGGCATTATAATATTACTTTGTTGATTTTTACTAAGTTTTTTTATTAAGATTTCTATTCTCTAGTTAAGGTTGGTGAAAGCTGAGAAATCCTTTGCCAGGCCATAACTGAACGGGAAAAATTTGATTGTTTAAAATGAATTATTAACTGACTGCGTTTACCCATTCACATCCCCCACTTGGGTGAGTGTTTGTACCGAATGAGCCGAATCATTTATTCATTATCAGAATCACAGCTTTGGTGAAGGAATTAAAAACAACAGGAATCTACTTAAAAATTGAATGTTTCTAAGGAACATTATTTGGGACTCCATGTGCCAAAGACTCTCGTTCATAATTCACGATGTCCTTTCGTCCAAGTAAGTCGTTGTTTATCATCGTCTCTTTCCATTCAAGTGATGATTTGATTTGATTGTACCTCTTTTTCTTTATTTATCTGTTGCTCGTCTACCTGATGTATTTTGTTTACCCTTCATTCCAATTGTTTCTCTGCCATTCCGCTTGCTTGCCCGCCATTTTCCTTGTTTTTTTCCCGCCATTTCTATTCCTTTCCCGCCATCCTGCTTGCTTTCCTTCTATTCTTCTACGAACGTGTCTTTATGTTCATTAAAATTAGGAACTGTATTCGGGTTTTTTTTTCTTATCAGTGCAATTTATCTGCATATCTCGCGTTCCAGTACCGACTAATGAGTTAAACTATCGTGAAACACATCAATTATGCATCTGTATAGTGCAGCAGCAAATTATAATCAGACGGAGAAAATTTGCGGATAAATAAAAGAAAATGAAGAATGGAAAGTTTTGAGAAAAAAAGAAAGGGCGTCGCAGTTTTATTTCTTGATTTCAAAACGCATGTTTATTTTTTTTTATTTTAAATTCATTATGTCTTATCGTTACAATCTTCAAGCGTTTTTTATTCTGATTTCTTCAGTGTATTCATTCATTTCACCATTTTATGGGCCCATTTAAATGCAGTTAATCCCAATAAATAAATGTTACTATAATGAATCATTTATTACACGTGTTTAATTGTTGATAAACTTTTTGAAAAGCGATAAAGATTCCAGAGGGAACATGTTTTTTGTTTATGTTTTATTTTCTGAGGTATAATGATATATATATATATAATGAACAATCTCAACAGTAATAATAATAATACTCTCTCATTTTCTGTTTCACTTTTTTGTCTCTCTCTCTTTCT
>CAHIKZ030000240.1:867500-940000 GCA_903632075.3 Acanthosepion pharaonis | reverse complement strand
GATTATATAGAGACTCTGAGGTATTACGGTGGTTGTAGTAAGAATGGTAAGTAAGAATGTGTTGTTTTGGTGTAACGAATTTTGTAGATCAGCTAAGTTTAATTATAAATCAGAAGACCAGCCATCCCTCATCCGATCCTTTGGCATTATGCCACATTTTTGTATTTTATACAAAATAAATATCGCTTGCCTCTTTATAAATATTCATTGGGATTTCATTTTTAAATCTTGTTATCTTTATCCCACACCCCTCACAGACAAATTTCAAATATGGGAACTAGTTAGGACTACATAGAGACTCTGAATGTGTCGCTTTGGTGTAAGGAATATTGTGGTGTTTGGGTCAGAATTATGTCCAGATAAGTTTAATTATAAGACAGAAGAAAACCAGCCATCCTCTCCCCATCTCCACCTTTTGGTGTTGTGCTTCATTTTTGTATTTTATAGAAAATAAATATCGCTTTCCTCTTTATAGTTTATTTTACATATTTATAAGTCTACCATTCGTCCATGCATTTGATATTGCTGTTACATCTGGTCTGGTGTTTCTGCTATGAGTGATTCTTGACAATGTCCAAAGAAAAATCTGTAATGTTATCTGTCCTGATCTGGCATCTCGGTTTCAGTCACATTTTCATCACTGTAATGTAACTTCCCTCTGACTTTTCTATAAATATTTTCACGGTATTTGTTCTTATGTTTTTTCTCTTTGGTACTAGGAAGACAAAGTAGTTACTAGTTTAGTAGGAAGTGCACTGTGGGTACTTAAAGCCAGAAAATGTGCGTTTCAGGTTATTTAAGGCCAGACATTATTTTTAGATTGTAAGAATTTTTTGTAGATAATTAAAACAAGTCTTATTCATTACTAGCAGTAGAGCCCAGCGTTGCCCGGGGATGTAACAGTAAGAGATAGATCAAGTATCAACCATCATAAAGACTGAAAAATAAAATTGACAAAGATTATTGTTTAAGGTTGACGAACACACATGTCTTAATTAGATTTTTTTTTTTTTTTTTTTTTTTTTTACGAATTGGTCAAACCCAAACTCAAACAAAAACATTGTTTTAATCGTTATGAGTCTACGATTGAATAGAATTTTATTATAAACAATTGTCTTGTAAATGGAATTTTTAAAGCATTCTGAATGATTGTTACATTCAGAATGCTTTTCAAGGAAAAAGTGTGCAAGAAACACTACCTGCCAAAAAAAAAGTGAAGTTTTGTTGAAATTGGTTGAAAAATGTAGGAAATTCGATCCCATATATAAATGAACACACACACAAACAGCCTGGGTTTTATAAGTATAACTCGATATGAGTTGTCCCCCTTTCATTCTGGTGACAGAATCGTGTTTTCAAATTGATTTCATGCAAAAACACTTGCGTTTTTCCAATTTTTGGCACTGTCAGAACCACCGCAAGGTAATTTTACGCAGTCTTGTGAAGTTTTCTTGAAATCGGTTGAAAAATGTAGGAAATCCGATCCAATATATAAACGTACAGACACACACACACACACAATCTGCGTTTTATAATAATAAAGATTAAAAAGTATTTTTAATTAACCCATAGCTGGAGAGGAAAAGAAGTGGATTCACTTCTTTCCTAAGGGTATTTGTGCATAAGAAAATATAATGAACCCAACATGAATTGGAACTCGGCTTCGGGAAGATATAAATCCGGACCTGCTCACCCAGCTATGGGTTAAATAGCAGTTCAGCTGGGTTCTATAGACTTGGTTTGGCAACCGATCTATCACAGATAAAAATTGCAACCTACTACGAAAAAATCTTTTGCCTCGTCAGTCATGGATCGAAAGAGAAATGATCAACCAAACGTGTATCACGTATGACACTCTGTCGGATGTAGTTTATCGTTATACCTAGGACGTTTTTTTTTTATCTGTAGCTAAATCCATAAAATTGTTTTCAAAATATTTAATTTTTGGCATTAAATAACCCGTAGAGGTTGATATGCTACTAAACAAAAACAACCAACCAACGATCTACAAAAAATTTAAATGCAACGTCAATCGTCATGTCTCCTTGGAAATCTGTTCTTTTATTGTACTTGTGTCTTAAATAATATGAAAGCCACAAAGACTCAAGGAGTAAAAGAAACTGAGAAAAGACAATGAAAGGACAGGATTTTTGACTGAGAAAAGACAATGAAAGGACAGGATTTTTGATTGAGAAAAGACAATGAAAGAACAGGATTTTTGACTGAGAAAAGACAATGAAAAGACCGGATTTTTGATTGAGAAAAGACAATGAAAGGACAGGATTTTTGACTGAGAAAAGAAAATGAAAGGACAGGATTTTTGATTGAGAAAAGACAATGAAAAGACCGGATTTTTGATTGAGAAAAGACAATGAAAGAACAGGATTTTTGTTTGAGAAAAGACAGAATTTTTGATTGAGAAAAGACAATGAAAAGACTGGATTTTTGCTTGAGAAAATACAATGAAAGGACAGGATTTTTGATTGAGAAAAGACAATGAAAAAACCGGATTTTTGATTGAGAAAAGACAATGAAAGAACAGGATTTTTGACTGAGAAAAGACAATGAAAGACAGGATTTTTGACTGAGAAAAGACAATGAATGGACGGGATTTTTGATTGAAAAAAGACAATGAATGGACAGGATTTTTGATTGAGAAAAGACAATGAAAAGACAGGATTTTTGTTTGAGAAAAGACAGAATTTTTGATTGAGAAAAGACAATGAAAGGACAGGATTTTTGTTTGAGAAAAGACAGAATTTTTGATTGAAAAAAGTCAATGAAAAGACTGGATTTTTGATTGTGAAAAGACAATGAAAAGACCGGATTTTTGATTGAGAAAAGACAATGAATGGACAGGATTTTTGATTGAGAAAAGACAATGAAAAGACAGGATTTTTGTTTGAGAAAAGACAGAATTTTTGATTGAGAAAAGACAATGAAAAGACTGGATTTTTGCTTGAGAAAAGACAATGAAAGGACAGGATATTTGATTGAGAAAAGACAATGAAAAAACCGGATTTTTGATTGAGAAAAGACAATGAAAGGACAGGATTTTTGTTTGAGAAAAGACAGAATTTTTGATTGAGAAAAGACAATGAAAAGACTGGATTTTTGCTTGAGAAAAGACAATGAAAGGACAGGATTTTTGACTGAGAAAAGACAATGAAATGACAGGATTTTTGACTGAGAAAAGACAATGAATGAACGGGATTTTGATTGTGAAAAGACAATGAAAGAACAGGATTTTTGACTGAGAAAAGACAATGACAATTGAAAAAGACAATGACAGGATTTTTGACTGAGAAAAGAAAAGACAATGAATGAACAGGATTTTTTGATTGAAAAAAAAGACAATGAATGGACAGGATTTTTGATTGAGAAAAGACAATGAAAAGACAGGATTTTTGATGGAAAAAAATGAATGACAATGAAAAAGACAATGAATGACAGGATTTTGATTGAGAAAAGACAATGAAAAGACAGGATTTTGATTGAGAAAAACAGAATTTTGATTGAGAAAAGACAATGAAAGGACAGGATTTTTGACTGAGAAAAAAAGTCAATGAAAATGAAAAAAGACAGGATTTTTGATTGAGAAAAGACAATGAAAGGACAGGATTTTTGATTGACAATGAAAAGACAATTTTTTTTTTTGAAAAAGACAGAGGATTTTTTTGATTGAGAAAAGACAATGAAAGGACAGGATTTTTGATTGAGAAAAGACAATGAAAGCAGAGGATTTTTGATTGAGAAAAGACAACGGAAGGACAGGATTTTTGATTGAGAAAAGACAATGAAAAAAGACAATGGATTTTTGACTTGAGAAAAAAGACAATAAAAGGAAAGGATTTTGATTGAGAAAAAGACAATGAATGAACAATGAAAAAAAGACAATGAATGGACAGGATTTTGATTTTTTGAGAAAAAGACAATGAATGGGCGGGATTTTTGATTGAAAAAAGACAATGAATGGACAGGATTTTTGATTGAGAAAAGACAATGAAAGGACAGGATTTTTGATTGAGAAAAGGTAATGAAAGGACAGGATTTTTGATTGAGAAAAGACCGGATTTTTTATTGAGAAAAGACAATGAAAGAACAGAATTTTGACTGAGAAAAGACAATGAATGGACAGGATTTTTGCTTGAGAAAAGACAATGAATGGACAGGATTTTTGATTGAAAAAATACAATGAATGGACAGGATTTTTGATTGAGAAAAGACAATGAATGGACAGGATTTTTGATTGAGAAAAGACAATGAATGGACAGAATTTTTGATTGAGAAAAGACAATGAAAGAACAGGATTTTTGACTGAGAAAAGACAATGAAATGACAGGATTTTTGACTGAGAAAAGACAATGAAATGACAGGATTTTTGATTGAGAAAGGCAATGAAAGGACAGGATTTTTGATTGAGAAAAGACAGGATTTTTGCTTGAGAAAAGACCATGAAAGGACCTGATTTCTTATTGAGAAAAGACAATGAAAGAACAGGATTTTTGACTGAGAAAAGACAATGAATGGACAGGATTTTTGATTGAGAAAAGACAATGAAAGGACAGGATTTTTGACTGAGAAAAGACAATGAAAGAACAGGATTTTTGACTGAGAAAAGACAATGAAATGACTGGATTTTTGATTGAGTAAAGACAATGAAAGGACAGGATTTTTGACCACTTTATTGCGCTAATACCCAGGTTCAACTTTAACCCTGTTTAGGTCCCAACTATGAACAAATAGTGAACCCCCAAAACTGGGATAAAAACACAATGAAAGTATAAAAACATATAGTTGATACTTAATATTTAGATATATAGAAAAAAAAGGAAAAAGTCGTCACTAAAAATTATATGTATTCAATTGGCGCCTTCTCCATATATAGCGACCATTTTTCTTAAAGTTCGTATTTTATTGATTACAGATGAAAAATTGGAAATTTTCCATCATATTTCAGTGAATTTTTCACTTTCTAAAATTGCAGTTGATAATTACAGTTTAGGTAGATGATGGTGGGGAGCCATCATTTTAAACTGTCGCTAGAAAGATATAGGTCGAAGAGATGGGTAAGACTTTAAAAGAGTTTTCTTGTGTCGTGTTTGTATAAGTATTTTACGCAGTCTGGTTAACAAAAGAAAAATCATGGAAAGAAACGCTGACCTTAACAAAAGAAGTAATTTACCAATGCTAGACTTGAGTAAATTTGAAAAGAATATGGTGTCTGCTGTCGAATGGAGTTCGTAAGGAGGAACGCCACTCTTAATAACTAGAAATGATAAACTTCGTCTACGGCTAATGATGAGGGTGTAGACACGGACGAATGGATGCAGGAAAAAAAGAAAGCGAAGAAAAAAAGCGTAAACGATAGATAGGAAGAAGAAGAATAAGAACAGAATAGAGAAGCGGGGGGGGGAGTAAACATTTTTATTCTTTTTTTCTCCTAACAGGTTTTTCTTTCACCTGTTTTTTTTTCTCTTCATCATATTCTTTTTGCCTGTTGATGGCTAGAAGTTATAGTCTTAAGTAGTTTGAATTGCTTAGATACAACCTTGTCAATTATTATTGATTTTTGACGAGTATTTCTTTCATCGTTTGGTTGCATCGCAACACTGAGGTCGTTTTTGTATTCTGTGTTTGTTAAGCTGGCAAGATGGCCGACATACGCCACGGATGAGGGATGCGTGGTCAAATCACGTCGAAGATTGTTCTTTGTTTTCATGCCAGTTATAGACGGAAATAACTGAACGCCGCAACAAGGTGGAACAAAAATAAGATGAAAGAAATAAGTAAAAATTAATAATAATAGATAACGCTACGTACACAAAATTAATTAAAACTATTACAGCCCAGTTAAAGTAATGAAAGAAACACGAGTGAAAAAGGACTAATAACAGTTAATACTTTATCTAAGAAATGCAGACAATCATAAGATGTAAAAGTAAGAAACATTTTTAAAAATGAATAATAATTGACAAGGCTTCATCTAAGAAATTCAGACAACTTGAGACTATTACTACTTGGTGGAAAAGTAAAAGAAATAAGACGACAGAAAAACTTATCAAAAATAAATAATAATTGACAAGGCTTCATCTAAGAAATTCAGACAACTTAAGACTATTACTACTTGGTGGAAAAGCAAGAGAAATAAGATGAAAGAAATACTAGTCAAAAATGAATAATAATTGACAAGGCTTCATCTAAGAAATTCAGACAACGTAAGACTATTACTACTTGGTGGAAAAGCAAGAGAAATAAGATGAAAGAAATACTAGTCAAAAATGAATAATTATTGCCAAGGCTTCATCTAAGAAATTCAGACAACGTAAGACTATTATTACTTGGTATAACAGCAAGAGAACTAAGATGAAAGAAATGCAAATAAAAAATCATCAATAGCTAAAAAAGTTTAATCTAAAAAATTCCGACTACTGCTTTTGTTATCTTCATAATTAGTCCCGAAAATCAAACAAGATCTCCTCTAACTCATTGTTATATGCCAGACGTGAGATTGAGCAGATGGTGTCGTGTCAGGGGTAGAGAAAGGGATGCTATTTTGAGCCGATTAAGAAACATTGGTTGAAATATGTCATCAATTAAGACAGGTCATTTGCTTTTCACGTCGTCTTCATGAAACAATACATATTCTAACGCACTTTATACATATACACGCACACATACGCAAATGCACACAAATGCATACACCAATGCACACACTCATATATAAACAATTACATGTATACATATCCACATACTGTAGAAACACTCGAATTACAACCATATCACGTTGAAACATCGATTCTCGTTCGATCACTGAATTTATGTAACGCCGAACATGGTCGGTACCGGTGGGGGGAATACCATATGCATGGAAGTGCAGGTGGTGTAATGGATAACGGCTCGTAATTGTAAATCGGCGAGTCGGGTTCCAATTCCAGTTGTGATCGTTATATTTACTTACGCGCAAGACCCTTTGAGAAGCGTCTGAATCCATATCTTCGCCCCAATCAGCTGCAGATTAATTAGTAGAACTTTTATCATTTAAGCCATTAATATCTAAAATAAAAGTAAATTCTTGCAATATAAAAATTATTTTCTCGCTTTAAATAACCTTCAAAGGGTTGATAAACCGCAAAAAACATATCAGTCAATCAAGGGAGAGACATACGCAAACATTGAATACACACACGCGCACACACATACTGATCATGTCTACACACACATACACACACGGCACACATTGACACCCATACTGAACATACAACTCAAATAATACACTCCCATACTTAAAATTAATACACTGGCGTGTAAAATTATCTGGAAACTACATAAAATTATTATTTTTTATCCCGTGTATCCATCAGGGTCGTAGGGGTTTCACATGTACTGTAGCCACATTAGAAGTGGTGTTTCTTGGGCAAGGTAGCCTGACGGGGCCCCACTCACTTCTGGCTGGTTTTAAATTCAGAGTTCTTCCTTCTTTTAGACCGGTTGCCACTCAAGCTAATTTTGAATTCTCGTTGAATCCATTACATTCACTTACGTGCTAATTCCCTTGAGAAAGGTATGAATCCTCTTCTTCTCCGCCCCAGCTATGGGTAAATAGCAGGATAGACCGCGATCTATAAAAGGATTATACACCACTATTAAAATGTTGAGATTGTTTACCAGTATGTTTTTTTTAGTAAGATCATGAGGTTACAAAATAAGTTGTTCTTCTTTTCGTAAGGGAAGATACAGTGATTTCACCCGATTTAAGCTGACAAAAGACCATGCAAAACCATTGGACAAATCAAAGTTCTGAGATAATAAAATCATGATAGGCAAATATCTAAATAGGAATTGTTATGAACATTGGTATCAGGTGATTTGGCACGTCATTGTAGTTGAACGTTATGGATAAAATATTTGATGAAAGAAAGATTAAGGTTATGAATTTTTAGGGAAAAAATGACTCAACGAAAGCTGTGAATTTACAGGAACAGTATTTATATTATCCACAAGACTGGAAGTTTTTAAGTGCCCCCCCCCCAGAAAACCACAAGTTAAATAAGGGAGATTAAATATTGTTAGAGAGCAAACAAGAATTTGCAGTCAGAAAAGTGAGATTTGAATTCAGCCTCAACAGTGAGGTTTCAATTGATACAGTACGGAGAGTATTCAGTCTGTTATGTGCCATGCGTGATACACGCTTAATCGATCATGTATCTTTCGATACATGACTGATGAGGCAGATTTTTCCTGCAGTAAGTTGCCATTTCTTTCTGAGGTAGACCAGTTGCCATCCATTGCTATAGAACCCGGTCTGTCCTGCTATTTACCCATAGCTGGAGCAAGAAGAGGATTCATACCTTTCCAAGGGTCAGTCAGTCAGTTATGCGCCATGCTTGATACACGCTTAGGCGATCATGCATCTTTCGATACATGACTGACGAGGCAGATTTTTTCACGCAGTAGGTTGCCATTTCTTTCTTCGGTCGACCAGTTGCCATCCAAGACTATAGAACCTGGTCTGTATTGCTATTTACCCATAGCTGGAGAGAGGAGAAGAGAATTCATACCTTTCCAAGGGTCAGTCAGTCAGTCAGTCAGTTATGTGTGCCATGCGTGATATACGCTTAGGCGATCATGTATCTTTCAATACATGACTGACAGTTGCCATCCATTGCTATAAAACCCGCTCTGACGAGACAGATTTTTTTCTCGCATTAGGTTGCCATTTCTTTCTGCAGTAGACCAGTTGTCATCCAAGGCTATAGAACTCGGTCTGTCCTGCTATTTACCCATAGCTGGGGTGGGGAGAAGAAAAGGATTCTCCACTTTTCTCAATGGTATTAGCACACAAGTGAATGTAATGGTTTCGACTGGAATTCGAACTCGTCTCTTCGTTTCTTCAATCTGATCCGCTATCCATTACTCCACAGAGTATTACGAAAATAAAAACTTGAGCAGCCGTATAGGAATATTTCATTTTGGGTTTGATCTAACCAAAACTGTAGTATTGCTGGCATATCTTGACTAGAGAATGACTTCTTCTTCTTCTTCTTCTTCTTCTTCTTCTTCTTCTTCTTGTACCGTGTCACTTCAGGGTGTAGGCGATTATGGTCCTCCACATCTTCCCGCCCCTTGTACCTCTTTATAAATTTTATCTTTTTGTTATTTCTCCCAAACCTTGTTCTGCCATCCATTTAGTCAAGCCCATCAAGTATGTTACACGCTTTCCCCTCAAGTGGAAATGAAAAATACCAAAAATGAAGTATTGCTGGCATGTCTGGTCTGGAATTTTTCAATTCTCTCTTTCCAGCCATAACAGATTTCAAAAGCGTTTGCGCGGCCTTGTAGGCGATGAATTATTTTCCCTACACTCCCTCCCTCATAGTACAAACACAGAATCATACGCACACATACATTAGGACAGCGGTCGATTTTGGAAGCGTGATATTGCAGTCAATTTGAAAGTTTACGCTTAACATGATAAATAATGACACAAAATATTTATTTCCAAATCGTTACCATTTTTTGAGGAAACAAGTTTTAAAGATTAAATTCAAAATCGGTGATCAGTGAAAGCCTTATAGCACAACCTTAGAAAATTTATAATTTCCTGAAGCTGTACAAATTGTATATGGATAAGATTCATGGCACCAGCACATTATTGCTAAATCCATTGTGCCATCAAATAAGACTTTCATTTACTTCAAAGGGGAATTATACTGAACAATTTAGCTATATTTTGATGTAATATATTATACAGTGCAGTAGTTTTAGTCTGATTCTCAATAAACAATGCAAATTTAAAACATTTTGTCTGATAATTTTTGCCCAGCAGTTTTATAGTGTTAGATACACTTTTATCTATTTTTTTGTTTTTATTAATTATGATGTAACAAATCTTATTCATTTAATAAATCTTTTACAATTTTTTACAGCTTTTACTCAATGAATACTAAAAAAGAATTACATAATTTCCTTGCGATGATTCATAATTAGAATTCTCGTTTGAATTGGAATTACGGTTTGAATTAGTTTTCGGGCTTGAATTAGTATTCTCGTTTGAATTAGAATTCCTTTTTGAATTAGAATTTTTGTTTGAATTAGAATTCTAGTTTGAATTAGAATTACGGTTTGAAATAGAATTCTTGTTTGAATTAGAATTCTCGTTTGAATTAGAATTCCTTTTTGAATTAGAATTCTTGTTTGAATTTGAATTCTCGTTTGAATTAGAATGACGGTTTGAATTAGAATTCTTGTTTGAATTAGAATTACAGTTTGAATTAGAATTACAGTTTGAATTAGAATTACAGTTTGAAATAGAATTAGGACTAAAATTAAAATTCTGGTTTGAATTAGAATTACGGTTTCAATTAGAATTCTCGTTTGAATTGGAATTCTCGTTTGAATTAAAATTCTGGTTTCAATTAGAATTACGGTTTGAATTAGAATTACGGTTTGAATTAGAATTTTCGTTTGAATTAGAATTCTCGTTTGAATTAAAATTCTGGTTTGAATTAGAATTCTGGTTTGAATTAGAATTCAGTTTTCATTAAAATTCTGGTTTGAATTAAATTACGATTTGAATTAGAATTCTCGTTTGAATTAAAATTCTCGTTGGAATTAGAATTATGGTTTGAATTAGAATTCTCGTTTGAATTAAAATTCTGGTTTGAATTAGAATTACGGTTTGAATTAGAATTCTCGTTTGAATTAGAATTCTCATTTGAATTAAAATTCTGGTTTGAATTAGAATTACGGTTTGAATTAGAATTCTCGTTTGAATTAGAATTCTCGTTTGAATTAGCATTTTCCATTTAATATATCTAATACAAAAAATATCAACTTTATTTAGATTTATTCTTGAAACAGTAAAGTTTTTAAGTCAATTTTAAGCCAAAATTGCAAAAATTGCAAATTTCTGTAGATTTTTAGATGATATTTAAAAATAAAACAAACACCACAACCCGTGAAGCCGTTTGGGTCATTGAGAGTTCAGGTTATAAAACATTTCAATGTTTGATTTCAATGTTTAAAAAAAAAATATTGTCCTTTTGAAGAAAGTTGAAATAAAAAAATCCTTACTCTATAAACAACTATTATTTTTAAATCTTACAACATTTTTAAATCATATTAACATAAAAATATATTTTTAATATGCCAAAAAATATTTTAAAATCCTATTCACTTGAAAATATTTTTTAAATATGGCAAAAATTTTTTTTAATATCTAAAATATTCTTTGTTTAAAGAAAATTGAAATACAAATAAGCACGCACGAAATCTCAGAGAGGTGGAAAGACAGAGAGGTTGAAAGAGAGAGGTGGAAAGACAGAAAGATGGAAAGAGAGAGGTGGAAAGACAGAGAGGTTGAAAGAGAGAGGTGGAAAGACAGAGAGGTTGAAAGAGAGAGGTGGAAAGACAGAGAGGTTGAAAGAGAGAGGTGGAAAGACAGAAAGATGGAAAGAGAGAGGTGGAAAGACAGAGAGATGGAAAAAGAGAGAGAGATGGAAAGAGAAATGTGGAAAGAGAGAGGTGGTAAGAGAGAGAGATGGAAATAGAGAGGTAGAAAGAGAAAGGTGGAAAGACACAGAGGTGGAAAGAGAGAGGTGAAAAGAGAGATGTGGAAAAACAGACAGGTGGAAAGAGAGAAAGGTGGAAAGAGAGTGATGGAAAGACAGAGAGGTGGAAAGACAGAGAGATGGAAAGAGAAAGGTGGAAAGAGATAGGTGGAAAGAGAGATAGAGATGGAAAGAGAAATGTGGAAAGAGAGGAAAGAGAGATAGAGATGGAAAAGAAATGTGGAAAGAGAGAGGTGGAAAGAGAGATAGAGATGGAAAGAGAAATGTGGAAAGGAGAGGTGGAAAGAGATAGAGATGGAAAGAAATGTGGAAAGAGAGAGGTGGAAAGAGAGATAGAGATGGAAAGAGAAATGAGAAAGAGAGGAAAAGAGAGATAGAGATGGAAAGAGAAAGGAAAATAAGATGGAAAAGAGAGATAGAGATGGAAAGAGAAATGTGGAAAGAGAGAGAAAAGAGAAATAGAGATGGAAAGAGAAATGGAAAGAGAAAGGTGGAAAGAGAGATAGAGATGGAAAGAGAGATAAGAGATGGAAAGAAATGTGGAAAAGAGAGGTGGAAAGAGAGATAGAGATGGAAAGAGAAAAAGAGAGAGGTGGAAAGAGAGAGAGGAGAGAAAGAGAGAAGAGTGGAAAAGAGATAGAGATGGAAAAGAGAGAGATGGAAAGAGAGATAGAGATGGAAAGAGAAATGTGGAAAGAGAGAGGTGGAAAGAGAGATAGAGATGGAAAGAGAAATGTGGAAAGAGATAGGTGGAAAGAGAGATAGAGATGGAAAGAGAAATGTGGAAAGAGATAGAAAGAGAGAGAGATGGAAAGAGAAATGTGGAAAGAGATAGGTGGAAAGAGAGATAGAGATGGAAAGAGAAATGTGGAAAGAGATAGGTGGAAAGAGAGATAGAGATGGAAAGAGAAATGTGGAAAGAGAGAGGTGGAAAGAGATAGAGATGGAGAAATGGGAAAGAGAGAGGGATGGAAAGAGAGATAGAGATGGAAGAGAAATGTGGAGAGGTGGGAAGAGAGATAGAGATGGAAAGAGAGAGGGGAAGAGAGATAGGATGGAAAGAGAGATAAAGAGAAATGTGGAAAGAGAGAGGTGGAATAGAGATGGAAAGAGAAAGGTGGAAAGAGAGGTGGAAAGAGATAGAGATGGAAAGAGGTGGGAAGAGATGGTGGAAAGAGAGAAGAGATGGAAAGAAAAAGGAAGGTGGAAAGAGAGATAGAGATGGAAATGTGGGAAAGAGAGAGGTGGAAAGAGATGGAAAGAGAAATGTGGAAAGAGAGAGAGAGATGGAAAGAGAAATGTGGGAAAGAGAGAGGATGGAAAGAGAGATAGAGATGGAAAGAGAAATGGAAAGAGATAGGTGGAAAGAGAGATAGAGATGGAAAGAGAAATGTGGAAAGAGAGAGGTGGAAAGAGAGAGAGATGGAAAGAGAGATGGAAAGAGAGAGAGATGGAAAGAGAAATGGGAAAGAGAGAATGGAAGAGAGAACAGAGAGATGGAAAGAGAAATGTGGAAAGAGAGAGGTGGAAAGAGATAGAGAGGAAGAAATGTGGAAAGAGAGGTGGAGAGAGAGATGGAAAAGAGAGAGGAGAGAGGATGGAAAGAGATGGTGGAAAGAGAGATAGAGATGGAAAGAGAAATGTGGAAAGAGATAGGTGGAAAGAGAGATAGGATGGAAAGAGAAATGTGGAAAGAGATGGAAAGAGAGAAGAGATGGAAAGAAATGTGGAAAGAGATAGGGTGGAAAGAGAGATAGAGATGGAAAGAGAAAGGTGTGGAAAGAGAGAGGGGTGGAAAGAGAGAGGAGATGGAAGAGATGGAAAAGAGAAAGAGATGGAAAGAGATAGGAGAGGTGGAAGAGAGATAGAGATGGAAAGAGAAATGTGGAAAGAGATGGAAAGAGAGAGAGAGGATGGAAAGAGAAATGTGGAAAGAGAGATGGAAAGAGAGAAAGTGGAAAGAGAGAGGTGGAAAGAGAGATAGAGATGGAAAGAGAAATGTGGAAAGAGAGGTGGAAAGAGAGATAGAGATGGAAAGAGAAATGTGGAAAGAGATAGGTGGAAAGAGAGAGAGATGGAAAGAGAAATGTGGAAAGAGATAGGAAAAGAGAGATGGAGATGGAAGAGAAATGTGGAAAAGATGGAAAGAGAGATAGAGATGGAAAGAGAAATGTGGAAAGAGAGAGGGAAAGAGATAGAGATGGAAAGAGAAATGTGGAAAGAGAGAGGTGGGAAGAGAGATGGGATGGAAAGAGAAATGTGGAAAGAGAGGGTGGAAAGAGAGATAGAGATGGAAGAGAAATGTGGAAAGAGAGAGGTGGAAAGAGATGGAGATGGAAAGAGAAAGGTGGGAAGAGATAGGTGGAAAGAGAGATAGAGAAAAGAAAAAAGGTGGGAAGAGATGGTGGAAAGAGAGATAGAGATGGAAAGAGAAATGTGGAAAGAGAGGTGGAAAGAGAGATAGATGGAAAGAAATGAAATGGAAAGAATAGGTGGAAAAGAGAGATAGAGATGGAAAGAGAAAGGTGGGAAGAGATAGGTGGAAAGAGAGATAGAGATGGAAAGAGAAATGTGGAAAGAGAGAGGAAAAGAGAGAGATGAGATGGAAAGAGAAATGTGGAAAGAGAGGAAAAGAGAGATAGAGATGGAAAGATGGAAAGAGATAGAGATGGAAAGAGAAATGTGGAAAGAGATAGGTGGAAAGAGAGATAGAGATGGAAAGAGAAATGTGGAAAGAGAGAGGTGGAAAGAGAGATAGAGATGGAAAGAGAAATGTGGAAAGAGAGAGGTGGAAAGAGAGATAGAGATGGAAAGAGAAATGTGGAAAGAGAGAGGTGGAAAGAGAGATAGAGATGGAAAGAGAAATGTGGAAAGAGATAGGTGGAAAGAGAGATAGAGATGGAAAGAGAAATGTGGAAAGAGAGAGGTGGAAAGAGAGATAGAGAGATGAAAGAAAATGTGGAAAGAAAGAGGTGGAAAGAGATAGAGATGGAAAGAGAAATGTGGAAAGAGAGAGGTGGAAAGAGAGACAGAGAGATGGAAGAGAAATGTGGAAAAAGAGAGAGGGAAGAGAGATAGAGATGGAAAGAGAAATGTGGAAAGAGAGAGGTGGAAAGAGAGATAGAGATGGAAAGAGAAATGTGGAAAGAGAGAGGTGGAAAGAGAGATAGAGATGGAAAGAGAAAGGTGGGAAGAGATAGGTGGAAAGAGAGATAGAGATGGAAAGAGAAAGGTGGGAAGAGATAGGTGGAAAGAGAGATAGAGATGGAAAGAGAAATGTGGAAAGAGAGAGGTGGAAAGAGAGATAGAGATGGAAAGAAAGGTGGGAAGAGAGAGGTGGAAAGGTGAGATGGAAAGAGAAAGGTGGGAAGAGATAGGTGGAAAGAGAGATAGAGATGGAAAGAGAAATGTGGAAAGAGAGAGGTGGAAAGAGAGATAGAGATGGAAAGAGAAATGTGGAAAGAGAGAGGTGGAAAGAGAGATAGAGATGGAAAGAGAAATGTGGAAAGAGAGAGGTGGAAAGAGAGATAGAGATGGAAAGAGAAATGTGGAAAGAGAGAGGTGGAAAGAGAGATAGAGATGGAAAGAGAAATGTGGAAAAGAGAGGTGGAAAGAGATAGAGATGGAAAGAGAAATGTGGAAAGAGAGATGAGAGATGGAAAGAAAAGGTGGAAAGAGAGAGAGGAAAGAGAGATAGAGATGGAAAAGAAATGTGGAAAGAGAGTGGAAAGAGAGATAGAGATGGAAAGAGAAATGTGGAAAGAGATAGGTGGAAAGAGAGATGAGATGGAAAAGAAATGTGGAAAGAGAGGGTGGAAAGAGAGATAGAGATGGAAAGAGAAATGGGAAAGAGGTAGGTGGAAAGAGAGATAGAGATGGAAAATGAGAAATGTGGAAAGAGATAGGTGGAAAGAGATAGAGATGGAAAGAGAAATGTGGAAAGAGATAAAAGAGAGATAGAGATGGAAAGAGAAATGTGGAAAGAGATAGGTGGAAAAGAGAGATAGAGATGGAAAGAGAAATGTGGAAAGATGGAAAAAGAAGATAGAGATGGAAAGAGAAATGTGGAAAGAGAGAGGAAGGTGGAAAGACACAGAGGTGGAAAGAGAGAGGTGAAAAGAGAGATGTGGAAAAACAGACAGGTGGAAAGAGAGAAAGTTGGAAAGAGAGTGATGAAAATACAGAGAGGTGGAAAGACAGAGAGATGGAAAGAGAAAGGTGGGAAGAGATAAAAAGAGAGATAGAGATGGAAAGAGAAATGTGGAAAGAGATAGGTGGAAAGAGAGATAGAGATGGAAAGAGAAATGTGGAAAGAGAGAGGTGGAAAGAGAGATAGAGATGGAAAGAGAAATGTGGAAAGAGAGAGGTGGAAAGAGAGAGAGATGGAAAGAGAAATGTGGAAAGAGAGAGGGAAAGAGAGATAGATGGAAAGAGTGGAAAGAGAGAGGTGGAAAGAGAGAAAGAGATGGAAAGAGAAATGTGGAAAGAGAGGTGGAAAGAGAGATAGAGATGGAAAGAAAATGTGGAAAGAGAGAGGTGGTGGAAAGATAGAGATGGAAAGAGAAATGTGGAAAGAGAGAGGTGGAAAGAGAGATAGAGATGGAAAGAGAAATGTGGAAAGAGAGAGGTGGAAAAACAGAGAGAGGTGGAAAGAGAAATAGAGATGGAAAGAGAAAGGTGGAAAGAGAGAGGTGGAAAGAGAGATACAGAGGTGGAAAAACAGAGAGAGGTGTAAAGAGAGAGGTGTAAAGAGAAAGGTGTACAGACAGAGAGATGGAAAGAGAAAGGTGGAAAGGGAGATAGAGTTGGAAAGAGAAATGTGGAAAGAGAAAGGTGGAAAGACACAGAGGTGGAAAGAGAGAGGTGAAAAGAGAGATGTGGAAAAACAGACAGGTGGAAAGACAGGGAGGCGGAAAGACAGAGAGATGGAAAGAGAATAGTGGAAAGAGAGAGGTGGAAAGAGAGGTAAAGATGGAAAGAGAGAGGTTGAAAGAGAGAGAGAGAGGTGGAAAAACAGAGAGAGGTGGAAAGAGAGAGAGAGAAGAGAAAGGCGGAGAAAAATGTAATTTATGTTCACAATCCGCATGTTCAATTAAGTCATTATCTGCTAGAAACACACACCGTTTCCTTCTCTTTCTATGCGATAATAAATTTATTTTCATAATCTTTCTTTCACCCACTCTTGATATATGAATTCTGGCAAATACAAAAGCAAAGTTCACAAAGTTTTATAATAATAGAGATGCTCATAAATTGTTAAAAGTTATGAATTTAATGTTTGGTAACAGTACTTATAACATCAAACCACAGCTTTTAGACCGTGTGCAAAAGGGGTAATCAATCTTTCCTAAACCACACTCTGCACACAGAAATCTAATCTATCATCTTTACATTTCTCGTTTATTTTATTTCCTTTATCCACTTTCTTCTCTTTATTCTTTCTCTTTCCTTCATTTTTCTTTTCGATTTTTTTCTTTTTCTCTTCTTATTTTCCCATTGAAATCAACTTTTTTCTTTTCCCATATCTTCTTTTTCTGTTTCCCTCTTCTTTTACATTTTCTTTTTCTTTTTCCTTTCTTTCTCTTTTTTTACACTCATTTTTATTCTTCCTTTTTGTTATGGTCCGGTTCCTTGTACCACGGTGATAGTCCAAGGTAGACCCAATAAAGAAGAACTCGAATACGGATATGGAATAACACAGATATATTACAAACAGGAATATATACAGAGAAGTAGAAAGTGTTAGTACGAACAATCAGGTTTAGTAGTAATTGTCTGAACGCGACTCTGTTTTCGGAACTGCCTCTGACTCGACTGACTGACTCACTCGCTCTGACTCACTGACAGACTTTTGACAGTCTTCACTCCAGACTTCAGACGGATCAGTATTTAGTCACACCCAACCACCACCACGAAGGCATCCTGTGGCACAAGGCCGGTTTAACGTGGGATCTCCGAGCCCGTGGGCTCAGCCAAAAATATGCCATTTGAACCCGTATAGACGGTTTCAGGGTCGGTTTACCTCCCCAAAAGAGACTCCGCCCTTCAGCATAGCCTCGTTCGGGTTCCTCCCCGCCCGAAGGCAGAGAGTTCAACCGATCAGCCGGTCATCCGGTCAGCCGGTCGCCCGACTTCGGACTGAACGGTATTTAGTCACCCCCACCACGAGGGCATCATGTGGCACAAGACCGGCTTAACGTGGGATCTCCGAGCCCGTAAGCTCGGCCAAAAATATGCCCTTTGAACCCGTATAAACGGGTTCAGGGTCGGTTTACCTCCCCGAAAGAGACTCCGCCCATTCGGCGTAGCCTCGTCCAGGTTCCTCCCCGCCCGAAGGCAGAGAGTTCAACCGATCAGCCGATCAGCCGGTCGCCCGACTTCGGACTGAACTCCCTGCTTCCTCTTGAGGCGCAGTATTTATAACGTATGGAATACTCCATTATGTCATTATGGGTAAGGTCCCATCAAACTTTTCTTTCACTTTCCTTTTCCGCTTTACCTTTTCTACCTTCTTAATTGTCTTTTATTTCCCCTCTTTCCCTTTTTCTAACCTTCTATTTTCTATTTGTACCTTTCCTTCACCTCTTTTTATTCCTTCTTTTTTATTCATTTTTACCATTACCTTTTCTTTCTCTTTTTCCTTCCTTTCTCTTTTTTCCTTTCCTTCTTTCTTTTCATTTTATCGCCTTTCCTTTTTTTTTTCTTTACCTCCTTTTTTTCTTCCACCTTCTATTTCTTTTCTTTTTTTGCATAAATTGCGTAGAGGTACATGTTAGACATTTTCATGACGGTCGTCCTCGAGTATAGAATCCAGAGGTTGGCAGTGAATATTTCGGAGACAGTAGGAAAGCGTAGTGCAGGTTCGCAGTGGATATCACAACAGAGTGTAGTTCTTCCTTCTGTCGTGTTCGCCTGACAAATTGGCTCTGGTCCTTCCGGTAAGATAAACAAAGATGGCTGCCTTTATACACGACGGATACAGTGTTCTGCGCCTCCTGATTGGTTAATCTTCTATTGGTAGACTATAAAGGGAAATAAGTCATTTTGACTCGCTCACTAGTTATATACAATATATACACAAAAAACCGTAACAGTACAAAGAATAGTAAGTTGTGGAACATACGTTAAACCGGCCTTGTGACACATGATGCCCTCGTGGTGGGGGTGACTAAATACCGTTCAGTCTGAAGTCGGGCGACCGGCTGATCGGCTGATCGGTTGAACTCTCTGCCTTCGGGCAGGGAGGAACCCGAACGAGGCTACGCCGAATGGGTAGTATAGGTAATTTTAGTGTTTTTTTAGCGGGGCAAAACACACTGATTTTAAAATTCTTGCAAAAATCAAGTAATTGTCGGATTTTAATAAAATTTTCAGGACTTATTCCCAAACGAATGAAATTATTATATAATCTTCTTTTTTAAAATTTTGATGAAAATATGTTTTACATCTGTCCCCCCACTACACTTACATAGTTTTATGGAATTTCGAGAAATTAAATTTTATAGAGTTTAATGTTTATACTAACAGAAATAGAATTCCTTGAAGAACTTAAATCATAATTGTTTTGTAAAACGAGAAAACCATTTACCGAAAATCTGTTCTGAATCGTAAAATAAAAAAATGAAAATTAAGACATTATTTATTTAGAAAAGCTTTTAATTGCTTTATGACTAAATATATTATGAACACTATGGTCTTAAGAAAAAATGTTTTTGATAAATAATGTAATTTTACAAGATTTATTTTCATATTTTAAAATTTTAATTATAATAATTTATAAAGCTTTAAATCTTTAATATTTCTGTATAATTTGTACCAGTTAGGTGATATTGTTATATTTTATTGAATTTTAAGTGCTTTGGGTTTATAATAAGTACCTCCAAAGATTCACTAAAAGTAAGCATACATGATGAAAAATGCTCCAAACTTAACAAAAGCGAATTTTCATCATCAAAATCTTTATGTTATTATTAGGAGGAAAGACCAAAGGTTTTTATTTTTTATTAAATTATAATTTTTGATCCTTTTTAGAACGTTCGTAATTTTGGTTAAAAATCTTGTTTTTCTTGCGTCAGCGGGGTTGGTGGATTTGCGCAAAAATTGGTATGGAAAATTTTAACCTCTTTCTTGCATTAAAAACACTGATTTGGGAATTCTTACAATTGCCGGAATTTAGTGTAACTTTTAGAAATTATTCAGAGTTAAATGAAACTATTTTAGAATTGTTTCTTTATAAGAAAATCTTTGTTACTCCCTACTTATTTAATTTTGTGAAATTTCTAGAAATTAAATTTTATACCGCTTACTGTTTATATTATTTATACTCATTTTTGGCAAAACAATACCCCCAGTTACTGAAAATCTGCTCTGAATCGTAAAATAAAAAATGCAATAAAAATAAGACATTATTTAATTAGAAAAGCATTATTTTGGTTTTATGAATAAGATATATTACGTACACTATTGTCTAAAGAAACAAAAATTCGATGAATAATGAATTTTTACAAGAATTGCTTTCATTTTTTAAAATTTTAATTAGAATAATTCATGTTTTAAATCCTTTAAATTTCTGTATTAATTTGTACAGATTAGATAATATTGCTATTAAATAAATCAATATTTACTAATAATAAATTTAAAAAAAGCTGACTACAATTCAGTGACCTCACTATCTTAAAAAGAATTTTGATTTGTGTGTATATGTATAAAAGTGCTGTTTTTTTGTAAATACGGGTGTCCATACACGACATTATCAGAAAATAAGAGTGATAATGATAGTTAATTTAAAGTCAAAGTACCTAAAATTCAATAAAACATTAGTTTACGGAGAATCTTTTACCAAATACTTATGATACTTGATCGTTAAAATTATATTTAAAAAAAAGTATCTCAGGTTATAATTCTGAAGTAAATTTTACAGATACATCCACCGTGGAAAAGAAAATTAGATAAACTTCCGCCTGTCAGTCAATCCGTCAAGCTATCAACAACCGAAATAAAAATTTACCGCCATGTTAAAATATGCATTTCTGTGATATTTTATACTTAAAATAAGTAATATTCGTTTTAAATCAGATTAATTAAACTCTAAATCAGCTAATATTCCTCAAATAAAGTTTTCGTTATGGGACCTTACCTATAACGATAATGGACTCTTCCTGACACTATAAATACTGCGCCTCTCAAGATGTATAATAGATACCGAATCACTATGTCTGTTGAACTCTCTGCTATGGCGGAGAGGAACCCGGATGAAGCTTTGCCGAAGGGCAAGGTTTCGTCCGGGGAGGTAGACAGGCCCTGAACTCGTCTAGGCGGGTTCAAAAGGTATATTTTTGGCCGAGCCTATGGGCTCGGGAAACCCACGTTGAACTTGGCCTTGTGCCACATGCAACCCTCGTGGGGCGGGGGGGGGCTATATACCGAATGAATGGTGTAACGAGCACCAGGTCATGACTGTTGAACACTCTGCTTTGGCAGAGAGGAACCCGGATGAAGCTTTGCCGAAGGGCAAGGTTTTGTCCCGGGATGTAGACAGGCCCTGAACCCGTCTAGGCGAGTTCAAAGGGTACATTTTTGGCCGAGCCTACGGGCTCGGAGAAACCCACTTTAATCTCGGCCTCGTGCCACATATATTCCTCGTGAGTGGGATATTAAATACAATGAATGGTGTAACGAGAATAAGACCTCTTACTGACCGTTCTTTTGCTACGTCGTATTTGCGATATTATTACCTGTATTATTTACTGATCTCCATTTTGTTCTTTTAAGTCTATTTTTTTATTTTACTTTTTCTTACGTTTTCAATTTTGAACTGACAGATTTTTGAAAAGTTTGTGACTTTTTTCTTTTCCATTTCTTACCCTTCCCCATTGTTCCTTTGTTCCCCCCACACACTCTTCTCCTCTCATTCTTTTATTATTAGCTTTTTGATTTTCTTTTATTTTTAAATTAATATTTTATATTTTCCGTTTCCTTTTAATTTTTTGTAATCCCCTGCTAAAGTTTATCTGTTTTATTTTACGTCAGACATTTTTTTTTCATTGTTTACGTTATTACGTGTTATATCGTTCTTTGTTATTCTTTGTTTTTCGTTCTTTGTTTTCCCTTTTTAAATATATGTTAAGTTTTCTGTGTTGTACTTGTGAAATATTTTTTGTACATATTTGTTTTAATTTTTTTGTATTTGTAATTTTTTTCTAATTTGTTTGTTTGTTTTTTTCGTTGTTTTTTTTTTGTTAACGGTCAAACTTGGTATTTTAGCGGCCATCTTTGTTTTTGTCATTTGTTAGTTTCGTATTAGTTCCATATTTTCTTTCGTGTTCTCGTCCTATTACTGTATTATTTATTGTTGTTTGAATTTATTTGTGTATTTTTATTCCTTTTCGTACGCTTAACTCCGTCTTTGTTGCATAATCCTTTTAAAAAAGGATTTTGTAATTGTTTTGTATATAATATTTGTCCGTCTTTTTTAAAAAGTTCAACGTTTTATTCTTGTCTGTATTTTTCGTAACGTTTTGTCTTTAGCACGTCTAACTGTTTTATTATATTTGTTTTAGTAACTTATTTATCTTTTTATTTCCTTAATACTTTATTTTTGTAAAAAGAAAAAAAATTATAAAAAAAGTCTTTAAGCATATTAAAAAATGGGTGCCAAGAAAACGTAAAATAAAACTTATTTGGGACTAGGAAAAAAGACTGAGCTACCCGATAAATCGGAAGAAAATAAAAATACGGAAGTAGATAAGGAATCGTCAACAAGTATGGTGGCAGATAATGGTAAAAAAAAGTTCAAGAAAAGAATTTGGGGGAACAGAGCGAAAATTTTCTTATTCCAACTGAAAATATGGAAGCCGAATCAGGCCAAAATATCCAAACTAAGGAAAACAATATGGAAGCTGAATCAAGCAAAGAAGAAGATTCTTTGCTTGATTCAGCTTCCAAATTGTTTTCCTTGGTTTGGATATTTTGGCCTGACAACTGACTATACCAACAAAGATGACAAAGTACCGGTCGGGGAGACGCCCTCTTGCTGGTCGTCCCCACCTAAATGCAGCATCAACATTACGGAGTTCTTTGAGAAAGCTAAAAGCTACGCCCATCTTGTTACAAAAGATGGGCTCTTGACAAATCTTGAGGAACTACAGAAGGTTGAAAAAAGAACTGTGTCGGTCTTTGTGGTGGACAAGCATTCGCGCAAAATTTGTCGCTCCACAAAAGACACAGTCATAAAGTCATTGACGTCCCTGGAGATTAAACCACAGAGAGTCATTAAAGGCAAAGGCTTCTTCATGTGGGACATTCTGTTGCCCACGCCTGCCGACTGTGAAGCGGTGAGCACTCGGGACCTAATAACAAAAGATGTAATACTGAGGACCGAATATCAAGGCAGGCGTAGAACCAACGTTTCAGTTTATGAGGTCCTTCCTCGGATTGTCGGCGAGCACTTGGCCGCCTATCTGTGCCAATTTGGCCAGATGCTCAGTGCGTCCTCCGAGGATCTGACCGGGGGATGGAGTTTTGAATTAATGGTGGATCAAAAGGCCTTCAAATCCAACTGCCTGGTTGTTGAGGGCCAGAGGATGCCAATCATAGTCACAGGTCGAAGACCGGCTTGCTGGAAGTGTGGACAGACTGGTCACCTGTCCTCTTCCTGCCCAGAGATGAAGGCCTATGGAGTTCTGGCCCCCACCGACCCAAGTCCCCCTTGGACTGAGTCTGTTGTTTCCGTCTTGCCTGTAATGGACATGCCAACACCCCGGGACCGGTGTGGTAATACCCCCGATTGGGTCCGTCTCACGGCCCCCAATCCCCGAAAAGCCTTAGCCCGCCGCTAGTGCGGTTGCCATAGGAGGAAAAGGGAGAATGGCAGGTTGTTGGTAATGCTAGAGGGAAGATCCGGGCAGCGGGTTCTCATCCCAATGAAGCCCCAACGGGAAAAGACACAAACAGTCCCACTCCCTCAAGCAGTACTAAAGGTGTCTCCCCGACTAGCTATTCTGAAAAATTACGTCGGCAAAAACAAAAATACGAACCTTCATTTGAGAAAGCCGAATTAAAGATTCTTTGAAACAAAATGGAAAAAAAATCTGGCACCAACTCCTCGGAACCGTCTTCCCCGTCAGCCAAGCAACATATAATGACCCCTCCTCCAGTCCTAGGATCCTCATCTCCTTCTCCCTCAAAACTGACAACATTAAAAAAGAACCCCATCAGAGTTTCACCCGCCAAAGTCCATACTTCTACTATTAGCCTCAAACCATCCCCTGTCAAAACTTCGGCAGCAACTCCAAAAAATGGTTGAAACGACCAAAAGGCAAAGAAGCCCTTCTCCCGAAAATTTAGACACTACATCATATACAAAACCGAAACCGATTTTCAACAGAGGGGAAGACGTGTGCCGAGTCTCCAGACAACTTGAGGACAAAGCCCTTCGATATTCCAAAAAAATGAAACATCAAATCTCTAGTAAATTTCCGAAAAATAAACAACTTGAAAACCCCCTAAAATTTCCCCAATGCCAAAAGGATGTTAACTGTGATCAGAGGGGGTGAAGCTGGACAACAAATTTGGGCCATGGTTGCGGAGGCAAATGAAGTTTTTGACATGTTTCCGCCATTGGCCTGCTTTGACAACGACAGTGTTAAAAATTTGCAACAATTTTGTTAAGGGAGGTTCCCTCTTTTTGTTCACTCCTCCCTGTATAGAGCTTTAAAATTAACTTTCCCTCTGGACATTGGCGGTCTGTCTGTCTCCCGACGGTACCATCAAAACTGAGATGGGAACAGGTTCGATGGGAGAGGCCGTTGGTGTCTTTTCCCCGTCCATGTTCAATGCAGGAGAGCAACACTAATCGGTTTCATTATGGCACTCTGGTTAGCTAGTCTGAATGTCCGAGGCCTGAGGGCGGAGTCTCGCAGGGCGAGGCTCCTTCGTGACCTTCAGCGTCTTGGAGTGGGTGTTTGTCGTGTACAAGAGACCCGTTTTTCTACTCATGACGATGAGGACATTCTGTCTAGGGGGTTCTCCCTCTATTCAGCATGTTTTGATGGTCGTTCGAGAGGTGTCTCTTGGCTAGCGAGCAAGTCTTTGAAGGCTGCGTGTACTCTTGTCTTCGCAGATCCGTCGGGCAGGCTTTGCGTGCTGGATGTTACCATAAAGGATAAGGCTCTTCGTCTCATTGGGGTTTATGCGCCCAATGTCCATTCTGAGCGGCCTGCTTTCTTTCGGCAGATCGAGTCGTTTTTGACGACATCTCGTCAGGTAGTTTTAGCGGGGGATTGGAATGTCGTCCTTGACGCCGATATAGATCGTATAGGGCTAAATTCGGGTACTAACATTTGTCGATAACTACCGGAATGAGCACCCTCGGACAAATAGTGGCTTCGCATCGGCTTCCTAGATCGAATGTGTCGCGAATCGGATGAGGAGTGAGGGCGCCTTCTGGAAGAAAGACGCCCGTAAAACTTTCCCATCCCTGAGAAGGGTGCACTCGAGCGAGAAGGAGGCCCATCGTTTGCCCCGAGCCGAATGTTCCTTCTATCGTGAATGTCGTATTGCTCTGAAACGTCTCTTATGGTCGTCGGATGGCCTCTCCAACGTCCAGGCGTTGTCTCGTAGGGCATTATATCAAGTGTTAGTCAGGGGGCCGTGCGCGATTAACTGATTGACGAGCTCGGTCTTACGAAGCAGGAGGCTCGCTCGATATGGCCTTGGGCGCTTGGGTTGAAATGCCTCAATAAACGATGAGGCATCACTCACCTGGCTGATGATTCGTGGGGCCCTCTGGGTCGCCAAAAGAATTTGTTCAGCGGGCTTGGAGAAATCTCCAAACTGCCGTCGCTGTAGTGGGCAAGTCGAGACCATTGGTCCCGCCTTCTTTCATTGCAGGGTGGTAGCGCCGTTGTGCAGGTTTGTTGAAGGTCTCATGGTCCGCATGCTGCAAGGAAAGTTCTTTGTCCTTGATGCCAGTTCTGTTTGTAGCAATGTGGTGCCGCAGATGATGAAAGCTGAACAATATGTGTTCTTTTGCTTACTAGGGGTTATGAGAGTCGTGATTTGGACGACACGTAAGAAGGAATTCTATGAGGGCGAGAAGTTCACTTCTTCCCAACTGATCTTGTTCTTTAAGCATCAGCTTAAAGCGAAGATTAGGACGGAAAAGCGGCGAATCACCTGATCAGAATTTGGCAAAAGGTGGGTGACTCTTGCGCGATTGTGTCGAGTAAAAGGGGCTGACCTAGACTGACATTTTGATGCCAGTTAGACATTCGGATATTGTTCTTCCTGGGTTGAACTTGGGCAACCCATCCCGAAATTAGGTTAGTGTAGGTTTTGTTATTTGAATCTTTAGGTTTTTCTTTTTTTTCCAGTAGACATAGCTAGGGTGTGTTTGCTCATTGGGCCCTTTTATTTATGTCCCTATTTTTTTTCTTTAATTTAATTCCCCATCCCCTCCCTCGTTAGGTGGTCAGTGATGTTAGTTCTCTGGTAGATGCGGGGCGCCTTTTCCTTTTTTTTTTTCGATTGTGTTTGTTTTTCGTTTTCTGTTGTTGTGTTTGGATGAGTGCGTGTCTGTGTGAGTGTTAGGGATGAATGAATGTTTTTTATATTTTGTTGCATTGATTTCGTCCAGTGAACTGATGTTTCTGCCACATTTAAGTATTGTGTGGGGGGTTACTACTAACAATAATTTTGCTTAGTTTCTTGTAAATATATTAATTCATATTGTATATACTCATTGGGGATCCTTTTAAATTGTTGTTTTATCCCCCCACCACCACATACGACGATTTGTACATATGTGGAGTATTTAGGATTTTCATAGAGACAATGAGGTATTATGGTGGATGTAGTAAGAAAGGCTAGTAAGAATGTGGTGTTTTGGTGTTTAGAATATTGTTTGTATGCTTGGTTCAGTGCTTGTGGCTAGCTAAGTTTAAAATTAAGACAGATGAAGACCGTCCTTTTCCCCATCCCCGTTTTCTGTAGGCCTTGTGCCACATTTTCTGTAATTTTACAGAAATAAATATTACGTATGGTGTAACGAGTCGAGACAATATTAGTTCACTCTAAATCAGACGGACAGTCATTACTAATAACTTCAACTTCTTGTACTATATTTCTGTTGGAATAAATCTTTGTTTTCTACTCTTGTGTTCGTGTTGTTCTTCCTTGGTTCTAACCTTGGACCCTAACTGTGGTGCGAGGATATAGCGCCATAATAGTTTCAGAGAAGTATATCTTATTTTTGAAAGATTTTTTTAATAAAGAGAACTACATTGTCATAAAAGATGGCTGAAAATGGCGGTAAAATCAGCAAAGTTTAATGGTTTCAAAACGAAAATTACTTCCAGTCAATTTAAATTAGTTTTCAAAGGCAGCAAGGTAATTTGCCTATTGGAAATATAAATTTTAATCTATTAGCTTCAAATTAAAACTAAAATAAATGCTCCAAGAAAGATTTTTCATTTTTTTAAATTAATTTTAAACCTTAGCTATCGCGTTTCTGTCAAGATACCCGAAACATTCTTTCTTTAATCGGAAAGGTCTTTGGGTTTTTATTTTATGAAACCGTTTTAAAATTTTTCTTCATTACAAATTTTCTCTCTGTTTCGGTGATTTTCTTCCTTCGAAATTTTCTTTCTTTCCATTTATTTTGAATCTTGATTTTTATTTGAAAAGCCTTCCCAGAAATGTTCTTTATCATCGAATTTTCCAACTTCCGAATTTTTCTTCTTTCTTTCTTACTTTCTTTCTATTTTTCTTTCTATTTTTCTTTTTAGTTTTTATTTAAATCATTCCTTTTCTTTTTATTGTTTCTTACAATATGTGTAGTATATTCTATCCTTCTATATTTTCTTTCTTTCTTTCTTTCTTTCATTCATTTATTCATTCATTCATTCATTCTTTCTTTCTTTCTACGAATTTCCCCCTTTCTCTCCATATTTTTTCTTTCTTTGAATATTTCATTTATACAATAGTTTTGTATCCACTCATTTCATTCTTCCTCTCTCTCTCTCTCTCTCTCTCTCTCTCTCTCATTTCTTTCTTTCTTTCTTTCTTTCTTTAAGTCATTGGTTGTACCTTTTTTTTCCTTACCTATATCTCAACTCTTTCTTTATTTCGCATATTTTTCTGCTTTTCCTTTTTTCTTCAAATTTGTTTGATTTTTTGCTCTTTCTTTTTTCTCTCTTCTTTCTTTTTTCTTTTTATTTTCTTCGTCTTATTGTTATAACGCTTACTCGCTTTCTTTATTTCTCACAACTTATTTTTCTTTCTTTCTGTCTGTCTTTCTTTCTTTCTTTCTCCCAATAAGTTTCTTTCTTTCCACCCATATTTCTTTCTTCAAATCTTTCATTTTTCATTTATCCACCCATATTTTTCTTTCTTTCTTTCTTTCTTTCTTTCTTTCTTTCTTTCTATAATTTATTGTTCTACCAATTTCTCTCTTTCCTTATATCCCTTTACTTTATTTTGTTCATTTTTCATTCTTTCTTCAATTTTCTTTAATTTTTTGTTATTTCTTTTTTCTCCTTTCTTTCTTTCTTTCTTTCTTTCTTTCTCAAATTTATTGTTTTATCATTTTCTCACTTTCTTTATCTCTCCTTGCCTTATTTTGCTCATTTTTCTTTCTTTCTTTCTTCATACTTTCGTTTAATCATTTTTTCTCGTTCTTTCTTTCTTTCTTTCTTTCTTTCTTTCTTTCTTTCTTGTTTTCCATATCCCCATTCTTTAATTCACCCTCTTTCTCTCTTTCCGCCTACTTTCATTTTCTTCTTAGTTCTTCTTTTTTAACGCTTTCCATTTTTCATCTCTTCCTTCCTTACCTTCTATTTTTTCATTTCTCTTGTCATTCATTTTTGCCATCGTTCCTTTCTTTTCCCTTCGATATTTGTTTTTATTCTTTATTCCCAATGTCGAATCTCCTGAGTTCGTCTTATCACAACTGGTAACTGCCAAATTTGTTTATATCTCTTTATTTATTGATCTGTAGAACAGAAAAATGCATCGTCTTTTCTCTCTTATCTCTTCTCGGTCAGTAAATGGAGTTTCATCAATTTTTAGGGGTGTAACGAGTGTCTATTTTTTTTTTTTTTAACAACTCCGGCTGCATTAGTTGCTAAGCAGCGAACACCTGTTTTCGTGAATATTGTACAAAAAGCCACACTGATAAAGCCTGATGCCGTTATGTCAACCGTGTCTCAATTTTAATCATTCATCTCATCAAGAAAAAAAACAAACAAATTCAATTAAAAAAGAACATGTCAAATGTAAGATAAACGCAATTAAAAATGAATTCAAATACCTTGCGTGTGTGTGTGTGTATGTATGTGTGCGCGTGCACACACACACACACATATATATATATCTTGATAATTTATATAGAGAGGTAGATAGGTTTGCCTATAGTCTGGTCGTTTGTGCAGGAGTGGGAGTTTATCCCTTGTTTCCTGCTAAGGAGTGGGCTCCATCTAAAATCTTCTCATTCTCTTTCACTCTCATTAGCCCCTTGCGTCTTACTATCATTATTGCCTTGCTTGGGGTGAATTGATTAATATACACACACACACACACACACACACACACACACACACTATATATATATATATATATATATATATATATATATATATATTGATAACTTATATAAAGAGATAGATAGGTTTGCCTATTGTCTGGTCTTTTATGCAAGAGTGGGAGTTTATCCCTTGTTTCCTGCTTCGCATTGCTTGGGGTGAATTGATTGATACACACACACCCACACACACACACATACACATATATATATATATTAGTGGTCAATATATATATATATATATATATATATATATATAAATTAGTTGATTTAAAAAAAACATATTTTAAATCAATTAATTTATAATATTAATGCTCTGTAAATTTACATTGAGCACCATTTTGTAAAAATAAAAATATCTATAAGAACACAGGATTATATATCTTACTGTTCTTTCTTTTTATTTATATATATATATATATATATATATATATATATATATATAGAGAGAGAGAGAGAGAGAGAGTTTTACACAGACCCCCACCACACGTATATACGTGCGTGCGAAGAAAAATTATTCAGCAGAAAAATAAAGAAATGGTCTGATTGTTGACATGGCTACATTCAAGAAAGAAATGTATACACATCCCATCGTTGAAATTCAACAATCAAATGCGTAGACAACAGTACACATATACATACATATGTCAAATCCCATACTGTCCATATATGTTTATGTTTGTGTGAGCCCCGGTGGGCGAGCGATTGTGTATGTGTGTCTCTATACCTCATCAGATGTACGGACATGTATCTACGTTTACGTTAGCATGTGTGACATCACGACGACGATTCCCCTATTCCATAATAACACCAATACACGCAATCTACATAAATCCAATATTTTTTAAAATTAATCAGTTTGTCTGACGATACCCAGGGTCACAAACTCACATCAATCCAAACATATATATATATATAAAAATTCCCAAGAGGATAGAATCCAGGTAGAACTCAATGTGCAGGACAGAGTAAGAATATAATATAGAAGGCTCAAACACTAATATTCCATGGTTATAATTTATTCCATTGGAATCATAATCACGATCCAATTCATTAGACCTGCAAATCCCAAAAGAAATCGGAAAATTTAACTATAATAGTTACTCGGTCGTTTTTTTTTCTTTTAACTACACAATGCGGTGCTGATTGATTATTTTCAACCAGTACAGGATGTTTTTAGTCTTTTCTTTTTTTTATTAATTTTTTTTCCCCAGGAATAGGTTTGTTCAATATTTTTTATTTACAAATTGTAAAACTGTTTTTTTTTTTATTTACAAATTGTAAAACTGTTTTTTTTTTCGCACACCGTCCGAGTAAAGATATTAAAATAAAAAAAATATGATATATATATACATATATATATATATATATATATATATATATATATATATATATATATATATATATATATATATAGGTGTCGATCATAATCCCGAATCTTAAAATTCTGAATGTCGAAATCCGGAAATTTAAAATCTCGAAATTTGAAATGCCGATTTTATAAATTCCTGAAAGATCAGAATCCCGAAATTTATAAACTCCTCAAAGTGCAGAATCCCGAATTTATAAAATCCTGAAAGATCGAATCCCGAATTTATAAAATTCTGAGAGATCAGAATCCCGAAATTTATAAAATCCTCAAATATCAGAATCCCGAAATTTAAAATGCCGAAAGATGAGAATCCCGAAATTTAAAATCATGACAGATCAGAATCCCGAAATTTAAAATTCCGAAAGATCAGAATCCCGAAATTTAAAATTCCGAAAGATCAGAATCACGAAATTTAAAATCCCGAAAGATCAGAATCCCGAAATTTAAAATTCCGAAAGATCAGAATCCCGAAATTTAAAATCCCGAAAGATCAGAATTCCGAAATTTAAAATTCCGAAAGATCAGAATCCCTAAATTTAAAATCCCGAAAGATCAGAATCCCGAAATTTAAAATCCCGAAAGATCAGAATCCCGGAAAAAAAATCCTGAAAATCAGAATCCGAAAAAATTCCGAAAGATCAGAATCCCGAAATTTAAAATTCCGAAAGATCAGAATCCCGAAATTTAAAATCCTGAATTAGGTAGCCAGATGTAAGGTGTGATGGGGTCGTAGAAATTGTCTAACAGCTATGACTGGATTCTCCTGCTTGGTGCAGAGTCCTGTTGCTAGATATAGTCTTCCGCCAACCACCCTTTTGACCCAAGGAAACACTAAATCCTCAAGGCACTTGATGTAATCCTCCGTGTTGGGTTGAGTAACCAACAAATTCGGGAGTTCTTTTCTTATCAGCGTGAGTTTCCCGAACTGCTTTATCTTCATAATCACCATTGGACTCAACCAACTCATTCCGAATCCTTTGAACTAACCTCAGATTGACACTCAGATGCTCTAACATGTTCGTATTGGAGCTTACAGTATCTGGTATTTTCAATCGGTCACCCATCTGGGTATTGACCAGATTCGGCTTAGCTTATCTTATCGTACAGGAACCGGTGTTTTCAACATGTGGCTTTCAATCCTACAGACTCAAACATAAACCAGAAATAAAAGGTGCGAGGGGTAAATTGCCGTCTAAATTTTAACAGATATATTTACCAAAATTACACAAAAATATCTTGAAATACTAAAGAGTAAATTTATTCAATAAAATCGCCATTTGGTTTCAACCACGATCTCCAAGCGACTTCGGAAATTCCTGAAACTCTTCTGGAAGGTCTTCTTGTTGGTGACTGCTGCCGTAATCCTTGCCTTCAGTTCATCTTTAGTATCACAAGGACTGTTGTTGGTTTCTCGGTCAACTGTGCCCCACACATAATAACCAAGAGGTTGAGGTCTGGAAGGTTAGGTGGCCAGATGTAAGGGGTGATGTGGTCGAAGAAATTGTCTCACAGCCATGACTGGGTTCTCCTATAGGGGTGGTTTGGTGCAGAGTCCTGTTCACAGACATAGGGTCTTCCAGCAGCCACTCTCTTGACCTAGAGCCGAACTACCTCCTCACTAGGCCTCCGTGTTGAGTCAGCTCCTGTGGGAAGATGAATGAAGATATAACGTCGCTATCACTAGTGATCACTCTAAACACCTTCGTAATCACAATTAAACTCATCCAACTCTTTCCGAATCGTCTGCACTGTCCTCAGATTGACACCTAAACACACTGAAATGTTCCTATTTGAGCTTTCGGCGCGATTACCAACCAGTACAGTATTCCAAATTTCTGGCGGAGCGAATTGCGTCATGGTGTTCTTTTTCTCACAGACAATTGCCAACTCACTCTACTATACTGTGAAGTCGAAAAATCAAGAACCAACAAGGCGCATGCGCGAAATTAAAAATATGAAATGACGATAATTTACCCATCGCACCCTTTCTATACTAGGGTACCATGGAAGTGCCAATAAAAACCTAGATCAACAGAACTTCTCTTCTAACTGGATTAATTTTCATTCTATCTTTCTGTTCACAATTCTTTTTTCTTTCTTTTTAATCTTTCTTCCCACTTTCTGCTTTTCTCTTTTCTTTTCGTTTACGATGGTCCTTCAAAAGGTTCTAAGCCTCACCAAGAAAGAAGAACCATAACTAACATTTTTGTTGTGGCGACAAACTACCACTTCTAAAAAAAAATTAAAAAATACTAATTCAGATTTCTGTCTTAATTTCTCTACAGGTGGGGCCCATAAAAAGTTGAGGGGTGTGCGACCAATTTAAAAACGAACAAAACACAGGCCCGAGCAGTCATACTCTATCTGCAAATGAAAGATATAACACCCAAGGAAATGAACGAACAAATGATAGACACTTGCTAAAGGCTGCCCTTCCTATGTATCTTTATTCGTCTTTTCCTTTTAGTTTCCGTTTTTCTCTCTCTTTTCTGCACGTTTTTAATTCACTTCTTTAACTTTCATTTTTAAAAAGATTATTTCTATTTTTATTTGTCTGTCATTCCTTGTCTCACATTTTCCTTCTTTTTCTACGTTTTCTTCCTTCAGTCTTTCTTTCCTTATTTTCTTTTTGTCTTTATTCTCTCACTCATTTTCCTTCATTTTTCTTGTTACTTGTCTTTCTACGTTATTTTTGTAGGTATCTTTCACTGCTACAAGACTAAAAGATCAACCTGAAACCGCCAGCAATGTCCTTTATTAGACTCGTCAGACCGAGACATTCATATGGATATCATGTACGATGTCAAATCCGTTCAGAAATATCTAAACTATCAGCGGTTGTACAGAACAACTCCTTTCTCAGATCAATGGTTAAAACGTGTTGTAGTATACCTAAGGACGATAATGGGTATGTCCCGATTCACATAAATACAGTAGTAAATACTGTATGTTGATCTGCAGTTGAAGATTCGTCCTTACATGGTCTGGTTAAGCTGACTGCCTGCGGGCAAAGAGGATCCCTAGACGGATCTATGTCGAAGGGCAACAACTACCTGACCTCATTTTATACGCGGTCTACGGGGAATTTTTGGCTGAGCCTTCGTGTTCGGTGACCCCACATTAGATTCGGCCTTGTACTGCGTGGGGCAATTGGTAGATACCATCTGCAGTTGAAAATTCGTCTCCATCTGTGCTGATCAAATTTTCTGCTTCCGGGTAGAGAGGATCCCCAGACGTGGCTATGTCGAAGGGCAGAGTCTCGTCTCGGGAAACAGCTTCCCGACTCCGTTTTATAAGTGGTCTACCGGTTCCGATACCCCACATTAAATTCGGCCTTGTGCCACATCCGACCGCGTGGGGTGGTTGGTAGATATCCTGCAGTTGAAGATTCGTCTCCTTCTGTACTGACCAAACAGATGAGGCTATGTCGAATGGCAGTGTCTCGTCTCGGGAAACACCTACTCGACTCTTATACGGGGTCTACGGGGGATTTTTGGCCGAGTCTACTGGCTCGGATATCCCACATTAAATTCGGCCTTGTGCCACATCTGACCCCGTTGGGTGGTTGGTAGATATCATGCAGTTGGAGATTCATTGTGGAATTTACTTGATTCACGTCTAGCAGTTGACTGTTTCTTCTACGCGCCGCTGGCGAATCTTATATGTGTTGTTCTTGTCCTAAGTATTATCGTTCATTACCAACCTTCGTGTGATTATTCAATTAGTAACCTTCCCTAGGTTATAACATTTTGGCGACGAGGATTAGTGAAAATTACAACAAAATGGCTTTGAGCGAGTGAAGCAAGTGAAGCCATTGAGTCTTGACGAAGACCATACTTTTTCGGAACTTGTGGATTGGCGCCAAACAAAAAAAAACTGTACCAAATAGTAAACAGATGAGATGTAAGTATAAAAACAAAATGTTGTTTGCTAAACCGAATACCAAACTACCAAAGTGGCTCAGTGGATAAAAGTCTTGGTTGAGTCATCCACAATGTGACCTGACCTAAAGAGTTGTGAGTTCAATCATTGGCCACAGCAGAGAGAACAAAAACTTGGAGATTTGAATTACTAAAGGGAATTAACTGATAACCAGATATCCAAAAATGGCATGCCACGTGGAATTAGAACAATCTACCCCTGTGGACTAAAATAAGTGTTAAGTTCGAAATTCCAACATATATCACCTAAATCAGGTCGGAGCGTACAACGGTCGAAACGTCGTGAATATGGCAATAAACATGAGGACAACGGTTCGAAAGATGTAAATAGTATAAATAAAATTAATCTTGTTATTATCACCATCAAAGAAAGAACTGTACCAAATAACAGAAACCACATCGCTTAAGGACTACCAACAGCGGCAAAAGCTAAAATGGATAGCACATGTAACCCAAAGTGAAAATGGTAGCATGATCAAAATATTGGCACACCACATTATTTCAAATAAAAGATTAGGAAGGAAATTCCCATTAATACTGGAAAGAGCCATAAAATTTACCGGAGTTGAGAAACTTTTTTTCTTTCTTTCTATCTTTTTTCCTTCTTCGTTTCTTTTTTCTTTCTTTTTCTTTTTTCCTTTTTTTCTTTCTTTCTTTTTACTTTCTTTCTAACTTTTTTCTTTCTTTTTCTTTCTTTCTTTCTATCTTTTTCTTTCTTTCTTTTTGCTTTCTTTCTTTTTTCTTTCTGTCTATCTTTTTCTTTCTATCTTTTTCTTTCTTTGTTTTTCTCTTTATTTCTTTCTTTCTTTCCTTTTTCTTTCTTTCTTTTTTCTTTCTTTGTTTCCTTCTTTCTTTTGCTTTCTTTCTTTTTTCTTTCTGTCTATCTTTTTTTTCTTTCTTTCTCTCTTTCTTTCTTTCTTTCTTTTTCTTTTTTCTTTCTGTCTTTTTTTTTTTTCTTTGTTTCTTTCTTTTTTTTTTCTTTATTTCTCTTTCTTTTTTTTCTTTCTTTGTTTCTTTCTTTCTTTCTTTCTTTCTTTCTTTCTATCTTTTTTCTTTCTTTCTTTTTTCTTTCTTTCTATCTTTTTCTTTCTTTGTTTCTCTCTTTCTTTCTTTCTTTCTTTCTATCTATTTCTTTCTTTCTTTTTTCTTTCTTTGTTTCTCTCTTTCTTTCTTTCTATCTTTTTTCTTTCTGTCTATCTTTTTCTTTGTTTCTTTCTTTCTTTCTTTCTTTCTATCTATTTCTTTCTTTTTTTCTTTCTTTCTATTTTTTCTTTCTTTGTTTCTCTCTTTCTTTCTTTCTATCTATTTCTTTCTTTCTTTCTTTTTTTTCTTTGTTTCTCTCTTTCTTTCTATCTTTTTTCTTTCTTTCTTTCTTTCTTTCTTTATTTCTTTTTTCTTTCTGTCTTTTTTCTTTCTGTTTCTCTTTTTCTTTCTTTGTTTCTCTTTTTCTTTCTTTCTATCTTTTTTCTTTCTTTCTTTCTTTTTTTCTTTCTATCTTTTTCTTTCTTTCTTTCTTTCTTACTATCTATTTCTTTCTTTCATTTTTCTTTCTTTCTATATTTTTTCTTTCTTTCTATCTTTTTCTTTCTTTGTTTCTTTCTTTCTATCTTTTTTCTTTCTTTGTTTCTCTCTTTCTTTCTTTCTTTCTTTTTATTTCTTTCTTTTTTCTTTCTATCTTTTTTCTATCTATGTTTTTCTTTCTTTCTTTCTCTCTTTCTTTCTTTTTTCTTTCTATCTTTAAATTTTACGGATTGATAGACGTCACCCACCCTTTCTTTTCCTTTAGTACTTCTGTTTTTCTTTTTCTCTCTTTACTAGCGCTCAATTCTCTATATGACAGCTACCATCTATGTTCGATTTACTCTTTCTTTGCCCTCATCTGCCTCAATCATTCTACCTTTCTTTTCCAATCCAGTTCTTTACTTACTCTTTCTTCCTCTTTCAGTTTGGAACCCAATTGCCATCTTGCTAATTATGCTGGACATTTTCCCTTGATAACATTTGAATTTCAAATTGGAGGCGCGTGGAAATATTTCCAAGAATGGCGTTGTCGACGTTAATCCCTCAGAGTCCATCATTCGAAATAGATATCAAAACTTGGATGATTGGAATTATCTCCGGTCTTTGTGCAAAAGAGATGGCAGAAAAAAAAACGATTGAAACGAACTGAGGTGGAGAGAAGGAGGCAGACCCCAGGGTGGGTCGGTATGTCCTTTGAAAGAGAAGATGAATAATGAATCCCGTCAAAAGCTGACAGATAATAGGGAAGAATAAAAAGGGCAATAGAAAGAAAGAAAGAAAGAAATATTGAAAGAAAAAGATTGAAAGAAAGAAGGAAAGAAACGCTGTTAGAAAAATATTGAAAGGAAGAAAGATTTAAAGAAAACAAGAAAGAACGAAAGATTGAAAAAAAGAAAAAAGATCGAAAGAAAAAAGACTGAAAGATTCAAAAAAAGTAAGGAAGACTGAAAGAAAGATTGGATGAAAGAAAAAAGAAAGATTGAAAAAAGCAAGAATGATAGACTGAAAGAAAGAAAGATTGAATGAAAGAAACATTGAAATAAAGAAAGACAGAAAGAAAGAATGATTTAATGTAAGAAATATTGAAAGAAAGTAAGAAAGAAAGATATATTAAAGAAAGACTGAAAGAAAGAAAGATTGAATGATTGAAAGAAAGAAATACAGATAGAATGAGTGAAATACTGAAAGAAAGAAACAAAAAAGAAAGATCGAATGAAAAATTGAAAGATAGATTACAAAAAGAAAGAAAGAAAATGAAAGAAGGATTGAATGAAAGAAAGATGGAAAGAAAGAAGGAAATATTAAAAGAAAGAAAAAAGAAAGATTGAAATAAATAAAATAGAATGAAAGAAAGAAAGAAAGAAAGAAAGAAAGAAAAGGAAAGAAACATTGAAAGAAAGAAAGAAAAACAAAAGGACTGAAAGAAAGAAAGATTAAAAGAAAGAAAAGGAAGAAAGATTAAAAGAAAGAAAAAAAGAAAGATTGAAGGAAAAAAAGAAAGATTTAAAGAAAGAAAGAAAGAATGTCAAAGATGAATATTGATATGTTAAAAGAAATGGCGTCGGGAAAGAAATCTAAAGAAAACTGAGTTGAGAAACGTGGCGGAAAAGTAAACGAGTTTAATATGCTCTGCAAGACAAGAAACGCTGTGTAAATATGGAAAGAAATAAGAAATGAAACAATAATAAGGAAAAATTCATGAAGTAAGAAATTACAGTAAAGTATGCTTGATGTAAAAAGACAAAAAAGAAATAGAGAAGACCGAGGAAAGATTAGAAAAAAAAAATATGGCGGAAATGTAGGTACGAAAAAAGATAACAAAAAAAAAAATGAAAGTTATGGAAGAAAACGTATAGGCGAGATGGCGGGAAATAAAACCAAAAACGAACATCGCAGCAAGCAGGAGGAATCAATAGAAAAAAAATGAATCATAGTAGGGAGAGAAAATAAGAAAATAAATAAATAAAAAAACTATCTTAATATAAGTCAAAGAAAAAAAATAATAATGAAATAAAATGTATGGAAATGGCGAGAGTGATAAGTGGAAAGACTGTCGAAATCGAGAGCAACATGAAAAAAGTAAAAATTAATGAAATATAAACAAATAAAAAAAAAAACTCTTAAAAATGGTGTCGATGCTGCGTAAAAGAAAAGAATTTGGCGCGAATTCTTTTAGAGAAAATCTTACAGTACAATAACGGACATATCTTTTCTTTATATTTACTGATTAATGGATCGTACTTCATTTTGTTGGTTTTTCCATTCTCCTTCTTCTATGTGCCTTGTCCCTTCAGGGTCTTAGTAATCATGGCTCTCCACTATTTCCTGTCTTTGTAACTATCAATAAATTTTGTCTCTTTGTTATTTCTCCTAAACACAGCTCTACCAACCATTTATACAAGCGTATTCTTCTTCTATGTGCCGTGTCCCTTCAGAAAGTTGGTGTTTATGGCTCTCCACAATTTCCTGCCTTTTGTACCTCTTAGTAAATTGTATCTCTTGGTTATCTCTCCTAAACTCTGTCCTGTAATCCATTTTCTCACGCTTGTTTTTGTTTTTCTATGTGCTGTGTCTCTTCAGTGGGTTGATGATCATGGCTCTCCACACTTTCCTGTCCTTTGTAACTATTAATACATTTTGACTGTGTGTTATCTCTCTTAAACCCTGTTTTGTCATCCATTCTTTTTCAAGTTTGTTTTTCTTCTTCTATGGACCGTGGCCCTCCAGGGCGTTGGTGATCACGGCTCTCCACAATTTCCTGTCTTTTGTAGCTCTTAATAAAATTGTGTCTCCTTGTTATCTCTTTTCCTGCCATCCATTTTCTCAAGCTCGTTTTTCTTCTATGGGTCGTGTCTCTTCAGGATGTTGATGATCATGGCTCTCCACACTTTCCTGTCCTTTGTTGCTTTTAATAAATGTTGTCTTTTTGTTCTCTCTCCTAAACTCTGTTCTGCCATCCATTTACTCAAGCTCGTTTCTCTTCTATATGCCGTGTCCCTTCAGGACGTTGATGATCATGGTTCTCCACAATTTCCTGTCCATAATAAAATTTGTTTTTTTCTTTTTTTTTTCTCTCCTAAACCCCGTTCTGCCAGCCATTTACACAATCACATATTTATTCTTCGATGTGCCGTGTCCTTTCAGTATGTTGGTAATCATGACTCTCCATAATATCTTATCTGTTTTAGCTCTTAATAAATCTTGTCTTTTTATTATTTTTCTTGTACCGCCAACAATTTCCTCGAGCTCGCGAGGAAGGCTATCCGTTGTTTTCTTCCAACCCTGTGAGAAGAGGAGGGCCTTTTTCGTGTCCCTTTTGGCGATCATGTCTCTCCACAATTTCTTGTCCGTTGTAAATCTTAATAAATGTCTTTTTGTTGTTTTTCCTAAACCTTGTTCCGCTATTCATTAACTCAAGCTTTCAAGGTAGGTTATGCGTTGTTTTCCTCTATTCCCGTGGAAGCTCTTCTTCTTCTATGGACTGTGTCCTCTCAAGACGTTGGCGATCATGGCCCTCCACAATTTCTTGCCCGTTGTAGCTCTGAATAAATTTTATCTTTTTGTGATCTCTCCTAAACCGTGTTCCGCCATTCATTTCCTGACGCTTCCTAGGTAGGTTTATGTGTTGATTTCCTCTGACCTTCTTGTCTTCAAACTGTCCTGTGAGTATCAAAATTTCCAAACCCTCTTTCCTCATTATTTGACCTAGCAAATTTAACTGTTCCTTCCTGATGTTAAGTATAAGGGTATTTTTTGTTTCCATTTTCTCTAAAACGTCATCGTTATTCATGTTCAGTGCATAGTATTCTTAACATCCTTCTGTAGAACCACATTTCTGTTGTTTCAAATCTCTTCTTCATCTTTGAGGAGATTTTCACGCATTCACTGCTATATGGAAGAACTGATACTACATAACAGTTCAGTACTCTTTTCTTTGTTTCTAACATTTTTTTCTGTTTCTTAATACTTTGCTTAGCTTTTTGAAGGCAACTTTCTCTATTCCAATGCTCCTTCGGATTTCAGTGTCGCACTTTCCGTCCTCTGTTAAAACACTTCCCAGATATTTTTCTGTTTCTTAATACTTTGCTTAGCTTTTTGAAGGCATATTTTACCTTCGTATTTCAGCGTCACACTTTCTATCCACTGTTAAAACATTTCTCAGATATTCAAATTGTTGTACTTATTTGATTTTGGTATCCCCAATGTTAGGCTGTCCCTTTTGCTAACAATCATAGACATGTTATAATCTTCCACTTTCAAATGGTCTTGTCTTCGTTTTCCTTTGCTTCTTTCATCAGCGAATTTGACTCTTGGTAACTTAGTTTGCATTCCTCACGTAGGATACTTCCCTGGATACTCCCAGGACTGACGCAACTGAAGGGTGGAAAAAGACAAGCCTGTTACTATAACCTTGGAAGGGAGAAAAAAATGATATCTTATCGAGTAAGGGGCTCATGTCATAGATTTAGGGGTGAATGATACCCTAATGCCAGCATTGAACTCTACAATATTGACCTCTACAAATCAAGAGTCAGTCGTCATCGATTCCAAGATAACGCGTGGATGAGTGCTTACAAAGTTGGTTTTACCAACCACGTGTGCTGGGTTCGAATCTCGCCATGTCGATTTGTCAAGGAAGTGGCTTCTTGTTGTTATCAGACTGGAAAAACGATGCCAACGAGCCACACGGTTGGAAAATCATGCCCACGAGTTGACCCAAGCCTAGGGAGTGAAATTGGCTTGACAGAAGCGCCAATCGTCGTGCTAACATAAAGTCACAAGTTATCGTGAACGGGGCTTTGAGCGTACAGGCCTTGTCCAAAATGTTAATCAGGACAAATGATACGCTCAATTTCAAAGACTGTAACTAAGGTCCGTTCAGCATTGTTGTAGCATATGAAGTATATTTGGGTTCTTTGGGCATAGAACAAACACAAATGTGCCTGAGACGGCGTCTGCAAAAGCGATTGGCTAGTCACACTAGTTGATTGGTATATTCAGAAACGAGTAGCAAGACACACAGACACACAGACACAGACACACACACACATACACATATATATATATGTGTGTGTGAAAAGTGTATATAAATATAAATAAATATATATATGTATAATTATTTATATATTATATGGTACTTATTAGAAAGCGCTCAATATCAGAGATAGAGCTAACATATTTGACCTAGATTGGGTGCTTTATGATCGTACGATCGCTAAAGCGTGAAACCCAGGGTCACAAACTCACATCTATCCAACCAAATATATATATATATATATATAAATGTGTGAGTGTGTGTGTGTGTGTGAAAATATATAGAAAATAGAAAAGAACTCGTTAGGTAAATAAGTTCTTTTATTAAGTATTCTTATTATTTAAAAAAAAACAGTGCTCGATACAAAAGTAGAGCCTAAATATAATTATTTATTTAAAAACATGATTCCATCGCTACATAAGAGTTCTCATGTTTCAAAACAAGAGCCGAAAACTTCAATATAAATATTTGAATTAAATTTAATTAAAGTACCAAACTCCTTTTAATCTCCAAGCGAAATGTTTTTTGGAATAACTTATTCTTGAAATTTACGCGTTTTATAAGCATAACCATTATTAAAATTAAAATTACTATGGTAACGGCTAGACGTTGGACATTATGTATAACCACTATATATATATATATATATATATATATATATATATATATATATAGTGGTTATACATAATATCCAACGTCCAACTTAGAGTTTTATGCAAACGGATAATTTCAGGTGCGAAATATAAAATCTATATTTCGCATATGAAGAAACGTGAAACTCCGAATCCTTCTATCCACGTTGGATATAATGTATAACCACTAATATATACTATAAATTTCATATACACCCACTCAAAAATAGCTTCCCCCACCTCACTCAAAGATTCTTATCCAGACGCACAAACAGACACACAAACAGAAAAATCCAATACAAAAGCGCCTATGAAGTCTTTTCATGTGAGCAATAAATTTCGTCACTTAAAGATTTTCTGTAAACAGACGCACACAAAGCACGTGAACAAATAAACTAAACGCATATGCAAATAAAATTCATCAAATTCTTAAGAGCTTGGAGTTAATTTCATCTAAAATTTAATGTCCGCGCAGAATTGGGCACTCTACTCACGACCGCAGGCTCGTGTCAGTAATTAGCGCACTAATTAAATTAAGCAGTCTTCTGTTTCACAACTATCTGAATTTTTATATCAAAATCTACCTAATACAAGGCTCGAGGGGCACTCAAGACAGATGATTTTTGTTAAAAAGGTTATGATGAATGTGATTTGTGATATGAATGAAAGAAATGGTAAAACGTGATGATTATATATCTTCATCATCATCATCATCATTCCCCTCGACTTTTGTAATCGTAGGGGGTATCCGAATGCAGAAGCCGTATTGAATCTCCTCCACAACAGTCTATCAACCGCAGCCATGAGCAATTCTTGTATAGACATACTTCTCTATTACAGATACTAAAGGCCGAAACGTTGTATTGAGATCGCCCAAAAGATGCAGTTTTACCTGAGCAAAATAATAAAGGAATAATGTAAATAGTTCAGTTCGACATTAGACCAAACAATATGAAGAAGGATTGAAAATATATGATAAAGGTGCGTACAACGGCCTCAGAAATATAGTTGAAGGATAAATATGGCGATAAAGATGAGGACAATAGTCCGAATAATGTAAATAGTGTACATAATAAATAGTCATCTCAGAAATATAGACAGAAGGATACTATGTCGAAAGGCCGAAAATGTTGTAATAAATATGGCGACAAAGATGAGGACAATAAAGTCCGAATAATGTAAATAGTGTACATAATACCTCATCTCAGAAATATAGACAGATACTGAAGGATCGGATAAATATGGCGATAAAGATGAGGACAATAGTCCAAATAATGTAAATAGTGTACATAATAATCATCTCAGAAATATAGACAGATACTGAAAAGATTGGATAAATATGGCGATAAAGAAATGAGGACAATAGTCCGAATAATGTAAATAGTGTACATAATATAGACAGATAGTGATTGATAAATATGTCGATAAAGATGAGGACTCATCTCAGAAATATAGACAGATACTGAAAGATCGGATAAATATGGACAGATAAAGATGAGGACAAAAGATAGTCCGAATAATGTAAATAGTGTACATAATACCTCATCTCAGAAATATATAGACAGATACTGAAGGATTGGTAAATATGGCGATAAAGATGAGGACAATAGTCCGAATAATGTAAATAGTGTACATAATACCTCATCTCAGAAATATAGACAGATACTGAAGGATTGGATAAATATGGCGAATAAGATGAGGACAATAGTCCGAATAATGTAAATAAATATGTCGATAAAGATGAGGACATAATAATGTCATCTCAGAAATATAGAAATATAGACAGATACTGAAGGATTGGATAAATATGGCGATAAAGATGAGGACAATAGTCCGAATAATGTAAATAGTGTACATAATACCTCATCTCAGAAATATAGACAGATACTGAAAGATCGGATAAATATGGCGATAAAGATGAGGACAATAGTCTGAATAATGTAAATAGTGTACATAATATCTCATCTCAGAAATATAGACAGATACTGAAGGATTGGATAAATATGGCGATAAAGATGAGGACAATAGTCCGAATAATGTAAATAGTGTACATAATACCTCATCTCAGAAATATAGACAGATACTGAAGGATTGGATAAATATGGCGATAAAGATGAGGACAATAGTCCGAATAATGTAAATAGTGTACATAATACCTTATCTCAGAAATATAGACAGATAATAAAGCTGTAATACCTCAAATTTTTATAGAAACTTCATGTGCATTTTTTTTTCAAATGATATAATAATGGTTTTGAAACAATGTGCAATGATGCCCACAATAACTTTTTTTTTATTTTAATGTTAAACAATAATACAAAAGAAACACAAAAACGTTTAACAAAGGAAAAAGTCATTGTCCCTTTTGCCTCAATAATGGATTGTTTTACCTTTAATCATTGTTGATAGTTCCTTACAAGATTATTACACACACTGATAGGTATTTTGGTCAATTCTTCCTTGGCAATAGCTTCTAGTTCCTCCATATTGTAAGGACTAACTCTTCAAACTTTCCCGATAAATATTCAATAGGGTTTATGTAAGGACGTTCTGTGTGGTGCGACAATACCTTAATTTTGCTACCATCTATGTAACTTTTAACAATTTCTGCCATGTGTTTCGTATCATTGTAATATTAGAATGTCCAGTGACGCCCCAAAGATAGATTTTTAAGAATAGCCAAATACTACTCTTTATCCATGATGTCTGTACTCTCACTAGTTCTGCTCCATGAGCAGCATAAAATCCCCAGAGAAGAATGCACCCACCTCTGTGCTTTATTGTAGGTCGGGTATTTTTTAGTTCGTTTGCTTCATTCACTTTACTCAATACAAAGCAGGAGTTCATGTGACCAAATAATTCTAGTTTGGTTTCATCTGATAATAAAAAGAAATCCAATAGATACTCTCATGTTCTAGATGGCGTCTTGCTTAAGGTAATCGCCATTTTAAGTGTTTAGCCTTAAGCTTGGGAGTTTTCTTTGGGCAACATACTCGAAGTCCTGCAAGCATCTCGTGACTGTCTTCATCGATACATTCAACCCTGATGTCTTTAGATCATTGACAGTATCCTTAGTCGTTAAGTGAGGATTCTTGGGGATATCTCTAATAACTTTCCTTTCAATTCTCTCAGAAATTAACTGTTTTCTGCCAGGCCTTATTTTATTCTCAAAACAACGAGTTTCGTTGTACTTCTTGGTGATACCAGGAATTGCCGATCTAGGAACATTTAAACGTTTGGAAAGTGTTGTATATCCATCACCTTGTCAAGTTCAGCCTTCTTCGCTATGAAGGCGGAACGAATTAGTTTTCACGGTACGAGGTACTCACATATTGTCTTCTTCATTACCTTTTAGAATGTTATAGAATCAGGTCAATACTAGCTCATGGTGTTTGCATTAAATATCAAATTAAGAAAAAACATTAAAATCGCCATAAAGCAATATTATTTCATAATTTGTATAAGGCGAGTGTCCAATAATTTTGGACGGCACCAATGTTTAGAAAAATGTATATAATGAATATAATAGATCGAAACTTCTAAATATTCCACGAATTCTTCAAAACCAAATATGGAATCAACTATCTCTGGTAAATTCACTACGTACTTAAAATTCACGTTTCATTAGAAGATATGCAAATATTAAGTGGGGGTGAATAATTCTGTCCACAACTGTATATACAGTGCTGTGCAAAAGCAAGTGAACCCTAAAATATTATTATAAAAAATTATCTCTTTTTTCCAGATGATCAACAAATCTTAATTAAACAAAATGTTCATTAAGAAAAACATTTATTAAATCAATTACGACCGCTTTCAAAAATTTTATTAATCTGGAATAAAAATATTAATTTAAAATTCAAAATTAAGTTGTGCAAAAGTCCTTGCATTTAATATTTGGTGACTGCTCCTTTTGATGTTACAATATCAATCAGTCTTTTTTCTATAATTTTAAGAAGTTTCTGGCAGTAGTAAGTACCGATTTCTGACCATTCCCCTTGGCAAAACTTAAACAATTTCTCGATATTACCTGGGCCTCTTGCATGCACTACCTTCTTTCATTTGAATCCCAGATTTTCAATTAGGTTTAGATCAGGACATTGACTAGGCCGGTCCAAGATTTGAAGTTTTATTTTACGAACCGATTCTTTTGTGGATTTGCTTTAGGAACAAGCCATTTTTGTTCATGATTGCTTGATATCTTGCAGAGTCCATTGTGCCATCAATGCGTACTGTTCTGTCTGTTCCAGCTGCAGCAAAGCACCCCAAGTCATAATGCCGTCATCGCCATGATTAATGGATTGTATCAAATTCTTCTCTTCAAAAGCCGTATTAGGAGATCGATATACCACTTGTTTCTTTCAAAAACACTATTCGACCATAAAACCATTTGTCAAAACGTTTCTAGCTTATTAATAAAAGCTTTGGCATAGTTGAGGCGAGCATGATTGTGCTATTTCGTAATCAGTAGGTTTTTTTCTAGGCATTTTGCCATGAAGATCGACATTTTTCAAGATTTCATCACACTGCAGATGTATGCACATTGATTCGGACATTGGCCAGTAAGCATTGAAGAACCACAAAGGTCACAGTAGGATTTTTTAGGATAGCCAAACTAGATGTCTACTTCCTCCTGCTGTTATTTTTTGCAAATGGCCACATTTTTTGTGATGCAGTTATACCAAAGGCCTTCCATTTATAAATAATTTGTTGCACGGTCGACAAGTGTACTTCATATTGTTTTGATAGCTTTTTGTAGCCTTTACCAACATTATAGATTTCAACTATGCGATTTTTTAAAGCTTAATTACGACTATGTCCATAAAAAGGAAACTACAACACATATCAATACTGCATTCACTTTCCTTCGAAGTAGCTCCCTTCTGAAGCCTCACATTTTATCTAGCCTCGTTTCCACTCATAGGAAGCATTTGTGGAACTCATTTTTGTGGGGTATAGTCAGCAGCTACATTGTCACGTTCTCTTGTTCCTTTCATGTGGGGTCTGAAAAAAATGCATGGGGCGAGATCTGGGAAATATGGTTTTTGTCGAACTTGGGGAACGCTGTTCTTGGCCAAAAACTGTTGCACAAGCAATCCTTTATCCGAAACTCTAACATCCAAGAACCTCCAAAATCTGAATGTTTTCAGGTGTTGACATAACTTGGCAGAAATGAGAAACTTCAGGAATCACTGAGAAGTTTCCTAGGTGATGTGCAGCCGTAAAGGGCTTTCCCAGGCCAGCTACGTGGTCTATGTTGGCGCCATTATTAGTTAGCCATCTTCACAGCGGCACCCTCTTCCGTGGATTACTTACCAGGTGTTTTCCAGTAGATATTATTCATAATGTCAAAAAGTAATGCATTTATATCTTTGCATATATATATATATATATATAAAGACATCTTTATGTTTATACATTCTTTTTATAGATACAAATATTTAAGTAAATGCTCTGTTTTATAATAAACAGTATTAATAACATTTACCGGCCTGAATATCCGAGAAATTTTCACAGACATTTAGGCTGGTAATGTTATTAATACTGTTTATTATAAAACAGAGCATTAACTTAAATACTTGTATCTACAAAAGAATGTATAAAACATAAAAATGTCTTAAAATAATTGTCGGACTATGTCCATTTCTATGTATATATATATATATATATATATATATATATATATATATATATATATATATATCCAAGTATATAATTGGTATATACGGAATGAATTCCAATAACCAACAATTACTATTCTTAAAAGAGTGCTCAGTACAAAGTAGAGCAGATATAATTATTTTTATAAAAAGATTATAACATAAGTATGTTATAAAATCACTACAAAAATAGCCATTTTGTTTCAACACACTCTGTGTCTTATCAAGTGTTGGCTTCCGCGTTTCCTTTTTTCATAAAAGGCTGTAGAGATGTTCATGTCTCGCCTCCACTTTTTGTGTGTGTGCGTGCGTGTGTGTGTGTATATATATATCTAATTATGTCTGGGTGCTTATGTATTATAATCTGATTGTATTTTTGTTGTTTTGTTCCACATTTTTAAAATAAAAAAGGAAAAGAAAGGGAAAAGAAAAAAATATATATACATGTATTGTCAAATGACCGGATATATTGTAGCGTCTTGTCGAACGTAATTTCAATGAAGAAATGAATTGAATAAACATATATATTTTTTCTTTTCTCAATAATTTTGTAGTTTTTAAACTTAATAGTGATTAAATTTGGATTTTAAAATTGCCAGTTTTAATTAAATTTTATCATATAATTTTATAATTATTGGTTAGTATAAATTATTTTTAATATTACACGTATTTTAAAGATCTGAATAGCTATTATAACATGATTTCGTTGTCAAGCTTTTGAATCTTTCTATACTTGGTTTTTGATTGGTTATTCTAGCTTTTGTAACAATGTTTCCCCCCTAGTGTAGGATCGTTAATTAATCTGAAACTTTTAAAACCATTTATTTTATTTTCAACATCATCACCTGATAAGACACAAAGTGTGTTGAAACAAAATGGCTATTTTGTAGTGATTTTATAACATACTTATGTTATAATTTTTTTATAAAAAATAATTATATATATATATATATATATATATATATATATATATATATATATATATATAAATGAATATAGTTTTAAGATGTGCTATATTTATGGGATAAAGTGCTCAATATCAGAGAAAGAGCGTGTGTATATAAAAATTGTTACTTTCAAGTGGGATCTGATTTTGGAAAACGGAAATAACGGATGGGACGAAATCTGGGTAATATGGTGGTTGTCGAACTTGAGAAACGTTGTTCTTGGCCAAAAAACCGACGCACAAGCGATTGTCACTGATGGAACGCCTGTTTGCTGCTAAGAAATTTGGTTCTAAGAGTCGGAGTAAACAACGTTTCTTTCCAGAATATATATTACATATTTATAAGTCTACCATTTGTCCATGCTTAGAATATTGCTGCTACATATGCTAATTACCTTGAGCCCCGTGATAAGATTCAAAGAAGAAGCAGCAATATTATTCGTCCTGATCTGTCAGCTCGGCTTCAGTCACTTTCTCTCCGTAGTAAGGTTGCCTCTCTGTGTCTTTTCTATAAATACTTTAATGGTAATTGTTCGCAGGCAGAAGCTGTTCGATTGGAACAGATTTCCGTCTCATATTTTCCGTCCTCTGTTAATACTCTTCCAAGATTTTACCTGTATTATTTTGGTATCTCCAATATGTCTGCCTTTCTACTGGATATATTTTCTAATAAAAGTAGTACTTTAAAAAGACTTATAATTTCAATTTTGAAGCATACCATTTTAGCAGACTTAGAATATTGCTGCCACATATGGCCCGGTGGCTCTGCTATTTACAAAGAACTTCTTGATAAAATCCAAAGAAGAATCAACAATTCCTCGTCCTGATCTGTCGACTCGGCTTCAGTCACTTTCTGTTCGTAGTAAGGTAGCTTCTCTGTGCCTTTTTCTATAAATACTTTCATGGTAATTGTTCGAATGAACACTTCAACTACGGTACCTAGACTTTTTTTAATTTAAGCTCGGCATTAGACTGGCGTCGAGTTCTCATCAATTTCCAGTTTACATTGCGAGCCACACTCTTCATTAGCACTATCATTTTATTACCCGTTTTAATCTATGTTATTATTTCTTTTCCCCGAACAACCTGGGTTTACTAAAAAATATTTTTGTTTAATATCTTAGATGACTACTTGTTTTATATCGTTTGAAAGTATTCGACTTTAAATATGATCCTTATTCAACTACTAATTTCATTACTGAATCCAATGCTAGATTAGGTGCTAAGAAAGTTGGTTCACCGTTTCGCGCAAGACAATTTTTCTAATCAGAATCTATTATACATATCTATAAGCCTACCATTCGTCCAGGTTTAGAATATTGCTGCCACATATGGTCCGGTGTCCCTGCTATTTATCTTGTGCTCCTTGATAAGTTCCAAAGAAGAAGCAGCCAATTATATTGGTGCTAATCTGGCGGCTCGGTTTCAGTCACTTTCTCACCGCCATAAGGTTGTCTCATTGTGTCTTTTCCATAAATACTTTCATGGTAATAGTTTGGATGAGCTCTTCGCTATAATACCTAGACTTTTTTAATTTAAAGTCAGTATTAGACTGGCGTCAAGATCTCATCAATCTCATCAAGATGAGCTGGCTAGATAAACTCTTCATTATTACTATTATTTTATTACTAGTTTTATTCCATCTTATTATTGTTGCTTTTTATCCCAATACTCTGGCTCTATACACTCTTCATTATTACTATTATTTTATTACTAGTTTTATTCCATCTTATTATTGTTGCTTTTTATCCCAACACTCTGGCGCTATACACTCTTCATTATTACTATTATTTTATTACTAGTTTTATTCCATCTTATTATTGTTGCTTTTTATCCCCACCAAATCTCTATGTCCTTTTCATAAATACTTTCATGGTAATAGTTTGGATGAGCTCTTCGCTATAATACCTAGACTTTTTTAATTTAAACTCAGTATTAGACTGGCGTCAAGATCTCATCAATCTCATCAAGATGAGCTGGCTAGATAATCTCTTCATTATCACTATCATTTTATTACACGTTTTAATCCACCCTATTGTTATTGCCTTTCACCGAACAGTCTAGGTTTACTAAAAATATTTTTGTTTAATATCCAACATGACTAATTGCTTTATATCGTTTGAAAGTATTCGTCTTTGATTATGATCATTATTTAATAACTAATTTCATTACTGAATGAATTGCTAGGTCAGCTGCTAAGGAAGTTGGTTCACTGTGTCGTGCAGGGCAATTTTTCTATCGAGAATCTATCATACATATCTATAATATCTATATTCGTCCAGGCTTATAATATTGCCTCCACATATGGTCCGGTACCCCTGCTATTTACCTTATGCTCCTTGATAAGATTCAAAGAAGAATGCTTTTTTTCAGTTCTGACCTGAAAAAAGGCTTCAGTCTCCTAAGCCGTAAGGTGTCACTTTTTTTTCTATAAATACTTTCAAGATATTTGTAATAGTTTGGATTGTTTCTCTATAATACCTTGACTTTTATTACTTTTATTTTCTTTACTCAGTATTTTTTGTAACTGGTGTCAAGATCTCATCATTGTTGTTTTTCCCTCTCCCACCAAGATGAATTGGCTATTGGGACTAGTTAGTAATCTCTTCATTATCACTATCATTTTGTTTTAGTATTGTTTCGTACGTTTTAATCCACCCTAAGACAGAAGAAGACCTCCTTCCCCGAACAGTCTTTCTGGTTTTTAAACAAAAAAATATTTTTGTTTAATATCCAACATTGTGGGGGCTAATTGTTTTTTCTTTATTTCTAGTATCGTTTTTTGAAAGTAAATTCGTCTTTTAGATTATTGTTTTATTCCCCTCATTATTTAAATAACTAATTTTTCATTAGTCAAAGAGGTATTATGGTGATTGTATAAGAAAGGTTATGAATGTGTTGTTTTGGTGTAAGGAATTTGGTTCACTGTGTCGTGTTTGGGCAATTTTCTATCCTTTTCCCAACCACTTTTCGGCCTATGAATCTATCAGAATAAATATCTATAATATGGTATTCGTCCAGGCTTAAATGCAATAGATTGCCTCCCATCAATTTACAGTTGAATCTAGATGTAACCATGTTCTGCTATTTTTCTCGCACTTTAGCTTTGTGGAACTCTTCCGGTTCCATCATTTCAATAAAAGAATCAAAATGTAACTGCAATGTCGATAGTTATCTACTGTCTTCTTGATTCCTCTTCTATCGCGCTCGCCTCTTTCTGTTTTTTAATTCTTTCACATCCAGTAGCCATTTGCGTCTTAGTGGCTTTACTGCCTTGTTTGGGGTAAATTCGATTAAAAAAATTACCCTTCTGTTAATTTGGGGCATACCTGGCTAACTTTCAGGACGCATTAATGCTGGGTTGAGAAATACTTGTCTAGATAAATCGTCCGCAGTGATGCAATGCAAAATCGATATGACCAAGTAATGACATTACGTATCTATTTTGTTGGGAAACCGAAGATTTTTACCAACGCTAGAACAACAAGAAAGAGCGGACAGAGAAAAGGAGGAGAAAAATCAATTTAAAAGAGAACAGAGAAAGAAAAGAAAAAAGAGATTGGGATAGATGGCATGAAAGGAGAAAGAAAGGAGAGTAAAGGGCAGAGGGAAATGCTGTGAGAAGGAGGAGAGAGAAAAGAGAGCGGAGACGGAAAGGAGAGAGAGCTAAGAAGGGGGAGAGAGAGAAGAGAGGGAGAAAAGGGAAGAGGATCTTCCTGTTCCAAAGCGAAAAGCAGAGAGAGAGAGAGAGAGAAGTAAGGACGAAAAAGAGAGAGAGAAAAGAGAGGGGGAGATGAGGAATAAAGGAGAGAAAAAGGAAAGAGTCTTCAGAACAGAGAGAGAGAGAGGGAGAGAGAGAGAAAAGCGAAAAAAGAGAAAAAAGAGCGGAGAAAAAGGAGAACGAGAGTTGAGAGAAAATGAGAACGAGAGTTGGGAGAAAATGAGAACGAGAGTTGGGAGAAAATGAGAGAGATGGGCTTGATTCATCTCTATCTTATGTCGTTAAGATTGTATCTCTATCTATAAAAATGCAGGATGTGTGTTTTAACGAATTCTTTCACATCCAGAAACCACTTACGTCTTAAGTGAGAGCTTTTGCTGGCCTTGAATAGGCAGGAATTCGATTGAAAAAATTAACCTTCTGTTAATTTGGCATGCAAAAAAAAAATCGATAGCATTTGTCACCTGGCTACTCCAATTGGCTTTCAAACTCAACGTTAATTCCGCAGAACTGGTTGAAAAAAGTTTTGTTGTTAACATTCTTTTTCATTCAGTTTTCCAGTTACGATCCAATTTAAAGCTGATCGTTTTGTGTTCATTTTAATTACATTTTTCGTAACTATTTTGTTTAGTAAAACCGAAAAAAAATTTTAGATAGGCAAAACTAGAACAACAGCACGGCCAAGAAAAAGGCAAGGAAGGGCAAAAAATTAAGGGAGATTGCTGCATGAGTCGTAAGATTTTTGAATCAAGCGCGGGCAACGCCGGGCCATGCTGCTAGTCCATCAATAATAAATCCTGGTAGCACTTCTAGTTTTCTTCAAATCCCAAACCGTCGATAACCGGAGCTTGGCAACTGATCTCTCCTTTGAATTAGCTCTAGCAGCTCAATATGGAGGAGGGGCAAGCTGGTCACATTCACTGCCTCAAAGACCAAACTAGTGACTAGACACAGAACTACCACTAATCGTGATGAACGGATGTTCCCTTAGGGTGACCCATTGAACGTCTATTGGGCCTTTAAACAACCCAGACCTCGGGTGGAAATCGTACATACCATCCATCGCTAACGATGCAGAAAAACCTGTAGGGTTCCCTGTACCGATCCAGTAAGTACCTGACTCCTCCTGCTATTCTCTACCTTTACAAGTGCCAGGTGAGATAAAATGGACATATATGGACAGACGCTGCACAGTCTTCACCTTCCAGTCTCGATAGAGTCCAAAAACATCTCCGCATCTTTGTAAGCGACAAATTATTTTCCACTCAGCAACCCCTTTCTCCTCGTCGAGACGTCGCAAGACTCTCACTGCTCTATCGCCATTTACCAGACAAACTGCACCCCTCAGTCCCACCAGTCCTAACCTTAACGGTTAAGACCCACCATGCCACGCACATTGTAGCGAACCATCCTCATTCCCTTCATATGCCCCTATTGAGTTGTAAGTTGCACTGAAACGGCTCCTTTCTATGAACCACTGCCTTGTGGAATCGGCTTCCCTGATCACTACAATCTTAAACTGTTCAAGTCTAGGGTTAACCGTTATCTTCCGCACATATACGCATAACCTGTACCTCTTATACTCTAAGCCTCTACCTCGAGTGGCTCCCAGGCCTTGTACACGTTGAACCCCGCTGTAAAAAAAAAAGAAGAAAAGATTGCCTCGCTGTATACTTAAACAAATCTTGATAGAACTTTTAGTTTTCTTTAGGTCGTATTTGTTTGACTAAATCCTGATAGAAGCTTATAGTTTTCTTCAGATCACCTCCCTGTATAGTCGAAATAATTCCGAAACGAACCTGTCTTGCTTTATACCCCATTTCTAATTTTGTCTACTACCTCAATTCAAAACACAATTTTGTCTGTTTTAAAAGTTTCTCCTCTAAAAAAAATAAATAAATAAATAAATAAATAATGTGCCGAGTTTTTCAACTGAGTGAAGTTTCACGATCCTGGAAAAAGAATTACGATACACAACGGACGTATTTAGTAACGTCGATAAGACACTTCCACTAATGAAAGCTGTAAGAAACTCTAAAACCTACGTATCCTTCCTTAGACGAAACAGCCACAAAAAATTAAATTAAAATAAATAAATAAAATACATCACCATTAATTTCTGCTACAGCTTCGGATAAAAACATTAACGCCAGCAATATCTTACACATCCGCCATTTTAATATCAGCCAATTTTATGTCGGCCATTTTGTTCTTTTAATGCAGGCGTTATCAACGTGCCGGCCATTAGTGCACTAACAGGCTGATGGCGAGATATAAGTAGACATTCACTCTTCCTCCCATCGTATTCGCCAATCTTAAACACTTACATCAAAACTCAACCCACATTTCCTCATGCGGTGTCATGTATTTATTTATTTATCGCTCTTAAACAGAAGTATATTATATTAATTTATATAAATGAAGTATTTTATACGTGTAGAAAAATATAGATATTGCTATATATATATATATATATATGTATACACGTTTCATTAAATACACACAATATATATATATATATATATATATATATATATGCATATTTGTTTATGAATGTACAATATTTATCCAGTGTATCCAATATACATACACTCCTATACACACAAATGCATATATATTGAAACTTCTACAGTTCTTTAGTATATATTGTCTAATATTCTCTCTTACCCCCCCACACACTTGTGTTCGAATAAGTGCTTTCGGCTATACTATTTTTTTCTTCAGTTTACATCGGTCACACGACTACATGCCTATCCAGACGCCTTACCTTACACCAATCTGACCATAGCTCTATTAGAACCCGTTTAAACACGCACAAAAACTTACCAGACTCCATCCGAAACACACTAGTAGAAAACACAAACATTATAACCTCATTCACCTGTTAAAAAAAAAGATTAAAAATAATTGAAGCCCTAACAATAAAAAAAGAAAAAGCTAACACTTAACAATATTAACTATGAACACGGCAACAATGTGCTAACCTACTAAACACTCGATGAATGCTATGATCCTTGTTTTTTTTTTTTTTTTTTTAAATTATAAGCTGTATAAAGTCTTTCTTAAAAACGGAAGTACTTTCGACTGTACATTCAGTCATCTTCAGGCATAGAAATTATTTTGTTTTTGGTAAAATTCAGGTAGCATCCGAGCTGAAAACATATAATGTGAATCGATTTTTTTTTAAGTGTGTTATTGATAACGGATACAAACTTTCGGAGCGTACAGTCGCAACTCTAAGGTTGAATTTTTTTGAAAAATTTTAGTGAATGCGTTTTTTACTTATATGGTAATTTGAGAATTTTTTTTGTTGTAGGAGTTTACCATATATTTGATTTAAACGAACTGATCCGACGTGCAAATTTTCAGGATAACAACAGAGACATTACTCTATTTATTGAACTATTTAGTTCATGCCACATTGACTGATAAGCTCCAACAACAAAAAAAATTCAGTTAGGTTAATGCATCTTTAAAATTTTGTTAGCGAAGGGATTTCGATATTTTATATCATTAACTTTAATAATTTACTTTTTATATGAATCATTTATTGTAATATAAATTGAATTGTACCACGCACACACACACACACACACACACACACACACACATATATATATATATATATATATATATATATATATATATATATAGCCACTCATATTCGAGGATACCTGTCTACTAGGGCAGCTAGCCAATCCCTATTGCAGACTCTCGCTCAGGCACATTTGTGTTTGTCCAACGTCCACAGAGCGAACCTGTGGATTATAATGCGAATACGCTGAGCACATCTTAGTTACATTTTGTGGGAGAGAGCTTGTTATTTAGCGTGATCAACAAGCTGATCACGGCCAGTACACTCAAATCCTCGGTCACGATGACTTGTGGCTTTGTGCTTAGCACAGCTATCGAAGGACCACAAGTGTTCCGTCTACCCAATTTCATTCTGTTTAGTTCAAACCGTGTAATGGCTTGCAGGCACTTCCTTAAGGTGCCGCATATATATATATATATATATATATACAATAAGGGAGAGACAGAGAGGGAGTTACTCTCAAAGAGTGATTCAAACAGCCCAGTCTTATACTGGTAGGAACGTGCTGATTAATTCGCGTTTCCAGACTGGTTCCTCCTACATATTAAACTTGACACTGACATTTGAATTTGTACGTTCAAAATAGGGCAAAACCTTCTTTGACAAACGCCGAATTTATCCCCAAAACAACACTCAAACTAGCAGTAGAAAAACCTGATGTAACGCAGGATGACATTCTGTTTGACTTTTCCCGCCTAGCCACGGTAATTTTAAATGAACAGGACAAAGGCTAGGACTAAAAGCTAACAGTTCTTTAAAGCGTTTAATCTTACGCTCAACTCATCTGAAAATGTAGGCATGTAAACAAATTTTTACCACGTTGCTACGTTACTTAAAAACCGAGAACTGAAAAAAAAATGTATAATCAAAAACAAGTAAAATAAATTAATCCAAATAAATAAATAAAGCAAATAATAAACAAATTAACAAACCACTCCCGCCAAAATAACCGTTAGAATTGACTAACCTCAATACAATAGACTACACACAATGCACCACTGACCTGTATATATAAATAGTCGAGAAAAAACACAACGCATGTGGCCTGATGATTTTGTTTAGCATGCAACAGTCTGCCGCCTCTAAGTTCTGACTACAATGTTCACTTTTATATTTACATAAACTCTATGATATTGAGCACTTTATCCCATAAATAGAGCATACCTTAAGCTATATTTGTTCATATATATCTCTGTGTGTGTGTGTGTGTGTGTGTGCGGGGACGTGTGTGTGTGTGTGTGTGTGTGTGTGTGTGTGTGCGGGGACGTGTTTGCGTGTGTGTATGTCGGAGTGAATGTGTGTGTATGTGTGAGTGAGATAGAGAGAGAGAGTTTTTTGGATTAGTTTCGCAAAAGAAAATTAGGAAAGGTGCTGTCTATATCTGCTGCAGGCTCTCTGGTGACTGACCACGACGTCCAGACCTTGATGCTGCTCCCCATGCAGAGGAGGGTTTGATCGGGAATTATATCAGCATAAATATATACTGGTATTTTGAGGAAGAGCCATTGAAAACACATTCTTGCTAGAGGCCTGGGGGTTCTTTTCGCATCTTAAACACGAAGGACCCCGGGACATTTGAGAAGTCTGCAGTCTGAGAATCTCCGTGGTTGGCGGTTAAAGCAACGCTAGTCTCTTCCGCGTCAGAGTCGAATTTTCTACGGCGGGGACTGAAACAACAAAAGAAAAAATAGGCAAGATTTTAATAATTTGGTCGCATGACGTTCTAAAGATGTGTACTCGTATATCTGACGCACTCTGTATATCAAACTGAGGCGCTGACTATTTTTTGTTTCTTTTTTTTTTTCTCCAGAATGAAGAAACAAAACAAAAAATACAACATACTGGAAGACATTTTCTGTTTTGATCTGAATATTTTAGAAAAGAAAAAAATCGTCCTTAATGGTTGACACATTTAAGAGACTTTCACAGCGTCCGGTCTGTGACATGAGGATAAGAAATGTGGAAGTACCATTATTTCTTGTATTTGTCGGGCGGGTTTGTGGCACGCTGGAGAAGGCAAAAACGGATTTTAAAATGTCTGCGCTGGCAGACGACACTGATGTAAAGTTTAAAAAAATAGAAGCAGTTTAATACAGGAAGGGTTTCTGGGTCCATTATTCTTCCGAAGAAGTTAACTTTCTAGCGAGACATCAAGAATTTTGTTCTTTATGCAACTCCATCAAAATGATTTAAGTCATGTTTTCATAGGCATGCCGTTCATGTCCTCAGTTCTGGTACGTTTGAGTCACAAACTCATTCCGGGATCTCTGGTTATCTAACTTAAATGGTCAAAGAAGAAGAGTTAGACTTTTTCGCAACCGTCAGAACCGAGATTTTATAAACAGTTTGCGTCATGTATTTGAGAACGCTTCTTTAGAAAGCGTAAAAATGGCCAACTTTAAACTAAAAATCTTCTTCCTTTTTTTTTTTTTTTTTTTTTTTCGCTCTACCCTAGAAACGTCGACTCTAACGCAGGAGAGGAAAAGGCACGCTGTTCTCGTTGCTTTAGCCGCCAAACACAGATTCAGAGATTGTTGTATTTTTTAAAAAATGTCAACAGTTCCTTCGCGTTTGAGATAAGAAAAGAGCTCCGGGCTTCTCGCAACAATGTTTCTTCAGTAAGTAAAAGCAAAAACGGTTACAGATTGTCAAGAATGTCGAGTTTCTTTCCGAATGGCCAAGGTATTATTGGAGAGAACGCCTAGAAGTCAATGAGAGCAGCTGTCAATCACTTCTATGTGCCGAAACGAATAATCAAATGTGCGGATCACGAGGATATCGAATACAAATTCTATTCAGATATACAAACACTACAGATTAAATGTTAATGACTACGGCTGATATTTTTTTAAATTGGCTCAAAAAGTAGTTGTTTTACACTTTAAATTCTAAAAAAATATTACACATGGTTAAAAAAAGTGAGACATGATTTTTATTAGAAATTTTGTTATGACAAAAAGAAAAAAAAATATGATTATATTTTGCCCTCATCAAATTATCCTCTTTTAGCCTTGGTTACTGCAGAACAAATTTTTGGCATTTGTTGCAAAACTTTCTAAAAATATAAATTTGGTAATTGGTTCCATTCTTTTTTCAAAGTCTCTAAGAGCTCTTTTTCATTTTTTCACTCTTCTGTCAAGTTCATACCATGATAATCCTGGGTGGGGGGGACTTCAAACTTTTGAACTTTAGTGTAAATAAGGTGGAATCGAGGATGACTGGATACTGGAAATTCAGCTTATTTTTTCTGAAGAAATTTCTGGCAGGACAACATAATAGTAACCCCAAAAGAAAGACATGGCACGGGTCGCAGCTGGAAGTAAGCTGTGGCACGTTTGAAAAATAAAATTCGGTCGTTTACTGCCTAAATAGATTAGCAGCACAGCCGGCGATCAAACCTCAAAGCTTGCCTCCTTGCTTTTTAAGATGGATCACACTTTAGTCATCATCATCGTCATCACCATTATTCCCATAGCCAGATGTTTTAAAAGCGCTGTGCAACTGAAAACCTGGCCAGTGCCCACCACATATTCTGGGTTAAATGCCGCGAAGGAATTTATTTATGCGTTTTGACGAGCGTGTAACCACCTCTTAATTACTGTGATTCCTAGGTCCACCCTGACCTCCAAGCTATGACCAAATAACGAACCCTCAAACAAAAACAAAACCCTATGAAAGTATAAAATACCAGCCTCGCCTTCTTGCTGAAAGTCCCCACCAAGAACTACGAACATCTTATCAAAGAAGATGGACTCTTGGTAGAACTTCAGCGACTATAGAAGTTTGAAAAAATCATTGTGTCAGTCTTTATGGATGACAAGCGTTCGCCCAAAATTTGTCAATCCACAGAAGACACCGTGATAAAATCATTGTCGTCCCTAGCTGTTAAACCCCAAAGCGACAGATGGCCTCTTTGAAGTCCAGGCGTTGTCTCGTAAGACATATCAGGTCTTTTTGAGGGGTCCGTTCAAGATTATCTGTTTGGCGATTCTGATTCTCTCCATATGGCCTTGGGTGCCTGGTTTGAACAATAGTTCGAATAAGTTAAAGTATATTGATAAATTCGCATGTCAAAAATCAAAGACAAAATAAAAATAGAAAAGATAGACATTGATAGGGATCCATGATCGCCCACATCACGGAGACTTATGGTACATAAAAAAAGACACATGACAAGAGAAAACTAATAAGGCAGGTGTGACATTGTCACAAGGTCATAAGCAGTTGTGTAGACGACTCGAAAGTTTGTTTGGCGACCGCTGTTTCTGTTCCATAGTGGTCGAGCCATTTGCGTCGTTACATTAATTCCCACGGTTTTCTTTGCCTCTTAATATAAATCAAATTAGACCTAATTTTAATATAAAAGTTTTTTCTTGTAATGTTAAATAGTACAACGCATATATTCTGTATTGACTGTTTTTATTGCCCCAAGTAAAGAAATTTTACTGGCTTAATAGTGAAGCAGAGAAAGTAAGTAAACTAGAGATTCTTGTTCCCGGGATTTGCTGGTTCGCACGTTCACTACAAGGCGAAAGTTCTCAGTGAAAAATATTGGAGAAAAAAAAACTTCTTTCATCCATAATAACATTCGTTAATTAGTAGTGTTAAATACCACAACGCATATATTCTTCATTGACTGCTTTTATTGTCTCTAGTAAATACATTATACCGAGTGAAAGAGAGACAGGAAGTGAACGAGAGAATTCTTCTTCCTATCATTTGCAGGTCCGAACGTTAAGTACAAGGCAAAAGTTCTTACTGAAAAAATGCATGGACAAACTCCCTTCAGCATTAAACCAATTCGTTAATTCACGGTGGGATGAAAAGATACTCAAACCCGCCACATCCTACCGCATCAAACCGAGAGTTGCTACATGACACATATCTGACCTTCAGTCAGTTATGTGCCATGCGTGATACACGCTTAGACAATCATGTATCTTTCGATAGATGACTGACGAGGAAGATTTCTCCTCGCATTAAGTTGCCATTTCTTTCTGCGGTAGACCAGTTGCCACACAAGACTATAGAATCCGGTCTGTCCTACTATTTACCCATAGCTGGACGGGTAGAAGAAGAGGATTCCTACCTTTCCCAAGTGTATTTGAACTCGGCTCTCCAATTCCTCAATCCAAGCCGCTATCCATTACTACACCGTGCCTCCTTATAAGCTGACCTTATACCATTTATTTGTTTTTATTTCTATCCTCCCATGAGGATTCCACACGTTGTCGAATCTTATGAACTCAGGGGTATCGTATATTTAAATATCGTCTTCCAAAAACTCGACACATTTCTAACAACATGCGGGGTCACCTACATCTTCTTTTCATAAAATTTTCAAAATAGTAAAAATTCCATGCGTAGACAAAAATGGAGTCTGAAAGAAAGTGGCCACTAAAAGAACATGTAACGATGTCGAATTTTGTCGTTGTTGATGTAGTAGTAATTCTGACGTGATATTATTTGTTGAGTGTAACAGAGTTGATGTTAATGACAAGAATTTGTATTTCTTTTCGTGATGTTAATTACAGATATTGGTATGGTGCGTGTTAAAAATGTTCTCAGTGTTACTGTCTATTTTGTTTCTTTAAAAGTTTGTGTTTATTTGTTTTACTTGTTCCGAGAATTTTGTTGATGAGAATAACGTTTAATATCGTCAGTTTTCGATTTTCCGGTGGAATGAGGATACGTGTGTGTTGGACCTTTTTACTACTGCAACTGCCAGATGCTACTCTATTGAGTCTACTCTACTGACTGCCATCGCTTGTTGTAGAAAGGTCGTTTTTATAATCAGATTCTAGGATGATGACATTTCTTTCTCATCTTTCATCATTGGTGACAAGGTTATTTTGAGGATAATGAAATGCTTTATCATTATTTCAAGGATTATGAACTATCCTTATTTTCTATCATTACTGATAGCAAGCTTATTTTTAGAATGATGAACTATCATCATTATTCCGGATCATAACAAACACTTATACTCAGAATCAATACAAGAGAGCTTAGGCAAATAATGAGGTTTAGATTTCTTAACCCTCACGTGACATACTGAAGAGAAGTAGAGAAAAGCTAGGATCTACTTACCTTCTGTGAATCAATAGGGTAACCGGGTAGGGGGGAGCCTTAGCAAAGAATAAAGGCCACAAAAGATAGAAATTTGTGGCCCTTACCTACTTCGAAAACATCGTTATCGTCCGATGTGCCTGTCTCCGCTGACCCGTGTCTTTTGGGAGTCGCTACTCGGCTTGGGGCTCAACGAATTAGATTTATATTTGATACATGATGTAATGGAATAACCAATCACCCCCATGAATGATTACACTATAGGGAGTAAGTACCGTCTACGAGAGACTGAAGGAGAGAGGAAGAAGTTGAGAGCGAGAAGACGCAAGCACGTCCGACCTTCCATTTAGTAGCACTCAAAACTAGATTGACCTGTGTGTATAACTGCACCATATTTCATATTGTACTGGTTGTGTACAATAAACCTTTCTTTTAGTATCCACCTAGTGTTATGTGTTTATTCCCTTAGCACGGAATATAACAATACAGGAGCAGCTATATCCATTATTCAAAAATCATATCTAAATCGAGTTGTAATTCGTCCGTCAAATATATTGTTTTTTTTTTCCCAGTGGACAACAAAGTAAGTTTCCAGGCTAAATAATGATGGATGTGACATTGCACAGCTTAAAGCGTGAATGTACATGAATATTTGTGGAAACCCTTCATGACTTCATTAACTATTTTGTTCTGACTTTTAACAACATCAGTTACCGACAAATTGGAAGCTCAACCTAGGAGACTATTTGATACGCAAGCATCAATGATTATGAACATATTCAGTGGAAATAACAGACCAATTAAAAAAAGGTCAATAAATTACAGAACCTAACCAGCTAACATGGAAAGCTCTGGCAACATTACAGATAAGTTCTTGACCAACTATTAACACTAAAACAAACGCATTATTTTCGGTTATCTTTCTAAAATATATATTCATTGTGAATTCTTGGGTCTTTATTTAATCCTAAAGTGAGGATATTATGCTTGAGAACGAAATTACAGCAATGTTTACCCATAAAAAAGCTGTATGAAAAGGATGGTTAATTCCTTGACGCCAGTATTACTGTATACACATTTGACTCCCTCGTTGATATTTATTATTTTTAAAAAGCGATTATCATAATTCCAATAAAACCAAATATATGAAAATAGATTTATACATTTTTATACTTGAGAACTGACAACAAAGATGTTAAAGTTTATTTATTTGTCAGATTGTAAAAAATGTTTTCATAGTTATTTATTAAATAATAAGCAATAAATTTGCATTGTAGTTGGTTTATATATTTTGATAATTTTGTAATGTTTTATATACTTTTGAATAAAAGTAATTATTTTCAAATTTAATTCTTTATAAAGTGGTAAAATTATGTACCTCTATGAGATCGCTAAAAAAAGAGCATAGCATGATGAAAAAGACGCCAAACTTGACGAAGCAAAATTTTATCGTCTAAATGTTTATGTTATTATTAAGAGGAAAGACATAAGTATTTTTTAATTATTTAAAAAAAAAATTCCTTCTTTTTAGAACATTCTAACTTTTTATTAAAAAAAACCTTGTTTCTCTTTGTATCAAGAGAATTACAAAATTACATAAAATTTTAGCACGTTTTTTATTTTGTATGACAGACATTAATTTGGAAAATCTTGCAAAAATAAAAATAATTGTCGGGTGTTAATGAAACTTTCAGAAACTATTCACAAATGATGGAAATTATTATGAATATGTTTTCCTTTTTTAAAGTCATGGCAAAAATATGTTTTTTATATTTATTACCCCACCCGTAACTAATTTTATGAAAACTCTAGAAATTGAATACCGTTCAGTTTGATGTTTATATTAGTTAAAAGCACAAGGCTTTGAGGAAAACAAATCATGTATTTTTTTAATTGGATCCCCGCTACCTGACAATCAGCTCTGAATTGTAACATACAAAAAAAAAATTCAATAAAATATAGATATTATTTAATTTCAAATGCTTTAAGTTGCTCTTAGTTATTTTTATGAATATGGATAATATTTTCTGAAAGCAAAAAAAACAAAACCTTTTTCGATGAAAAATAAATTTTTAAAACAATTATTTGTTACTTCTTAAATATTTTGTTGTTTATACATTAAAGTTGTTAAAATATTCTAAAATTAGTGAAAACGGCATTCAGTTTAATCAATGGTGTTATTAAATAGATCATTATAAATAAAATAGATCATTATAAATAAAATAAAGCATTATAAGCTGTATATAAACAATCAAGAGACGAATGGTATAAAAAAGAACTAATTCCAGATAGCTTTCGTGTCCATAAAACGGTTGTAATTCAAATGTACGGAAGACCAGCAAGAATACAATAAAAAGTCGCGTTATTTGAGTTAAGCATTGTTCTCCGCTGTTAATGCCTTTACTTTTGCGAAATACGTGTAGAGAACATAATTTGATTTTTCAATTTCAATTGAGAAGGGTACCTACAAGCATTAGTATCATCTTATGAAATTTATATGATCTTATTTTTATATTAATCTCAGTTATGACATTTTTCCATAAATGAAATATCAAAATTAATAATAAAATGAATGGAAATACAAATAACATAATGTAATTAATGTACATAAAATTATAGTATTTAATGTACACTTCTGATAAAATTTCATAAGAAAGGTACCTATAAATTAATTAGATACCTTTCTTATGAAATTTAATCTCACTCTCAACAGACTTATTTTAATTGTTTTATAATTTATTTTCCATAAATCATCGTAAACGTGAAGGTGAAAGCTAAGTACAAACAAAATTAGACCGCTGAAAGTTTTCCTTAAAAATAACGAGGTAAATAAGTTGGTTCACTTAAATGTAAATACTTATGTCACATCTGTCCTTCCGTACGATAACTTTTCCTCACATATGCTGTCAATACGTGAAGAAACCATTACTCATCACCTGTCAAATGACACTAAATGTCATGACCGGCTTTGTCTTATTTTTAAATTACATCTTTTCGGCGCAGAAACATAAGTAATGCTTGTTTCAAAATATTTTAAATGAACATTATAATTTCTAATTTTCTTAAAATAAATTTTTAAAAAATTATAATTGATTTTTTAAAGAATTTGAAACTGAGATTTTCCTTTTTTTTATAAAATGGAAAAAATGGTTGACATGATTATCTGTCCATTTTGCTGACTAAAAAAAAAGAAACAAAAAAAACAAGATATTTAACCAAAATTTCGGACGTGCTAGGAACGATTAAAAATATAAAAATACCCCCCCACCACCAAATACTTTGATCGTTCCTCTTAATAATAACATGAACATTTAGATAATGAAAATTTTTTTTATTCATGCTATACTCATTTTTTAGCGATTTTTCGGATGTACCTAGGTAAAATAAAATGTATCACTTAGTTGATTGATTTTGTATTCAGTACTTCGACTAGCATAGTTTCGTAGATGATTTTTTCCTTAATTGTTCAGTTTCTTGTCAGGATATTACAGCAATTGCCTCAGACTTTTTTTTTTCTTTTTTTTTCTCATTTTTCGTTATCTTTATTCTAAGCCTGACGTAATTATTGTACTTGGTTCACATATTTTTCTAATCTTGTAAATAAATATTGCCGAGGGAGTCAAAAGTGTATACAGTAATAACAGTGTGAAGATAATAACCTTCCTTTTAACACATCCTTCTTTTTTTTATTTTTTCATTTTATTTATCTACTTATTTATTGTGGGCACAAAGTTTAAACATTGCCGAAATTACTTTCAGTTTTTCTACGGTTGTTGTGTGAATTAAAAGAGGCGTCTAAAAAGACGCTTCTATTATTGACTATACGATGATTACGTTAGTTGAAATGCTCATCTACAGTATCACAGCTATGGGTTAAATAGTTGGACGTGTATCAGGAAAAATCGTTGTTATTCTCAAAACATAGATAATGGAATATTCAGTCGCAAAAGAAAAAAATTGTTCTTATAGTCCAAAATATGTTTCAGCTTTAAATAAACAGCAGAAAAGGTTGATAAGGTGTTTAAAAACAAGCAAAAAAAAGCAGTTCAACCAATCAACAATGCGCCTACTTATACTTTAACAAAGGTCGAAATGATTGGAGTCTTGCAACTGATTTTTCATCTGATCAAGCTTTAACAGCTTTTTCCACTCACGATAAAATGTTGTTTGGGTGTTCTTTAGTACAGTTACAGAATTGATATCAAATGCTAAATGGTCAACATGTCCCTGGAAAAAGAATTATTAGTTCTTTATTTTAACAGTAATACGCTTCAAGTACAACATAGAAGGTTGAAATACGATGTTCTCAACAGATATAAATTATTAAGTAATGCTTTTAACAACGAGTCTCTATTGAAATTCTATCGATGACAACGGCATCTATCTATTATAACGGAATAGGTTAGTGATTCTTCGTTGTCGATTATATTGTTGACTTGCAATAGCAATTTTTACATGTGGCTTTCAAGAATTAGGGAAAGCATTAAACCAGTGAAATGAAATATATAAGCTAAAACCTGCTTCATGAAAATAAAATATAAATTTTATTCAGATTCTTTTTCTTTTTGTTTCTATCATCTTTATTTAATAAAAAAAAATTCAAAACTATTTTGAAAATTTAAAATTCCCAGCGTCCCTCGTTCATGCGCATGTCTATTCGCATCAACACAAACAAACCTAATTCGATGAAGTCCTAAGGGACGAAACGCGTCACATCAAAACGCTTTCAATTTTGTAACACATATATGAGTGTTCAGCTTATATTTTATATCATAAAGAAACAATTTATACAAAGAATTAAATAGCAATGTTAATTTGGTTAATGGTGAAATCACTTCGCTAACAAAAATTAATGAGACAATAACTAATAAATTCCTTGAATAATAAAATTATATTCGAGTCAATGGAAGACAATCCAAGCATTTTCGACAATTTCAAATTGACAAAAATTTTCTTAATGAAATACTAAGACAATGAATTTACTATTTTTTAAAAAATATCTTCTATATCCCTGAGATGAGTTAATGATTAATTGCATTATTTACATTATTCGGTCTGTTATCCCCATCTTCACTGACATATTCACAACATTTAGACCTTTGTCCTTGACATTAGACACATAGATAACTTATTTAGAGGCAAAATAATAAAAAAATAAAAATAAAAAACTAATGATTTTTTTTAAAAAACATATCATGTCTATATCCCTCAGATGAGTTATTGAATTGATCCTTGTTTATTGCATTATTTACTGCTGTATTATTCGGTCTTTTATCCCCATTTCTTCATTGACATATTCACAAATAGATTTAGACCTTTTTGTCCTTGAATTATATAGTTCATGCCACTTTGACAGAAAAATTTACCAGTAAAAAAATTTGTTCAAAATTTGGTATAAAAAATTTAAAATTTAAAATGAAAAAGCTTGATAATCCAAAACCAATAACTCATTTTTCAATAGCATTTTCGGATATGCAGAACATATATTTTCGTTGACCTTTATTACTAAGAGAAAAAAACAAAACAACATCTATTCTATACCTGAAGATGTCTGTAGAAAACAGACGAAAATTAATTGTAGTAAAAATAACAACTAATACGGCAGAAATTTATATAAACAAGGATCAATTCATTCATAACGGACACACACACATGATGGATGTCTCGCCATTTAAATCATTATTTGCATTATTTTGTGTGAATAATTATATATATATATATATATATATATACATACATATTAAAATAAAGAGAAAGAACAGTAAGATTTATAATCTGATGTTATTATTAATTAACTTTATTTTTAAAAACAGTGCTCAGTAGAATTCTGCAGAGGATAAATCTTAACTGGTTTATTAATATCAAAGAGAAAACAAATTGTACACTAATGCAGTTTGTTATTGATAATTACTAAACTAATCGATATCAAAGTAACTTTTCACGAATGCGATGGATTTTGCTACCCAATACTCGGATATAACAGAAGAAGAGAAAACCATTATCATAAATGCGCAAAAGATTAAGTACAAACATAATGCTAATATCTTGAGTAAACACTTAGACCAAAATCAAAGAAATTTAGAGATGAAGATGAACAAAAATTATATAACTGCAGAAATCCTCAAAACTGTCCTCTTAATAATAAATGTCTCACTGAATCATATGCAATATCTCATCTACTGAGGATCCAGACAAAGTAAAAGTTTACATTGGAGGTACAAGACATGAATTCAAAAAGCGCTTCAATCAACATCAAAGTTAGTTTAGAATAAATAAATACCGAAATCAGACGTCTTTATCCAAATATTTCTGGCACTTAAAAGAAACCAATAAAACACCTACTGTGAAATGGAAATTAATAAGAAAAGCTAGAAAGTGTACGTCATTAAATGACTCATGTCCTTTGTGCATACAGGAGAAATTATACATTACTAGGTTTATAAAAACAAAAATTAACTTAATCAAAGAAATAAAATAGATGTTCTTTGCCGACATTGTTAAAGATTTTCCATAAAAAAATGTTTAAAAAAAAAAAGATTAAAAATGAAACATACATATTTATATTTGATATTTTAATAATAATTTTAAATAATAAAGTAACTCTAATATATTTATTTGTTTTAAAAGAAGTATAGTCTATTAGTAATTAGAAGTAGGAATAATATTTTAAAATCGTATTTTAATATTTATATTCAAACAACCCTTTTGGAAAAAAATCTTTATGTATACAATTACAAATTTGACGGCAAAATAGAAGTGCCGAAAAACATTTTGTCATTGAAAAAACCCAGACGACATGCGAAAAACGGACGTCATCATTTGTTGAACAAGCACCCCTCCCCTAGCTTAACTTAACCTCATTTCGAAAGTAACTTATATTTTGATACAATAGTTGTCAGTGAAAACGAATACCCTACCACCCCTTATCAAAATGATTGAATGTCTCCGTATCCTTAGAAACTAATATGAAGGATGTATGTGCTTATAAAACTCAGTAAATTTCAAAATAAGTTATTCCAAAATTCACTTGAAAATGAAACAGTGCAAGATATTTTAATTTAATTCTATAATTTAATTTGAATTTTTAGTTTCTGTTTTGAAACATGATAATTCCTGTATAGCGATGGAACCATATTTTTAAACTAGTAAATTTATAATATATATTTGTGTGTGTGTGTGTGTGTGTGTGTGTGTGTGTGTGTGTGTGTGTGTGTGCATGTTCATGTGTGTGTCAACCGTGATCTATCCTACACGTACTTATAACAGTAAGCCTCTACCTTGAGTGACTCTTGGGCTTTGTATTGGGTGAAGTATATATATATATATATATATATATACACACACACACACACACACACACACACACACACATATATATATATATATATATATATATATATATATATATATATATATATAATAAAAAGAAAGAACAGTAAAATATATAATCCGGTGTTCTTATAGATATTTTTATTTTTACAAAATAGTGCTCAATGTAAATTTACAGAGCATTAATATTATAAATTGATTTATTTAAAATATGTTTTTTTCGCTACACAGTTCTAAACATGTTTCAAAAATGGAAGCTAAATGCTACGAATTTAAATTTGTAATTAAATTAAAGACATTAGTTCCATTTCATCCTCAAGCGAATTTTGGAGTAACTTTTAAAATTACTGGGTTTTAAAGACACAGCTAAAATCATAATTCACGTTTCCAAGGTTACAGATAAATCTACTTCAACTGGACAAGGGGTGTTTGCGTGTTCATTATGTCTGTATTATTGTATCCGTTATTTAGTTACTTTTTGGTAAGGGGTAGGGATTTATTTTTCAATGAAATCTGACATCCGTTGAAAGCATTTCGTCTGGATTTTTAAAAAATTTATTATTAACGGCAAAAAATTCTTCGGCATTTTTTTTTCTATTTGTAAATTTAAAGATTTGGGGGTGGGGGGTGTTTATGTTAGAATACGTTTTATTTAACTACGATTTGAAATATTTTCATTTTTAATTTTTCATTATACTATATTTTTTAAGAACAATTAAATGTATTAGAATCCCTTATAGTATGTGGAATTATTTTTACATCAAGTATAAGTATATATATATATATATATATATATATATATATATATATATATATCGGATTTATTTATCGTGAGTATAAAAATTCGACCGGCGTCCCGTCGTACTGTAATAGTTAACTCGCCAGTCCTGCAGATCATTATTACTGAATACTTGAGGTTCCATATCCGTGGCCATGTGAAAAAAACTGAGCTATACTTAGTGGCTCTAAGAACACCTGGTCGTTGTTTTGCTTTCCAAGACTAAATTGTTTACCATTAGGTAAACAATCTAGTCTCGGAAAGCAATTAGTAATAAGTTCGTTCACCACTGAATGCTCCATGATTATAACCTTGTGTTAATAAATAAGAATATTAATATAATATTGTATTTGACTGGAATCCAGGAAAATGGTCGGCAAGGAAAATTCGTTGGTATTTAAAGAAATAGAACGATAAATAAATAAATGAAAGTCACTTCGAAATTATTGACTCCAAATTTAGAATTCTTGCCCACGATGTCAGAAGCGGATGTTAGCAGTTTAGTAACAGAGCCTGAACCTCCCCGTCAACATGCCATAATTCTTTTGCTTTGTTGTAGGTGGCAAGTGTGTAGCAGTTTGGCTAATCTGTGTCTAATGTATGATTTAAGAAAAAGAATATGAAGAAGAAGAAGAGAGAATAAGAAGAAATAAGAAGAGGAAAGAATGAGAAGGAAGAAGAAAGAAGAAAAAGAAGAAAAGAAAGAATAATAAGGAAGGAAAAGGAAAAATAAGAAGAAGAAGCAGAGGAAAAAGAAGAAGGAAGAAAGAAGAAGAAAAAAGAAAGAAGAAAAAGAAAGAATAGGAGGAAAGAAAGAAGAAGACGAAGAAGAAAAGGAAGAAGAGAAAGAAAATGAAGATAAAGGAAGAAAGAAAGAATAATAAGGAAGAAGAAGAAAAAAGAAGAAGGAAGAAGAAAGAAAAAGAAAGAATGAAGAAGAGGAAGAAAAAAGAATAAGAAGGAAGAAAGTGAAAGGAGAAGGAGGAAGAAGAAAGAATAATAAGAAATAATGATAATAATAATAAGAAGAAGAAGAAGAAAGAAGTAGGAAGAAGAAAGTATAAAAAGAAAGAAGAAGAAGAAGAAAAAGAAAGAAAGAATAATAAGGAAGAAGAAGAAAGAAGAAAAAAGAAGAAAAATGAAGAGGAAAAGGAAGAAGAAGAAGAAAGAAGAATTCTCTCATAATAGCGGAACACAAAATATTGACAAATACAGGTACAAATAAGTTTAACATTTTTCATTAAAAAAACACAAAAATAAAACAGGAAATGTTCTCACGTGAAGACGAGAAGAAATAATATTTGAATACACGAGTATACACGGTAAAATTCAAAGGACGCATTATAGATGAAGTCGGCTTATACACGAGTATACACGGTAAAATTCAAAGGACGCATTATAGATGAAGTCGGCTTATACACGAGTATACACGGTAAAAATTCAAAGGACGCATTATAGATGAAGTCGGCTTATACATGAGTATAGACGGTAAAAATTCAAAGGACGAATTATAGATGAAGTCGGCTTATACACGAGTATAGACGGTAAAAATTCAAAGGACGCATTATAGATGAAGTCGGCTTATACACGAGTATAGACGGTAAAAATTCAAAGGACGAATTATAGTCGGCTTATACACGAGTACACGCGGTAGATTTTTTTATTACTTATATTTTTATTTTAATTTTATGGCTATTGTTTTTAATTGTAACGAAAGCAGATTTAATTGACACAATTCGCATTAAACTAGAAGCAGGAATTTTTAAAATGGACAGTAAAATGAGGTGAAACATCTTTGAATATAAAAGCGATCTGTTTTGTTGCTAATTGTTAGTATACAGACAGTTATTGTAAAAGAAAAGTGCCTTCCTTTCTGGAAATTTAAGTAGGAAAACTTACATGTCCTCTCTCCTCAGTAACGTTTACACAGTTTGTTTCACGCTATTAACCCCTTTCGTCATAGCGGCTTTATAGCCTTCCCTGTGATGAAATTATCAATATATTATACATATTTATATATATATGTGTGTGTGTGTGTGTGTGCAGAGAGAAAGAGAGAGGAGAGGAGATAAAAATTTTAAAAAACAGATAGATAGATAGATAGATAGATAGATAGATAGATATAAACAGATTGAAATGGATAGATAGATGTATGGATGGGTTGGATGATATAAACAGATTGAGATAGATAGATAGATAGATAGATAGATAGATAGATAGATAGATAGATATAAACATTGAAATACGTTGGTTGATATAAATAGATTGAAATAGATAGATAGATAGATAGATAGATAGAGAGAGAGAGAGAGAATTAATGAGATATTAATTAGATAGATAGATAGATAGATATGAATACACTCAGATAGATCGATAGTTAGATAGATATAAACAGACTCAGATAGATAGACAGATAGATAGGTAGATGGATAGAGAGAGAGAGAATGAATGAGATAGATAGATAGATAGATAGATAGGTAGATAGATAGATAGATAGATGTGCAAATGTTCAGAAGATGTCTATTTCTTGTAAGTAGGAAACTCCGATAATGTTCGCCCTTATTTATATCATAAAGCTTAATAATCATAAAACTTATCCATATCTATATTCATAGAGAAAACATTTACAAATAATATTTCTGCCCACGCCTATCTCGCGGGCTTCGTTGTTCTGATTGATTTTTCGACGGAGAAAGAATTACTGTCTGCCATTCGGGTTCTTCTCGTTCCAATACGGCTGACGACAAAGG
>CAHIKZ030000240.1:855000-862500 GCA_903632075.3 Acanthosepion pharaonis | reverse complement strand
GATTATCTTCGAAAAGAACAAACAATGAAATACCTTCTAGGTAAAGAAAGCATAGTAAAATCACCCAGAAACTTGCTGCTATTCAGTGAAAAAGATAGCAAATCGATGATTTAACTATGTCTGGAATGATCTTTTATCCATACAAGCTTGTTCGCAAATTTCTTACAAGAGAATAAAAGTGATTCCGAACAATATTCCCCGAAACTTCTATTGTTACAATTTTTTTTTAATTTTTCCTCATGCAACTTGGCACTAGAAGAATCTACCCCGGTGTACAAAATAAAGGGTTCGGTCCGATTCAACATATATCACCTGAAGAAGGCCGGCAGAAAAGTCATGAACATGACAATAAAGATGAGGACAACATTCCGAACAATGTAAACAGTGTAAATTGTAACAATACTTAATCACATATATATATATATATATATATATATATATATATATATATATATATATATATATATATATATATATATATATATATATATATATATATATATATAAATTCAACTAACATATATAAGCTAATTAGAGAACTATATATATTATAAAAATATATATATATATATTGATAAAGTTCATATCATATATATATAACGGTTCCGTATATATATAGGTTCGATTCCTGTCGGAGGACGCATATATTTTCTATATAAATTCTCGGATATTCAGGCAATCGGTAAATGTCGTTAATACTTTCATTCCTGTAAACAGAGCATTTACTTAAATATTTGTATATAGGCCGGTAAATGGATATAAGGGATATAAAGGAGTTGTCGGGACCGGAGAAGATCCGTTTCTCTTATATCCGGGTTACACTGTATAAAAAGAACATATAGACATAAAAATGTCTTTTTCTCTCTCTCTCTCGATATATATATATATATATATATATATATATATATATATATATATATATATATATATATATATATATATATATATATATATATATATATATATATATATATATATATATATATATATATAATGTATTAGGCAGCGGATCATTATTCAAACACATATTTTAAAATATGTCTATTATGTTTTGATCATGAGCAGTTCTAAGTTTCGTATACAGATAGAACGGCTCATCATCAAACCAGGGATGGTAAAAAATGCAACATGGCGTTATTACGAGTGTAGCAGCAATGTTTTAATATGCATTTGAGTTGACTAACATTTCACGCCATATTGCATTTTTACCATCCCTGGTTACCTACCTTACATGGGGGGACACTTGCTTACAATAACATCGTAGCTACAACTAGTATTCACACTAGTGGATGAATTTTTTTATTTATTTTCATTTTATTATATATATATATATATATATATATATATATATATAATGAAGAGGTTATACTTGTACTAAGGAGAGAAAATTGTATATTTAAAGAGAAACCGCAAATGTTTTTGGTTCAATGTGTATCTTTTTTAAATATACTTTATTTTCCATATTTTTGCTACACGGGTTTCCGGTATCGTGACCTTCATCAGACAGAGAGTGGTTATTTCTTATTATGAAAACGAATTAATTTTCCTTACGTTTTCCGATGTTTAACCATTTTCTTTTGTGTGTAATAGTAATCCATTTTTTTTCTTGAACTGGTGGCGAAAGTATTCTTCTGCTTAAGAGATAATAAATCATTTAGGATAGGTCAGAGAAAGAGCGAAGGAAGGAGGTCTTCGTTCCTATTTTATTTTTATGTCCCCTGTATCTTCTTAGATATATATAATCAGTACATTCAGTTAAAAGTCAAAAAACAAAAATCATCCTTGATAATCGCTAAAAGAATAGCCGAATGCCCTCGGACATACAGAACATTCGTACAATTGAGACGGCCACACTCTTCACACTTTCCTTCCAAGCACAGCCAAAGTGAACGAGAACGTTATAACTTAGTGTGAATACGCGAGAGAGTTCAAAGTTAATGCGTGCCATGCGGCTTCAACTCTGTCTAATTTATCTCCGTTACCATAGCAACAGGTCCGGTATTTTTTGGCAAAACTTCTTATATATATATATATATATATGTGTGTGTGTGTGTGTGTGTGTGTGTGTGTGTGTGTGTGTGTGTGTGTGTGTGTGTGGACATTGAAGTCAACAGTAGGTTACAACTATCTGGTTCAGGCCATGTTTGCCGTGCGATGGCTCGCCTATTTTTATATGCTAGTCAATGGGGCATTATAAGAAACAAAGTCCCGTACTTCCAGTATATTATCCTCTACGGTTATTAGATAGGCGCTAACTGTTATCTATAAATAAAATTCTGTGACATCCTTTAGTCCGTCCGTGACGTCTTCTAAAATAGCCATACATTGACCGATCGAAACCACATTTTGGTGAAAAGTGCAAACAGGTAAGCGGCTACAAAATACACTTGGTTTTACTAGGGTGTCTAACTCAGTACAATAAATATCCATTGTTTGAGAAAAATTAAAAGTTTAATTGTTATACAAAATACTCCCACTATTTAAAAAAAAAACAATTTAATGCTTAAAATTCAAATACTTATTCAATAAAAATGCAATATTGCTTTTACATACAAGAATCCAGTTTTCGGTGCCCTGAAATGTTATAATTTTACTCCGGAATGATAGTTGTATGTTGCATGCTCAAGAGTAAGAAATCCTAAGAATTTATTATTCAAAAGGAAAAATATTGTTTACCATGTAGTCCTATAAAGTTAAATTAAAGAAATTATTAAACCACGAAGTAGAATTTTTGCCAAAGTATTTTCTAAATAAATCTGCATATTCAAATTTCACTGATTGGTTTGTGAAATTGAACGAAACGTAGAGTTTGTGAATCTCGACAAAAATATTCTTGATAACTTCAACACTACTAAATACTGTAAGGATTTTAACACGTGTTTCCGTTTTAAAAAAAATCTAGTATAATAAATTACATAAATATAATATTTGGATAAATTTATGAATGAGAATGTATTTCAATTTTTCTAACGTAGAAGATTTTGTAGGTAGACAGAGGAATGGTAAACAGCATGTTTCATTGATCAGGAAGCTTTGCGTTGTAGAACAGACTTCCGACCCTATTTTTTGGATCTCTACATACAACTACTAATCCTTTACCTCTTCAAGTCTAGGGTTAACCTTTGTCTTTCCTAGATAGCCTAATAATCTGCACTTCTTACTTCCTCCCTTCACGTTCATAAACTTCCTCCTTCAGTGGCTCTAGCTAGAGTGGCTCTTAACCTCTTAATGTCTAGGAGTAAACATTATCTTTCGTACATATCCTAATAAACTGCACTTTTTACCCGCTTCTCTTACCGCACATGCGACAACGTCATTCAGTAACCCTCTAGCTTGAGTGGCTCTTGGGCCTCGTATTTGGTGAACAGTAGTGAAAAATAACATAAAGTGAGAAATTAAGAAATGAGGTAGCTTTAATATGTTTGTGGGTATCGGAAAATGTCTTGTTAAAAAAAAAAAAAAAAAAAAAAAAAAAAAAACAAAAAAAAAAACAGAGAAATAACTTAAACGTCCCTGTACGTTTGTTTGGCACTTAAGAGTATAAACAAAAGTATAATGATCACTTTCGTTCTCTTTGTTTGTTAATGGGAATTAAAGTAACTGAATTCAATATTCCCTTAAAGATAATACATTCGCATGCATATCTTTTTGCCAGGTTTTAGGAACCTTCCCTACATTTAATTAACCGGCTGCCTTTTTCGTGGTTCGAACCCGCGTTATCAGCATTTGTGTGCGTCCATTGAAAGGACAAAGAAAATATTTGGAAAGTTGTCAGCTCATCATGACAGTAATCTTCAGCAACGGCGAAGAAAAATTATCTTCCCACCTTTTTGTCGAGGACAAGTGCCAAATAAAGTTGCGGTGTATTCTGATTGGTCAATTCTTGGCACTGGACACCGTCCGAAATCATCTTCTCTTTGCCTGGCGTCCACCCTCCAGGGCTAGCACTGCCACCGGACTTCCCTTTCGTATCTGCTCCCAACAACGAAACCCTCGCCAGCATAAACGACCACCGCACAATCAGACCTGGAGGGGAAAAAAGCACATTCTTGGCTTTTGGCTTTGGCAGGATGGAGATCTTTACAGAAAATGGCAGGATCTTCGGAGACTGCAGTTTTTATCCGGTTCTTTGAGATTTGCTCCGCAAAGTGCCAGTGATGTCGCAGCAGCACTCTACCCGCAGGCAGGCACGAATAAAAATGGCGGCTTATTGACGCCAAAAGATTTTTCACACCAAAATCCGCTGGCAAATGAAGGACACCTCTAATCTAGCACAAACCTCACCACACCATATCTGCTGTAGCTGGTTCCCTAAAACTTTAATATTATTAAAGATATCCCTTTCGGCAACACCAGTTTCTTCCATAAACACCGTTTTGTATAATATACCCTAGCCCGACTTGAAAACTCTCAGATTGATCAAAGGCATTTTTCTGTTTGAACACAAAACAGCTTATTGAAAAATAAAAACAAAATAACTTACTTCTAATATTGAAAAGTATCGAGTTATCTTTACATATCTCTTAGCATTAGGGTAATGTCTTCTATATGAATATAATATCCTATTTTAAAAAGATTCTTCTGCATTTTTTAATAAATGGTTTTTCTTCCATTGATGTTCACTTAATAATAGTCAGCGCTTAGCTGGATATTACTTTCATATATGCAGTTTGGTTTAATTTGTTTTACGGCATATCAACCTCAATGGGTTATTTAATGCCGACAAAATGTTTATTGCTGTAATTTTTGAAATTTTTTTTTCAAAAATATATTTCTGGTATATTTTTCCTTCAAATAATCTATTTCTGGTAATATCATTTTTTACCAAAAATATATTGCTGGTAATATCTTTTTTTTTTTTTTTTAAAATATATTGCTGGTATTGAAACCTATTTTCACACTTTCATAGTGTTTTGACACCAGTTTGGGAGGTTAACTATTTACCCATAGCTGGGACCCTAACAGGTGCTACCACCCCGGGTCAGGGAGGACATGGGAACACAAGCAATTAAGATGTGGTTCCACGCTCCTCAAAGCCTCCTGATCAGTGGTCTTGCTGTTCGACGTAGTTTGTCTTACCCAAGACGCGGATGTAGTTTATCGTCATACCCAGGACGCGGATTTAATTTATCGTCATACCCACAACGGCATATATGCAGTTAAGAAGGAATATTGCACATTAACTGAAACAAAATGAATAATTCCATTATTATTTGCTTTTTTTTCATATTATTCAAATGAAACATGACTCACTGCACATATTATGTCCATCACATGAAGTCGTTCCTTGCAGATTGACCACAGATTCTCGATTGGATTTAAATCAGGAGAGTTTCTGGGTCAGTCTATAGTACTTTGATTTGCTCAATGCTAAGGCTTGCCAGTGTTTTCGTGCATCGTTACAATTTTCGTATGCTTCCTTGGAGTAACGTTTATCACACAGAATGGCTATAGGACAACTAATCGATAGTCAAGACAATAGTGATGTAAATCTGATGCAATTACAGATGACGCAATATTTTTCAAGGCCAAACAAATTTCATCATACACACCGAAAAGAGATTCATATTACTGCACACCACTGCAAATGACCTAATCTGAGGAAAAAAATAAAAATCGATTACACCCTGTCACTCTAGTGGGTCTAAAACTGACGGTTTGATGAAAGAAAGAAAACTAAAGCGGTTCTTCCAATTAATTTGCACGAGGGTGTAATACGAGGTTCTATTTGACATAATGTGAGAGAGAGCTAGTTTATTAATATTATTTAATGAATTAACCTTCTAGAATTATGATATAATTATATAATAACTGTAAAAGAAATATATATAAATTTCAAAGCTCATAAGTGAATAAAAATGGCGGCTTATTGACGCAAAAAGATTTTCGCATGAAAATTCCGCTGGCAAACGGGGGATACATCTAATACAGCATGAATCTCACCACACCATACCTGCAGTAGGTGGTTCTCTAAGGCTCTAATATTATTAAAGATATCTCTTTCGGCAACACCGGTTTCCTCCATTAACACCGTTTTGTATGATATACACCCTACACCAACTTGAAAACTCTCAGATTGATCAAAGGTATTTTTCTGTTTGTCTGAGCACATAACATCTTAGCTTATTGAAATCAGTTTTTCTAATATTGAAAAATATCCAGTTATCTTTACATATCTCTTACCATTTGGATAACGTCTTCTATATAAATATATTTTAAAAAAATATGTGTTATTCTTGTGCATTTTTTAAATAAATGGTTTTTCTTGCAATGATGTTCACTCTGTACAAGGCCCAGGAAATTATAGAATTATAGTGGCATAATCTATGGGGATATGTGAAGATGACGGTTAACGCTAGACTGGAACAGGTTAAGATTGTAGCGATCGGTGAAGCATCCTCTTGGGAGTCGGTTCCACAATGTATCTGTTCGGGAAAGTAGACCCTTTGTGCCACGTATATTGTAGCGGAACACCCTAATTTCTTTGTATTCCATTCGTAAATGTAAGTTCCGTTGGTAGAGCCTCTTCTTACAAACTGTTACTTTGTGAAACATGCTCCCAAGAGAATGCTTCCCCAATGACTACAAACTTAATCAGTTAACAATTATCTTCAATATTTTATCTTATTGAAAAAAAAACAAAAAAACTTTGGTCTAATATTAAAAAATATCCAGTTATCTTTACATATCTCTTACCATTAAGATAATATCTTCTATATAAATATAATATATTTTAAAAAGATATATTATTCTTGTGCATTTTTTAATAAATGGTTTTTCTTGCAATGATGTTAACTCTGTACAAGGTCCAAGAAATTATAGAATTATAATGGCACAATCTATGGGGATATGTGAAGATGACGGTTAACGCTAGACTGGAACAGGTTAAGATCGTAGCGATCGGTGAAGCATCCTCTTCAAAGGTGCCTCACGCTGGAATCGCCTCCCCGGGACAACAACATCAAGAAGTTATCATCCTGACACGATGAGATTCGAACTCCGGTCTCGTACTTGGAAAGTGAACGGCTTAACCCCTCAGCCACGTGCTCATATTTCCAATATATCCGCCATAAACTGTCCCTCTTGCCTCTTACGCTGTAACCCTCTACCTCGAGTGGCTCTTGGGCCTTGTATAGGAAAAACATTATTATCAAAACAAACACACGACGAACATGTACTTTCCAATATCTTTGTTCTTTCGGTTTTCGTAAGTCATATCCGTAGATGCATTGGGATGGGCAGAGTATTGCGAGACAGGAGGATTTCTTTGGCAACAAAGAAAAGAATACTAAACTGTTATGTGACATCTGTTCTTCTTTACGGCTGCGAATGTTGGACTATTTCCTCAAAGATGAAGAAGAGGCTTGAGACGTCGGAGATGTGGTTCTACAGAAGAATGCTAAGGATATCATGGACCTAGCGTAGGAGCAACGATGAGGTCTTAGAGAGGTTTCAAACGAGGAGGAGGCTTATACTTAACATCAGGAAGAGGCAGCTGAA
>CAHIKZ030000240.1:825000-852500 GCA_903632075.3 Acanthosepion pharaonis | reverse complement strand
GAAAAAAAAAAAAGAAAGAAAGAAAGAAAAGCCAGAGGGAAAGAAAGAAAGAAAGAAAGAAAGAAAGAAAGAAAGAAAGAAAGAAAGAAAGAAAAGCAAAAAAGAAAGAAAGAAAGAAAGAAAGAAAGAAAGAAAGAAAGAAAGAAAAGCAAAAGGGAAAGAAAGAAAGAAAGAAAGAAAGAAAGAAAGAAAGAAAGAAAAGCCAGAGGGAAAGAAAGAAAGAAACAAACAAACAAAGAAACAAAGAAAAGCAAAAGGGAAAGAAAGAAAGAAAGAAAGAAAGAAAGAAAGAAAGAAAGAAAGAAAGAAAGAAAAGCAAGAGGGAAAGAAAGAAAAGAAAGAAAGAAAGAAAGAAAGAAAGAAAGAAAGAGAATAGATTGTGGGCAACAGGGAGTAACAACTCGTCCTTGGAAAATTCCATTTAAATCTCCTTTAAAACTGAAAATAGTTTTGATTGTCACCCGTTAGAAGGGAAGGGGATAAAAATGAAGAAAAACAAAAACAAAATGGCTGTCAAATTCTGACAGCTGCAGGTCCGGGACCACTTTCAAGAAAGGGCCCAAATATGCAGTAAAGCTTCGTAGAAACTTCAAGGTTATAAACATTAAATAATGGGAACTTTTCATTATGAATGAAACACGTGTTAAATAAAGATCGACATTATATATATTCCAATTTTCGAATAAGTTGTTGCACTTCAAAATCAACAATGTGAATAAACTGATCAAATCTTATGTTTTTGTTTTCCTTTACGGTGGAGTAATGAATTGAGGAATCGGAGAGCCGAGTTCGAATTCCAGTTGAATCCATTACATTCACTTGTGCTAACATCCCCGCTCCAGCTATGGGTAAATCGCAGGACAGACCAGTTTCTATAGCCTTGGATGGCAATTGGTCTACCGCAGAAAAAAAATGTCAACCTACTGCGGAAAAAAAAAATCTGACTTGTCAGTCATGTATTGAAAGATACATGATCGCCTAAGCGTATATTACGCATGGCACTTAACTGACTGATAGGTTCGAGTACTTTCTAATCTTGGTTATGACGATAAATTACATCTCGGTTCTGACCACGAGATAGGAGGTTCTTTTAATTGCTTTTGTTTCCAGGTCCACCTTCACCCGGAGTAGTAACACTGTTATGTACAAGCTGTGGGCATATAGTAAATTACCAAACAAAAATAAAACTCGATGAAAGAATAAAAATTCAGTTTTAAAGTAAAATTATCAGCAATACATTTTATAGTAAAATTAGCAACAATAGATTTTATCGAAAAATGACCAACAATACATTTTACCTGCAGTAGAAGGCATACAATTGCATTCAAAATATATTTAGTTGAAGCTATAAAATTGTGTTCAAAATATTTAGATTTTGGCATTAAATAACCCATAGATATTGATATACCATTACGTACAATTGCGTTCAAAATATATTTAGTTGAAGCCATAAAATTGTGTTCAAAATATTTAAATTTTGGCATAAAATAACTCATTGAAGTTGATATACTGCTAAATAAAAACAAAGCCAGCAACCAATCATCTATTATATATCCAATTCTGAAAGTAGAATAATATATATCATGATTTTATTACTGATTATTACTCATTACTAATCCATTCAATAATATGTTGTCAGTGTTTACGTTAAAGTACGTTTCGTGAGCATATATAATTGTTCGGGAAAGATCGTCGAAAATCTAAAATATTTTTATAAAAAAATATTAAAACATTTAATATTGTGAATTATTAAAATTATTTGGCTGGCAACTATTATCATATAAAACAAATTTAAACCATTTTCGGTTTTAAAAAAAAGTCGACGAAATAGTTATTTGGGGGTTAAACTCCTGCCCTATTTTACAGAATAATATGAAGGAAGATCAAGAGGAATTTCATAAAATTTTCAGTAAATTTTTAAATATTTAAAACAATTTTTGTATAATACAAATAAAAAAAAATATTTTTTTTATTAATTTTTGTGTGTTATATTATTTTTTTATAAAAATATTTTAGAATGTGAATTTACTTTATTAAAAAATAAATTTTTTGAATTGTCCCTTCCCGCTTGTAAACCAACCCGACAAATTTGGTATACATTTTATACCATACATTTTATTTGCCTTTAAAGCAATCAAATATGATCGCTGATACTAGATCTCACGCCATGAAGGCATTGAGCCTACAAGAGCCACCTTATCTTTCCAGCTCTTACGGACTTGGCAGGTAATGACACTAGTCCTGTAATGCTCACACGGATATTTAAGTGGTGAAATTAAGATTTCACGTAAAAATAATGTTTTGTACTTCCTGTAAGTGTACAAAAAAAACATTATCAATACTTACAAAAATTATATAAATGCAGGACTTTTTGATATTTTGAATATCTTCACAGAACACGAAACACTTGGTAAGTAATCCACGAACGAAGCCGTTGCTATGAGGATCGCTAAGAAAACAAAAAAATAAACCCAGGCATAAACACCTTTATATTTCATAACACAGCTTATGCATATACCTTGCAGGTAGTTTTATATAAATAACGTTTACCCTGAAAGTAAATTTATATAAAATTTAATAAATTTTGTATACATACAGCTTCAGGCAATGATGTAAGTTCTTGATTACTCTGCGATTTTTTTTTCGTTCCTTAATGTTTCTCGTTTCTTCTTCCTCCACACTCCGTAACCCCTTGAATCGTAAGAACTTTACTGCCTTAAACTGGAACTGCATAGAGACTGTGAATATATTTTTTGTTGTAAGGGATACTGTGGTATGTTTGGGTTAGTAACTTGTTTAGCTAAGATTAAGATAAGACAGACGGAAGACTTTTTTGGTTTTGTGCTAAATTTTTGTATTTTCAAAAGAAACTCTTCTCTATGAAGTCTTCGTTTTGGTACCGAGACTTTATCAAATTAAATGCCGTACTAGATTGGCAGTAAGGTCCCATCAATTCACAGTTGAATTGGTTAGATGTCATCACAAGATCTATGTTAACAGTTTCATCTCTCGTACTTCCGATTTGTGGAACTCTCTTCCGGTTCTATGCTTTCCAACCAACTTTGTTCTTCAATAATTTAAATGCAATGTCAATCATTATCAACTTTATTGATTACTTTTCTGTTCTTTTCGTTCCCTAATGTTTCTCTTTTTTTCTTCTTCCTCCACAATCCGTAACCCCTTGAGTCTTAAGAGCTTTACTGCCTTAAATTAGGGCTGCATAGAGACTCTGAATGTGTTGTTTTGGTGTAAGAATACTGTGGTATGTTTGCGTCAGTAAATGTGGCTAGCTAACTAGGATCCCTACAAACCATGTGAACCCAATGGTATCCCCGTAATAGTCATTAGGAAGTGTACTTCCGAACTAGTTCTTGTTCTCTCTAAACTGTCTTCCGTCTTCTTGCTTTCATGTCAACTTTGATTGTCAAAAAATGAAATGCAATGTCAATCGTTATCGTTTGTCTTTTGAATTTCTATTCTTTTATTAGTCTTTCTACTTAATACAGTGGTTTTATTGCCTTCGATCTTCCAAAATTTAAATGCTAGTTCTTAATCTCTCTAAAATGCATAAATACATCGCTGTCTTCTGCTTTCCTGTCTGGTGGAAGTCATCGTCTGTTGATCCAGGTTTTAAGAACTTTGGTGAATCCTTCGACCCCTACTAGACTTCTACCACTTTTTGTGAATCGCCTTGCTTGGGGTGATACTGATTTAAAAAAATACTTTATTTTATATTACCAAGACTTTATGAATTTAATCGCAGTACTAGATTGGCGGAAATGTCTCATCATTTTAGAGTTGAAATGACGAGATGTAACCGTAATAGTTTCTTTTCTTGATCTTGGAACTGTCTTCCGTCTTTTTGCTTCCATGTCAACTTTGATCTTCAAAAAATGAAATGCAATGTCAATCGTTATCGTTTGTCTTTTGAATTTCTATTCTTTTATTAGTCCTTCTACTTAATATAGTTTTTTCTCGTATTCTCTAACATTCATTAATTCCTTGACTCTTGTGGCTTTATTGCCTTTGATCTTTAAAAATTTAAAAGCAACGTCAATCGTTATTTTCGGTCTTCTTAATTTCTTTTCTTTTTTTATTCTCTCTCCTTAATACAGGTTTTCTCTACCATTCAGTAAATCCTTAAACCTTAATGGCTTTATTGCCTTGCCTGATGCGAAACGAGTTTTAAAAAAGTAACGGCAAAATTGACGAAACGCTTGCATAAGCATTAAATCAAAATAAAAAAAATCTTTTTAATGGGTTGAAATAGCGAGAGAAAACCATTTATTTTTATCTTAGTCTTCACACGAATGTGGTTGGTCCTTTTTTAAACGCATTCTCAAAGACTGTGAGTGGATCCAGCAATATTAGCCTAAAATCTTCAGCATCAAAATGATACCAGAAACTGAAACAAGAACTTTTTAATTTTCGGCTGTCACTTTAAATCGTAAAGATGTCTCGGATGTTGACAAGGCAACACTTGTCATTTTTTTTGATGGCGTGCATTGAACTGACAGGCATTTTTCGACTTCCTGCCCAAAATTCCTGATCAGACATGTTGAATATCAAGTGACGACAAGTCGTCTGCTATGAAGTGTTCTTCGGTAGGATATTTTGTTCGGTTTAAGTTGATTGTTTGGTCAAATCAAGCATCACGAAGGAAGGACATTTCTTCTCTGTTAATTTAATATCGAATAGTTTTAGAAAAAAAAATGTTTCTAAATACCACCACAACGAACAACAACAACAGCAGCAGCAGCAGCAGCAATAATAATAATAATAACAATATCTGCACTGGAAAAGCTGCAACCTCTACGGGAAGGAAACTGAAAGAAAACTGGTATGAACACCACCCAGACCCGTTTACGGAGATAGGACCTGTTACAATTCTATGGGACTACACAATACACACTGACAGAACAATCAAAGCCAACCATTGAGACATTGTTATTAAAGACCACAAACAAAAAAAAACGGTGCCTCCTTATTGATATGGCACTCCCTGCTGACTGCAATGTATCTTTGAAGATATTCAAAAAGCTGTCAAAATACAAGGACCTTGAAATAGAAATCTCAAAAATGTAGCATATGGGAACATCAACAATCCCTGTTGTAGTTGGAGTCCTAGGACTGGTTGGAAAAGACTCCAGTAGACTAAATGAAGGGATTCCTGGGAGTCCATGCCTCAAGGAGATACAAAAAATTGTTTTGACAAGTACAGCCCACACTTTACGAAGGGCTTTATCTATGTAATTTGTTGTTGTTTTTTTGTCAGTAGAAAGTGTCATGATGCCATTTCTAACCTTAGGTCTCTGGGCGAGACCCGGAAAGAAATGTGTAAACGCCAGAAATCAAAGAAAATAATAATAATAATAATAATAATAATAATAATAATAATAATAATAACAGAATATCTTATTTGTTAGGTAAAGTGGGCTGATTTCACTTATTATCGGACCATATTTGTTTTTTACTCTTCAATATATGTCGTTTAGAACCAAAATCAAAAGGAATTAATAGATATTTACGCTATTCACGTTATTTTTCTCATCATTATTGCCATATTCACGACATTTCGGACGTTGTATGCTCCGGCCTTCTTCAGATGATATACGTTGGTTTTTCAAGCCAAACAATTTATTTAGTCCACAGGGGTAAACTGTTCTAATTCCACGTGCGGAGCCTGTTCTGGATAACAAGATGACGCATGACCCAATGAATAGAAGTGTTGGTTGAAGTAATTTACAAAATGACTCGATCCAAAGCGTTGTGAGTTCAACACCTACTTACGGCAAAGGGAACATAAGCTTGGAGAGTTGAATTACTAAAGGAGAATAAACTGAAACTTAAACATCCAGAAAAGGCCCGTCGTAGGTATGACGATAAACTACATCCGCGTCCTGGGTAAGACGATAAACTACGTCCAACAGCAAGGCCTCTGATCAGGAGGTTTTGAGCAGCGTGGAACCACCTCTTAATTGCTGATGTTCCCAGGTCCACACTGACTCAGGGTGGTAGCACCTGTTAGGGTCCCAGCTATGGGCAAATAGTTAACTCCCAAACTTGCGTAAGAATATGTATTATGCTAGAAATACTTTGCATTAAAAAAAATTATTACCAGCAATAGCTTTTGATGGAAAAATTATTATCAATAGCTTTTGATGGAAAAATTAAAAATTGCCTTTTTGATGGAAAAATACAAACAACTAAAATACATTGGAAAAAAAAAAAAATAGCTTTTGATGGAAAAATTATTATCAGCAATAGCTTTTGATGGAAAAATTATTATCAGCCATAGCTTTTGATGGAAAAATTATTATCAGCAATAGCTTTTGATGGAAAAATTATTATCAACAATAAAAAAATTATTATACAAAGCTTTGATGGAAAAATTAAAAAATAGCTTTTGAAAAAATAAAAACCATCCAAGATTGAAAATTTCCTCAAATAAGATGGATTATTATCAGCAAAAATATTATCAACAATAGCTTTTTGATGGAAAAATTATTATCAACAATAGCTTTTGAAAAAATTATTTCAAATATATATTGATTCTGGAGAATGGAACTCAGAATAGAAAATAAAAAGAACAAAATATTACAAAAGTAACTTGGAAAAAAAACCATCCAAGATTGTTTTTGAAAGAAGAAACTCAAAAATATGCAATTGAAAATTTTCAAATATATATGAAAAAAATTGGAAAAACACAATTAAGAGGCATTAAGTTGCGTTGTCGCGAGAATGAAAGGGTACAACTCATATCGAGTTATACTTATTATAAAACCCAGGTTGTGTGTTTTTACCAAACTATCGCTATGAATCTAATTAAAAAATTTTGTTGCCATTAAATGACCCACTGAGGTTGATATGCCATTAAGCAAAACAACCAACAACCAACCAACCAACCAACCAGAAAAGGCATGGCACGTGGAATAAGAACGATCTGCTCCCATGGACCATATCTAATGTGCTATAAAGTGCAGTAGTTTTAGTGCAATTTTCAATAAACAATGTAAATTTAAAACATTTTCTTTTATAATTTTTGCCCAGCAGTATTATGGTGTTATATACACGTTTATCTTTTTTTTCCTTTTATTAATTACTAGCAGTAGAGCCCGGGGATGTAACAGTAACAGATAGATCAAGTATCGACCATCATAAAGACTGAAAAATAAAATTGACAAAGATTATTAAGGTTGACGGACACGCATGTCTTAATTCGTTTTTTTTTTTTTTACGAATTGGTCAAACCCAAACTCAAATAAAAACATTGTTTTCAATCGTTATGAGTCTACCGATTGAATAGAATTTTATTATAAACAACTGTCTCGTAAATGGAATTTTTAAAGCATTTTGAATGTAAAAATAAAGAAAAAAGTGTGCAAGACATTAAGAAACACTACCTGCCAAAAAAAAAGTGAATGTTTGTTGAAATCGGTTGAAAAATGTAGGAAATCCGATCCCATATATATAAACGAACACACACACACACACACAAACAACCTGGGTTTTATAATAAGTATAACTCGATATGAGTTGTTCCCTTTTCATTCTCGCGATGCCTCTTAATCGTGTTTTCAAATTGATTTCGTGCAAAAACAATTGTGCTTTTCCAATTTTTGGCGCTGTCAGAACCACTGCAAGGTAATTTTACGTTGTCCTGTGAAGTTTTGTTGAAATCGGTTGAAAAATGTAGGAAATCCGATCCAATATATAAACGAACACACACACACACACACCTGGGTTTTATAATAAGTATGATGATCTAACAAATCAACTAACAAATCTCATTTCTTGTGTAGACATTTTGTAATCTTTTATAATTTTTTTATACAGCTTTTCCTTATCAAATACAGTATAAAAAACTGCATATTTTGCTTCTGGTAATTCACAATTAAAATTCTGGTCTGAATATATTTTCCTTTCAATTTATCCAATACAAAAGATTTATTTTTGAAACAGTAAAATTTTGAAGTTAGTGTGTAAACAAAAATTATGTATTTCTGTATATTTTTCTCAGGCGGTTTTTAAAAACTCATAAAATTGTTAAAAGCTATGAATCTAATTTTGGGTGTCAGTCCTTATCACATCACACCTCAGCTTTCAGATTGATCGCAATGTTGATTTCCTAAAAAAAAAAGGTTAAAAATTAATGTGCTCTAATTGTTAGTACATTCAAACGTAACTGATGAAGAAAGCAAGTACTGCCATCAATTCTCCCTACCATACGGACTGACTCAAATCGTGGATATTCCTACTAGTGATCCCGATATACTTGTGTATCATGCTAGACCTCTTTCTCACCGGCTGGCCAGACAAATGTTACGCTGAAGCATCTCCCTTGAGCATTTGATACCATTCACTAGTCAAAATTAAAATTAACGCCAAACCTGAGACTTTGTCAGATGCCCAATTTCATAGGACAATCTACTGATGACTGGAAGTGGCTTTGAGATCCTGTCTAAGCCTTCTTCAGAAATCCAAACAGCTTACAAAACAGGCTCCACCCATTCCCGGATGGGTTCATTTTTATTATTCGTTTTCTACGGCTAGGCAACCATTTGGAGGTTATTTAAAGGCAGAAAATAAATTTAGATTGCAAGTTGAGATAATAATAGTTTTACTGGTACAAGTCTTGAAAATTAACCCATAGCCGGAGGGAGAGGACTGCTGGATTAATACTTTTCCCAAGAATATTGGCGCTTAAGTGGATATAATGAACCCAGTTGGAATTGGAACTCGGCAATCCGATTGGCAATTCCGAACCATTATCCAAGCCTAGAGCACTATGCGATCACCCATCTAGATACTGGCCAGTTTCGATTTTGCTTAACTTCTGTGATCCTTCGGGAAGCGATGTTTGAACGTGAGGTGGTCTTAAGCCTGTTTGATTCAAGTGAGGAAAAAAAAAAAGAAAGGCTGGAATTCGAACTCGGCTCTCCGTTTAACAATCCCGAAATATTATCTATTACACCAACCGCACATTCCATTTTGCAGAATCTTATATTCTCATGCGGTCACCGATCTAAATAGTGACTAGACTCGACATTATCGACGTAATCATCATACGGGAACCATTGTTTGAACGCGATCTGGCCGTAAGTCTAGAAAAGTACGAAATGGCAATAATAAAAGTATGACTCGTTCATATCAAAATGTCAATCAGTTCTCTGTTTGGTTCGAGACGAATTTAGAACGCGTTTTTAAAATGAAACAATCATGATCGAAATGGCAGCCTGTGACTAATTCTGGCAGGAACGCCATTCTTCTGACGTCACTTGAAAATGACAATATGATGATTGACCATTAATCAAGTGCCCCTTGGTAGTGATTAAGATAATTACTAGTCGACATAGGGGCAACAGACGCCCTCACACATTTCCCGCCATTCTTCCGGTTTGAAGACATCGATTCTTTAGACAAAGACAAAATCCGTTTATAGACAGACAATTTACAGGCTCTAACGAAGATTAATGTTTCAACATCTGGTATAAAAATGAACTCCATGTAGACAAAATTCTGACGACAGTAATGGGGATTTTCTAAGCGCATCTTAGATGTGGCACAAGGCCAAAAGTATACAGCGCTCACTGAGGATCGAACTAACTATTCAGTCGTAATTGCTCTATAGATTCAAGCTTGCTAACCATTACAGCATGTCGCAGTGGCTAAATGATTATCTAAGAATAATTTAGATCTACCACAAGGCCGGAAGTATGAGGCACCTAGTGAGGATCGAACTCACTATTCAGTCCTAACTTATCTAGCAAGACCAAACTGCTAACCATTACAGTAAGTCAAAGGGCCCAAATGATTATCTAATGAACTATCTTGATCTAGCTGAAACCGGGCCATAACAGCAAAAAATTTTCTCAGCCTAACTTAGATGTGACACAAGGCCGGAAATATGGGGCTCAGAGAGGATCGAACTCACTACTCAGTCCTAACTGATCTAGCGAGACGGGGTTGTTAACCATAACAGCAAGTCAAGCGACCAAATGATTATCTAAGAGTAACTTAGATGTGACACAAGGCTGAAAGTTCGGGGCACCCAGTGAGGATCGTACTCACTACTCAGTTGTAACTGATCTAGCGGGTCCAGCTTGCCCATAACAGCATGTCAAAGTGTCGAATGATTATCTAAACGTAACTTAGATGAGACACAAGGTCGAAAGTATGGGGCAACCAGTGAGGGTCGAACTCACTCAGTTCAGCTATGTGCGATGCGTGATACACGCGTAGTCGATCTTTCGATACATGTTTGACGAGGCAGATTTTTCCAGCAGTAGGTTGCCATTTCTTTCTGCAGTAAAACCAGTTGCCATCCAAGGCTGTAGAACCCAGTCTGTTCTGCTATTTACCCATAGCTGGTGTGAGAAGAGAAGAATTCATACCTTTCCCAATGGTATTAGCATTTTTGTAGATCAAAGTTGGTTGGAAAGCATGTAACCGGAAGAGAGTTCCACAAACGAGAAGTGCGAGAAGTGAAACTGTTAACATAGATATTGCGGAGACATCAAGTTAATTCAACTGTGAATTGATGAGACCTTACCGCCAATCTAGTACGGCGCTTAACTTGATAAAGTCTAGGTACCAAAACGAAGACTTCATAGAGAAGAGTTTATTTTGAAAATATAAAACTGTGGCACAAGGCCAAATGGGTCTTCAGTATGTCTTATCTTAGCTAGCCAAGTATATTACAACAGAACATACCAGAGTATTCCTTACTCCAAAACAACACATTCTTACTTATCGTTCTCACTACAGCCACCATAATACCACAGAGTCTCTATATAACCAAAACTAGTTCCCATACGTGCAATTTGTCTATGAAAAAACAGCTTATAAAAATGAAACCGCAATGAATATTTACAAAGAATACCATGCAGGGAAATTCATTGAAACAATTACCATGAAAGTATTTATAGAGAAGAATATAAGACTAATCAAGACAGTAGATAACGATTGACATTTCATTTAAATTTTTGAAGTTCAAAGTTTGCCAGAAAGCATAGAACCGGAAGAAAGACCCACAGACGAGAAGTATGAGAAAAGAAACTGTTAGCATAGAACCTACGGTTGCATCTATCTTGTTAAACTGTGAATTCATGAGACCTTGCCGCCAACCTAGTACTGCGCTTAACATGATAAAGTCTAGGTACCATAGCGAAGAGTTCATCCGAACGTTTACATGAAAGTATTTACAGAAAAGACACATGTAAGGTACATTACGACTGTGTGAAAGTGACTGAGGCCGAGACACCAGGGAAAGACCAATAATATTGCTGAGTTTATAAGTATTTATGACGAATGGTGAGAGTTAAAATTAGTCGTTTATATTTGAGTCTATAAGCATTGACTATGTCCGGTGCTAGGCGAAATATAGTTTGAGTGAATTTGAATCTTCAACGATTTTCTTGTTTTTTATTTTATTTTGATATGAATCTGTTTTATTCAGAAATTTCGGTCAGGAAAGATGAATATAAAATATTCACGAAATAAATTATAACTAAAATGGATCATTAAGCATTTTTGTGATTTATTATTACATTTAATTTACATTGAGCTCTTTTTGGATTAATATCCTCCTTGGAATTATCCCTACCAGTCACAAGTTGATATATATATATATATATATATATATATATATATATATATATATATAAGATTCAAACATTAATATTCCATGGTTATAATTTATTACATTAGAGTCGTAATCACGATCCAATTACGATTCCAATGTAATAAATTATAAATGGCATATTAGTGTTGAGCCTTTATATTATAATTATAATTGTCCTGGACATTGAGTTCTACTTGAACTCTTCTTGGAATTTATATATATATATATATATATATATATATATATATATATATATATATATATATATATATAAATATATATAATATAATATACGAAACATATATCTCTTGACAAATCGAACTGCATATCCTATGCTAAACCATCATTGAATCTGACATGCTTGAGCGCATATAGTCTATTTTTGAACAAACACTGTCCGCCGATTCTCAAAACATCACTATTTGCTTTGTATCGAATCCCCCATATATTTATCATAGATTATATGAATATTTCAGGCCGGCGGATGAAGCTGGATAAAAAAAAAAGCTGTTTAATTAAAAAATACTGTTTAATTAAAACCAGCTTCTACTCGAATATGAGTATCCATCAAAAACAACGTTTAAACAAAATAAATTAACAATATGAAGATTTAACCCAGATAGAAAATAATTTCTCTTAGATAGTTAGATAGATAGATGCAGATAGATGCTGAAAAGAATTGAGGTAGAAGTTCAAGATTTTTATTCGTGATTTGAACGGACCGAGATAGATAGATGAGCGATCAATAGATAGATAACTGAATGCCCCATAAGAGATGTATATGGTCATTTCCTGTCGGAGGACGAACGGATTTGAGATAGAAGATAGATAGAATAGATAGATAGATAGATAGATGATAGATTTGATAAAAAAACAGGGCTTTGAGGTAGATATCCATCAAAATAACTTTTCAAACAAAATAAATAACAATAACGGTTTAATCTATTTCTTTATATATATATATATATATATATATATATATATATATATATATATAGTTCGAGGTAGATATGGAATATTTTAGGAACAGACTATATATCGAGTCTGATTATGAACCTTTTCGTCAATGAGGCCCATTGGTACAATTGGTTACATGATGTTTAATCAACATATTAGCGATTCAAAAGTGTGGATGGTCAATTAAAATTATGGCATATTAGTGTTTAAGTCTTTATATTATAATTATACGGTTTCCTGGGACATTGAGTTCTACTTGAACCCCTCTTACGAATTTATATATATATATATATATATATATATATATATATATATATATATATCATAATATACGAAAAATTTGCTTCCTAGATCGACAGGAATCGATTGCATCATATATCGAAACCTCAATCTGTTGACATATTTGAGCGCATATAGTCTCTTTTTGAAACTGTCCGCCGATTCTCAAAACCGTTCATATGCTTTTGTCGAATCCCAATATTTTTGGTCAAGATCTATCTATATTCAGGCTATCGGATGAATCGATAAAAAAAAGCTGTTTAATTAAAAATATCTATTTATCTAAAAAACCAAACTGTTCAATATGAGTATCCATCAAAAACAACGTTTAAAAACAAAATAAATTAACAATATGTCGGATTTAACCCATTTCTAGAAAATAATAATCTTTCTTTACGTTGTTCATTCACATCAATATCTATCTGTTCATATGGATTTGAAAATTGGTAAACTTTGTTTCAAAAGGCTTTATTAGTGCTTTGTTTGACTATCCTACTATCTCTGAGCGTTCATGCTCACGTCTATTCAATCAAACCGTTCATAAGAGATGTAGGGTCGTGTCCTGTCGGAGGACGCATATTTTCATACAAGATTTCTCGAATATCCAAGGCGGTAGATGTCGTTTGATAAAAAAAAACAGGGCTTCACTCTGACATGAGTATCCATCAAAAATAACTTTTAAATTCAAATAAATTATCTATCTATTGATTTAATCTATTTAGATTATATATAGATATATATAGATATATATATATATATATATATATATTATATATCTATCTTTTTGAAAATGTTCATATCTATATATCTATCTCAAACCGTATATTATCTATCTATATATCTACTATCTCAATCTGTCATATCTCAAACTGTTCATATATCTATTTGAAACTGTTCATATCTATCTCAATCTGTTCATATCTATCTGTCGATCTCAAACTATTCATATCTATCTATCTATCTATCTATCTCACACTCGTTCATGTCTATTTGAAAATGTTCATATCTATCTCAAACTGTTCATATCTATCTATCTATCTATCTATCTATCTATCTATCTATCTATCTCACACCGTTCATATCTATTTGAAAATGTTCATATCTATCTCACACCGTTCATATCTATCATCTAGATAGATAAAGAGAGAGATGTTCATATCTATCTATCTATTTGTTCATGATCATATCATCTATTCATTCTATTCATCTATCTATCTATCTATCTATTCATCTATCTCACATCTATCATATCTATCATTTGAAAATGTCCCATATTCTATTTAAAAATCTATCTATCTATCTATCTATCTATCTATCTATCTCATTCCGTTCATATCTATTTGAAAATGTTCATATTCATCTATTGTTCATATCTATCTATCTATCTAGATAGATAGATAAATAGATAGATAGAGAGAGAGAGAGAGAGCTCACACTGTTCATATCTATCTATTTGAAAATGTTCATATCTATATATCTACCTCAAACTGTTCATATCTATCTATCAACCAACCCATCTTTCATCACTGACTTTATATTTAATGTCCTGGTTACACCTAAACACTTCTACATCCTAAATAACCACTCTAACACTTAGTCCAGCCACAAACCACTCCAACCGAATCTCTTCAACTTGCTTGTCATCTGTCGCTATCCACAATTCCTCATAAAACACCGAACATCTTTGCCTCAATTAACTAGCTCAATATAATTTTGCCCGAACCGCTACATTTCTTTGATGGGGGCGAATTAATTAAATAGACAAGAAGCATGAAGACCAACAAATAAAACAGCAGTTACCTCCTCCTAGCTGACCAACCAGGACAGCGATGGCGCTATCATCGATCAGAGTAATTAAATATTAATTAATTGAATATGGAGACCTTTTGAATATGACTTCCAATCAATAATATTAAAAGCAAGAGATATGGAAAATTCTGTGTATAGGTATGTATGCGTTTGTGTTGAATAAAGATATGAACGATGTATGTTTGCGTTTATGCGTGTGTATATATTAGGGAGGATGTGAATAGGCGAGATAGTGTGTGCATGTGGATGTAGACTGGTGCATTGGTATGTGTTTAGTTGAGGTATAATGTGTGACAGTGGGAGTTAAAAAGACTGTGTATGCCTTCTCGGGCAAGAAAGCTGAAAGCCTGCGTGTATAATATGTTGGATAGAGACATAGGACATTGTTTGCTATTGAATGCAGGGTTTTTATTTGAAGGACGAGCCCAAGGTGCCAATTGCAAATCGAGGATACCAAACCCAAACAAGTACAACAATTTAAATATCTAGGAAGTGTTTTAACAGAGGACGGAAAGTGCAATAATGAAATCTGAACGTGCATTGGGATAGCCAAAGGTGCCTTCCAAAAGCTAAGCAAAGTATTAAGAAACAAAAACTTCGTCGGAAAGAAAGAAAAGAATACTAACAGTTACGTAAAATCTGTCCTCTTGCATGGCAGTGAATGCTGGACAATATTCACAAAGATGAAGAAGAAACTTGAAGCAACAAGAAGGATGCTGTGGATACCATGCGCCGATTCTGCGAGCAACGACGAGATTTTAGAGAAAATTGAAACAAAAAGGAAATTTATACTGAAGAGTCAGTTGAAATTTCTCGGGTGCACAATGAGGAAAGAGGGCTTGGAAAATATGATACTCACAGGAGAGATTGGAGGCAAGAGGAACAGAGGAGAACAACGCATAACGTACATAATGAGGAAAGGGGGCTTGGAAAATCTGATACTCACAGGACAGATTGAAGGCAAGAGGGACAGAGGAGAACAATGCATAACCTACATAATGAGGAAAGAGTGCTTGGAAAATCTGAAACTCACAGGACAGATTGAAAGCAAGAGGGACAGAGGAGAACAACACATAACCTACATAATGAGGAAAGAGGGTTTGGAAAATCTGATACTCACAGGACAGACTGAAGGCAAGAGGGACAGAGGAGAACAATGCATAACCTACATAATGAGGAAAGAGGGCTTGGAAAATCTGATATTGACAGATTGAAGGCAAGAGGGACAGAGGAGAACAAAGCATACAAATGAGGAAAGAGGGCTTGGAAAATCTGATACTACATAGAGATTCAAGGCAAGGGACAGAGGAGAACAACACATAACCTACATAATGAGGAAAGAGGGCTTGGAAAATCTGATACTCACAGGACAGATTGGGAGGAGAAACAACGCATTTTGGAAAATCCGATACTCACAGGACAGACTAAAGGCAAAAGGGAGCAGCGAAAAACAACGCATAACCTACTTAATGAGCTTGAGTAAATGGAAGGCGGAACAGGGTTTAGGAGAAATACCAAAAAGTCAAAGTTTATTAAGAACTACAATGGACAGGAAATTGTGGAGGGCCATGATCTTCTACGCCCTGCAGGGACACGGCACGTAAAGAAAATGAATGTTTAGCTTATTCTTCGCCCCAAGCTAGTGCAGTCAGTGCCGATCGAACTTACGTCTGAGGTGTACAAATGTAGCTCGCTACCTCTGCACATTAGCAGTGGATCATAAAACGCAAGTTTAAATGATATAAAGATAGGTGTGTATATATATATATATATATATATATATATATATATATATATATTTGTGCATATGTGTGGATGCTTGTGAATGTTTATTAGAAAAAAGCGAAAGTGTGAGACAAAATATGTGCGTGCGTGTGTGCATTTACTGCAGAGTAATTAGTGTGTCTGTGTCTGCGTGTGTCAAATATTCTTCATGGTTAAGAGAGTTATAGAAAAAGTGCCTTCGTGATAAAGATAGGTTAGTTGAGGTAATTTAACGACATATCAACACTTGTTGCGTTATTTCAAGTCGAAATAAAATCTCATACGACAAAAAACCGCAATGAATTCATCGATAGGTGGACAGAGGTCGAGTTTACACGGGAGTCAGTTTATGCGTCAAGAAGTAGATAGAGGTCCGGGTTACATTAGTGTCTAAATGTTAGACATGGGCCTGGTTTACACTCGAATAAAAAGGCAGGCATAGGTTTGGTTTTCGCTAGAGTGGCCGAGTGGACAGAACGTTTGAATTCTGACCATGAGACAAGCTACTATAATCGATTTGTCAGGAAGGTGACTTCCTTAGGTTATCGGACCAGAGTAGAGACGATCCCAGTGTTCGGCACATTTGGAGAGTGCCTGAAGATCATAACACGGTTTGACCCAAACCTTGTGATTGAAATTGAATAGACGGATCCCTTGAGTGCCGTCGATAGCTATGTTAGCTCGAACTCACAAGTCATCGTGGCCGAGGGCTTGACCGTGCTGGCCTTGTTCAAATTGTTGATCACGCTAGATAACACGCTCTTTCCCCAAAACTGTAACTAAGGTCTACTCAGCATAGCTGCAGTATAAACCACTTTGGTGGGTGGGCCCTGTAGATGTTGAATAAACACAAACGCACCTGAGCAAGCGTCTTGCAATAGGGAATGGCTAGCCGATCTAGTAGACGGGTATCCTCGTATACGAGTGGCCAGCTATACATACAGAGTCAAAATGGTAAACGCCATTCCAATTTACACTAGAGTTACACATAGATGCATTTTATGCAGTCAAAAAGGTTGACATAGACCTGGTTACCACTAATGTGAAAAAAAGAAGGCATAGGTCTGGTTTAAACTAGATTCAATGGGGTAAAAATTGGTTGCTTACATTTATTACATCGAAGAGCAAGCTAGTTACTTCCATCAGCGGTGATCTGACCCCGAACTCCCACCAATCAAAATGAACGGAGGTCCTCTCGGAGAAGCACCGTGTCTTCAAAGACTGTTGGGCCTCAAACTCACACGCGATCTCAAGTGGAACGCGTACATACGATATGGTAAGGATGCAAGTAAGATAGTCGGCTCCCTGTACCGCTCCAGTAAGTACCCGACTCCTCCAGCTATCCTCTACCTCTACAAGAGACCGATCAGGCCCAAAATGGAGTACTGTTCTCATGTCTAGACGGGAGCTGCTAAGACCTAACTCTCCAGACTTGATAGTGGACAAAAGCGCCTCCGAGCCCTTTTGGGTGACGAATTCAACCCATCTCCCACAGGCGGGATGTGGCAAGCCTCTGACTGCTCTACTACTACTTCCAAGAAAAGTGCTCGGACAAACTGGTCCCGTTAGGTAAACCTTTATAGCAAGAACTTACATAGTGTTATGGTGAAACACACCTATTCTATAGTTAATAGACTCACCCGCCTAATAAAAGTAGTAGTAGTAAGAGAAACGAGGGTCAGTCGATGTCGGACGACCGGCTGAACGATTGAACACTCTGCCTTCGGGCGGGGAGGAACCCGAACGAGGCTACGCCGAAGGGCGGACTTTCGTTCGGGGAGGTAAACCGACTCTGAACCCGTTTATACGGGTTCAAAAGGAATATTTTGGCTGAGCCCACGGCCGGAGAGATCCTACGTTAAACCGGCCTTGTGCCACATGATACCCTCGTGGGGTGACTAAATACTAGTCGATGTCGGACGACAGTAGTCGACAGTTAGTCGAATACGAAAGTAGTCAGCAACCACAACAAGATTACTCTGCGTAATACCTATTATATCAAGTTCCTAACGTTTTGTACGTCGAACCTATTTAGGACCGATTTAGTACAGATACAAGCCTCCACTGCGAAATAACTCCACAACACATAGTAGCAAGTCACACCACATACCTTCCATATTCTATCGGGAAGAAGTAATTTTCATTCGAGCAGCTTCTTCTGAGTGGCCACCGGATCTTATAAAGGATGACTCTCACTGTAAAAAATATTTCAAAAACATAGACATACTCGTAGGGTCGGTTTAAACTTGAATGAAAAGATAAACTTAGGTCTGGTTTGCACAACAATCAAATAGTAGACATGGATCTGGTTTACACTTGAGTCAAAAAGGGAGATTTGTGTTTTGTTGACAACAAAGTAAAATGATAGACACTATATTTATTGATTGATTTATTTATTTTCGAGAAATCTTAGAGAAAAATATGCGTTCTCTGGCAGAATTCGAAACTGCGTTTTCTAAGTGAAACCCTAATTAGATCTGACGTGCTTTGTCTTTTAGGCTACAAAGTGCGTCGATGATCAAACATATATAGAGAGAGAGACGGGAGTATGGCTGTACGCACACAAAATCACACACGAACGCAAAAATACATGAAAAACATACACCAATGTTAAATCTATATAAAAAGGAAAAAATCGAAAAAATATAAGCAGTAAATTGCTGGTATTCCCTGAAGAATGGACAGACAGGTCCGCCTATGAAACTATGGAGTCGGAATGCTGAAGGTAACTTTTACCCACATTAATCCTATATATATATATATATATATATATATATATATATATATGTGTGTGTGTGTGTGTGTGTGTGTGTGTGTGTGTGTGTGTGTGGTGGACTCTCCTGTCGTATTCGACATATGCGGGTCAAGCAGTTCAGTTCCTAGGAGCCGACAGCTCAGACACCAGCACATATTATTTGATTATAGTGGTGAAGGCTTTATGCACAACCATCCACACTTTTTGAAGGGCCAGATACAGAGACCTGGTGCACTACGTGCTACAAGGTCCTCAAAAGACCCTCCGCAGGTTTTGAATTCAGAGTTTTCCTTCTCCTAGACCAGTTGCCATCCAAGGCTATAGAACCCAGTCTGTCCTGCTATTTACCCATAGCTGGAGGGAGAAGAAGAGGATTCACACCTTTCCCAATAGTATTAGCACGTAAGGAATGTAATGGATTCGACTGAATTGAAATATATATATATATATATATATATATATATATATATATATATATATATATATATATGTAATTGATGGTACTCGCTTAGAAAAACCTCGGATAGCTCAACTTGCAGTAAAACAAATCAGTACCTGAGTGAAAATGGGAAATAAATAAAGAACTAAGAACATTAAACCAAGGCGAAAACAATTGTCTAGTGTTCAAGCTCCAAGTCCAAAGAAAAAAAAACCAAAACGAGTAAAAACACAACTACGTAAAGTGCTCAATTCACTAAGTAGAGCAAAAAAGGAGCCAGGCAAACCTACCAAGGTTTCACCTAAACGAATCGTTAGGGTAAAACCCGCATTACCATGACGATTCGTCTCAGTGAAACCTAGGTAGGTTTGCCTGGCCCTTAGGGATTATATATATATATATATATATATATATATATATATATATATATATATATATATCAATTTGTTATCCGCTTTCCATGGAGGATATTAATCCCAAAAGAGCTCAATGTAAATTCAAATTACAGTACATTAAAATAATAAATCACAAAAAAGCTTAATGATCCATTTCAATTATAATTTATTTCGTGAATATTTTTATATTCATCTCTTCTGACCGAAATTTCTTAATAAAACAGATTCATATTAAAATTAAAAAAAAAAAAAACAAGAAAATCATTGTAGATTCGAATCTACTCAAACTATATTTCGCCTAGCACCTCACATAGTCAATGCCTATAGACTCATATATAAACAACCATATACGGGGGGTATTATATATTCAAGTATTTTATTTCTGTTATTTTATTAGACTGTTTAAAATGGTACACATTTTTGAGTTTTACATCCGATTATGCACCCGGAAAAGAAGTACTTTCTTGGTTTTTATTTTTGGTGGGGATTTTACTCTCTCTGCAGATGAAGCAACCGGCTTATTCGAAAATCTCGAATAAGGGTTCGTAGAAAAAGTGTCAGGATGAGAGAGAGAGTAATGAAAAGTGCGAGAAAACAGATTAATGGAAAGGGCTGACATCTACTAACTTAACTAAATTACTTGCCATATCAAATGATGTTGTCCCATTATACGGACATATTAGACCAATGCAAAATTTGCTAAACTGTTATGTAATATGTACCCTATAGGCAAAAAGTCCGGGCTTACCATCTGGATTTAATAATTAGTAAGTTTCATACGTGCCTTGTTTTAACTCCGACTATACATGAATGCTGAAACTATTTGACCATATAGTGCATAGTGTCCAGTTCTTTAGATTAAGGGTTACTTGAACTTTAAAATCCGCCAGCTCTTTGATAACCATTAGCCAGAAAGGTAGATTCATTCACAAGAGCTAAATCTTTAAGGGAATTAATCAATCAAGGGTTAATTTCGATATCATCATCATCATCATCATCACCATATAATTATGCTTGTCTCTCTCTTCCTTAGTTAGGCCTTTACACCCAGCAGATACCTCATAAATAATGGACTATTCCGTGTTGATCGCGTGCGAAGACAAAAAACATCAAAGACGCTACTTGGTTTCAGTGAAAAAAGAAAAGAAAAACAGAACTGTTTAACGTCCCCTGCTAATGCCTCATAAATAATGGACTATTCTGTGTTGATCGCGTGCGAAGACAAAAGACATCAAAGACGCTACCTGGTTTCAGTGAAAAAAAAAAAGAAAAACAGAACTGTTTAACGTCTCCTTCTAATACCTCATAAATATTGGACTATTCCGTTTTGTTCCCGCAAGAAGACAAAAGACTTATTATACTTGGTTTAAGTGAGAAAATGAAAGAAAGAAAGTGTTTCATATCTATTTCAGTGAAATGGAAAAGGTCGTCAACTTTATTTGTACCCCCTTACTTCTTAAAACTTGCATTCATAGTTTTGATTGTTATAGCAATATTTTAAGTTGAGCTCAAATATTTAAAAATGTGATAGGGGAATTTCTACTCGTATTTTAATTTTGTAGTACTCACCATGAGCTTATTCAATCATTAACTGAAGAATTAATATTCATCAGAATATTAAAATAGGAAAACCGTGAAATTTCCACGGGTTAAAACTAGTAAATAAATAATATTGTTAAGATAACATTTGTAAAGAAAGATACTTAGGAAGAGGTAGTTAAAACCTCTGAGGCATATAATGAGGAAAGAAGGCTTTGAGAATGTGACACTCACAGGACATATTGAAGGCAAGCGAGGTAGAGGGAAACATCGATTAATCTACCTAATGAACTTGAGTCAATGGATGGCAGAACAGGGACTGGCAGGGATAGTAAGGAATACACATTACTTAGTGATACAATTGGTCATTAAAAAGAAAGAAAGAAAGCAAACAAGTAAGCAAGCAAGCAAGAAAGAAAGAAAGAAAGAAAGAAAGAAAGAGAAATGAAAGAAGGAAGGGAATATAAAAGTGTTTAACTTCTCCTGCCAATCCCTCCCAAATAATGGACTATTCCGTTTCGGTTGCGTGAAAAGAGGGAAAAGACACTACTTGGTTTTAGTGAGAAAATGAAAGAAAGAAAGAAGTATTTCAGGGAAATAGAAAAGTTATCAATTTCAAATCTTTTTATTTGTAGCCCCTTACTTCTTAAAATAACGACCAGCATTCATATTTAAGATTGTTATTACAATATTTAGTTAAAATTGTTAAGCTCAATATCTGTCTATATTTCTGAGATGAGGTATCATATACACTATTTCCATTATTCGAACAATTGTCTTTTTCGCCATATTTATCACAACGTTTCGGCTCCAGACTTCATCAGGCAGTTGGAATGTCGAACTGAACCCTTTATTTCGCTCGCTAGGGTTGATGTCAGTTATCAGTTATCTCCTGTTAATTCACCTCTCCAAGTTCTCCACTGCCTTAACCAGGTATTGAACTCACAACGTTTTGAGTCCTGTCACTGGATCTAACCAACGCCTTTATCCACTGTGCCATGTGTCCTTAAGGACATCTGTGTATGAATTTCTGGGACTTGTAAAATTAATGTCTTCAGTAACCATTAACAGATGAATTAACAGGAGATAACTGATAACTGACATCCATTAGACATAGAACGTGGAACTAGAACAGTCTACCCCAGCGAGTGAAATAAAAGGTTCAGTTCGACATTCCAACCACCTGAAGAAGGCAGGAGCGTACAACGGCCGAAACGTTGTGATAAATATGGCAACAAAGATGAGGACAATAGTCCGAATAATGTAAATAGTGTTATGCTCAAATATTTAACGATGTGATATCAGATAAGTGTCGATATTCTACTGCTGTTTAAATCTCCATGAGTTTATTCGATCACTAGCAGTAGAGCCCGGCGTTGCATGGGTATGTAACAGTAAGAGGTAGATCAAGTATCGACCACCATAAAGACTGAAAAATAAAATTGACAAAGATTATTGTTTAAGGTTGACGGACACGCATGTCTTAATTAGTTTTTTTTTTCTTACGAATTGGTCAAACCCAAAGTCAAACAAAAACATTGTTTTCAATCGTTATGAGTCTACCGATTGAATAGAATTTTATTATAAACAATTGTCTTGTAAATGGAATTTTTAAAGCATTCTGAATGTAAAAATAAAGAAAAAGTGTGCAAGACAATAAGAAACATTACCTGCCAAAAAAAAAGTGAAGTTTTGTTGAAATCAGTTTGGGTTTTAAGCATAACTCGATATGAGTTGTCCCCCTTTCATTCCCCAAGATGCCTCTTAATCGTGTTTTCAAATTGATTTCGTGAAAAAAAAACAATTGTGTTTTCCATTTCTGGCGCTGTCAGAACCACCGCAAGGTAATTTTACGTAGTCCTGTGAAGTTTTGTTGAAATCGGTTGAAAAATGTAGGAAATCCGATCCAATATATAAACGTACACACACACACACACACACACACACACACACACACACACACACACACCCTGGGTTTTATAGTAAGTATGATTAACTGCAGTTTTAAGATTGATCAGAAAATTCAAATAGGAAAACCGTGAGGTTTTTACGGGTTAAACTAGTTATTATTACTAATTTACGCGTGCAGTCACAATGACGACAATTGCTGGAAAATTTTACTCATAAGATGCAATGAAACAAAAATCTTGAAACAATATATTAAGGTTCAATAAAACAGAGATAAAGAATTCACAACAAAAATAGACGCCAATAAACCGCTCGATTAATCCGCTCGAATAATCCATAATCCGCTCCCTTCCTATTTTTTAGACGTCCAATGGTATCTATGGTGATTACTCTTTGAAATTATATAAATCGCTATTTGCTCAATATCTTTTCATTTTAAAACTTTTATTATAATAGTGAAATGAAAATATCTCTTGCTGCAGAATGACAAAGACGGCGACCACAGCGCCTATTTCACGACCAAGTTGTACCAAGACGATCATTTATTAGACAAAGGTATCTGAATGCCTCACATAAAAGGCTTGAACAAATAAGACTGCAATCTGAGAAACGTAGGCGTAAAGGGAACTGAATAATTAAACGGTTCATTTTGTACAGGAACCAATTTTACCTAAATTCAGATAATTTTTTTTATTTGTCTAGATCATTAAAACGACGTAATCACTCATGGATTTATTAACTTGATTTACATTCCTTCCCACTATAGATGAAACTGAAAATATAATAAATAAATGCCTAGTGATTATTACTATATGGTTTGCTTATTGAATATTAGATCAAATTCTTCAGGTAAAGAATGACCCCCTTGCACGAAGAGAACAAGTAAATTAGTTTTAAAAATGTCACGCAACCTTCAATATTAAGCGAACCAGAAGGTGGTCTACAATTGTTCGCTTATATTGCAATCTTTTTTAATAACAGTGCATGCTGGGTAATTTCTTTACAGATGAGGAAGACACTTAAGGTGACAGTGGTATGGTTCGAGGGATAATGTTAAGAATACCACCGACAGAAAATAATAAATAATAATAATAATAATAACATGAAAATACGAACAAGAAGAAAGTGGCAGCTAAGCAGCTGAAATTCTGAGGTCTGTTGTCTTGAACAATAAGAAAATATCATTAGAATAAAAGAAAAGAGTGAGAAATGTAATATCTAATCTCCTATAGGACAGTGGACGTTGAACTTACAATCAGGAGGAGACAGATGGAACTTCTGGGAAACATAATCAGGAAAGAAGGCCTAGAGAATTTAACACTCACAGGACATACCGAAGCCAAGAGAAGCTGAGTGAAACAGCGAGTAACTTTCTTAATGAGTTTAAGCGAATACACGGCAGAACAAGGATTACGGGTTTTTTTTATTGTTAGTATAAAGGAAAAGGCTACTGAACGTTTAATATCTAATCTCCAATATGGCAGTGAATACTAGGGACTCCCTCAAAGATGAATAAGAGACTTGAAATGAACGTGATGCGGTTCTACAGAAGGATGATGAGAATAACATGAACAGAACAGGTGAGCAAACAAGTTAAAAGGAAAATATAAATTACAAGGAAAACGTACGCTTGCAATAAGAAAAAATTGAGGAAAGTGGGCTTGGAAAATTTAACATTTATAGGATATGCAGGAGACAAGAGATGTTGGAAGAAAGCAGAGAGTAATCTACCTGACGAGGGGCGGGGGATAATGTAACACAAAAATCCGAAGGTCAATAGGAACAGCGGAAGATGCTTTTCAGAACCTAAGCAAAGTATCAAGATGCAGGTAAACAGAGTTAGAAGCAAGGAAGAGAGATGAACTGCTATGTAATATCTGATCTTCCCCTACGGCAGTGGGTGTTGAACAATTTCCTCGCAGATAAAGGAGAGACTTGAAGCGAGGAAGATGTGGTTCAACCGACGAATGCTAAGAATATTATGAACAGAATATATGAGCAACAAGGAAGACAGACAGACAGATAGATAGATAGATAGATAGATAGATAGATAGATAGATAGATAGATAGATAGATAAAAAAAGCTCACATATGACAACACTGATAGATATGTGTAAACATGTATGGAGAGTTTTGAAGCGAGGCACTTGTGGCTCTACTGAAGAACGCTAAGAATATCATGAAGTGAATCTATGAGCAACGTTGAAGTCTGGAAGAGAATACGAACAGATAGATAGATAGATAGATAGATAGATAAATAGATATATAATAAAGAGGATGATATATATATTTATATATATATATATTTATATATATATATATATATATATATATATTGAATAAAAAAGACAGACGACGTTAAGATTCCATGGGCTGTTATTTCACCATAACCCCTTTAACAGGGTTCTGGATCATCAGATTTTACTTCCAAAAGCTGAAATGAAAAATGAAAAAAAATTCACACGTTTTTTACGGACCTCATCAAGTATACGTAAAGTTAACGAAGTGAGGAAGTGAGGTGGGAGAGAGGATATGAGTGTGTCATATGTATCATTTTAGTTTCCTATTTTAACCCCAGTGTGTCGGCTGGATGTTGTTCAAATTTAACGCGTCTCGTCTCTAGATAAAGGTGGTTAAGGGAGCGATAAGGACTACATTAAAGGAAGACGTTACAACAACCCCAATAAATTACACGACAGGTTTCATTCAAATTATTAGACGCTGTCAGTTCGCGTTACTTTAACGTGCATATTTGGGAGGTTACGGTTTGATAAATATCTAAATTTTAAAACAATCTACGAAGAAATTAATTTGAATAGGTACTTATATGTTTTGCCATAAATATGAAAGATCGGGTAATATTATATGTGTAAAGATATAGATAATGTAATTAAATACTGAGATAGTCTTCGAACGCAGGCATAAGTGGATGCACGGGTGGACATGAGGATAGGGACAAATACGTGGGTAGATATATGTAAGTGCAAATTAACGCATATGTGGTATGTAGATATTCTGCATATTGCGTATGCATATGTGTGTGTATGTATATGTATGTATGTATGTATGCATATATTTGGTGTGTGTATGTATGTGTATATGTGTATACGTATGGATGTGTAAATATATATATGTGCGTATGAGTATATATGGATATGCAGATGTCCTTGTGTGTATATGTATATATGTAAATATAAGGATACATGGAGATAGGTATGGAGACATGTGGTGTGTTTTCTCTGCAGGTGTATATGTAAAGATGGAAATATACATATATCGTTTTGTGTGAATGTGTGTGGGTGTATAGAACTCATAGGCATATAAGAAGATATAGGTATGTGGTTACAAATAGGGGTTTAAGACATGTAGATAAGAAATTGTAAAAGAAGGGCCTAATTTTTTCGGCTAGTGACATCTCTTCCAAATTTCACCTCTAATATTCTCCAATTGGAAGTGAATTTTAAATAGCACGAAGGGAAAGTTTAGATTACTATTTTAATTGAGATTAAAACATACTACCCCAATGTGGAAAATAAAATTATTTAAATGGGAATAACTGTTGATAATTGGGTACATAAAAACAACCACGAGTTTACTCAATGAACAAAAATCAAAAACAATCACGAGTTTACTTAATGAACAAAAATCAAACGAATAAATGTCAACCTAACAAGCTATAAGATAAAAGTTTTAGTGGTAAAAAGTACTAAATATAAATTGGATTGCTCTTTCAATGTTCTGTCTATGGACTTTTCCAATCGACTGCCTCATAGAAAATACCCAAAACTCCACCGAATATCAAATTAATTTCTTCGTAGATTGTTTTAAAATTTAGATATTTATCAAACCGTAACCTCCCAAATATGCACGTTAAAGTAACGCGAACTGACAGCGTCTAAGAATTTGAATGAAACCTGTCGTGTAATTTATTGGGGTTGTTGTAACGTCTTCCTTTAATGTAGTCCTTATCGCTCACCCCTTAACCACCTTTATCTAGAGACGAGACGCGTTAAATTTGAACAACATCCAGCC
>CAHIKZ030000240.1:795000-815000 GCA_903632075.3 Acanthosepion pharaonis | reverse complement strand
AGAATGGATGGATTAATGTAAAAAGAATGAATGAATGAAAGAATGAATGCAGGGATGAAGTGATGGAAGAATGAATGAATGAAAGATGGGATGGATTAATGTAAGAAGAATGAATGAATGAAAGAATGGATGGATGGATAATGTAAGAAAGAATAAATGAATGAAAGAATGGATGAATGAAGTGATGGAAGAATGAATGAAAGAATGGATGGATTAATGTAAGAAAAGAATGAATGAATTAAAAAGAATGGATGAATGAAGGATGAAATGAATGAATGAAAGAATAGATGGATTAATAAGAATTTGAAAATGAAAAGAATGGATGAATGAAGTGATGGAAGAATGAATGAAAGAATGGATGGATTAATGTAAGAAAGAATGAATGAATGAAAGAATGCAGGGATGAAGTGATGGAAGAATGAATGAAAGAATGGATGGATTAATGTAAGAAAGAATGAATGAATTAAAGAATGGATGAATGAAGTGATGAAAGAATGAATGAATGAAAGAATAGATGGATTAATGTAAGAATTAATGAAAATGAAAAAATGGATGAATGAAGTGATGGAAGAATGAATGAAAGAATGGATGGATTAATGTAAAGAAAAATGAATGAATGAATGAAAGAATGCAGGGATGAAGTGATGGAAGAATGAATGAATGAAAGATGGGATGGATTAATGTAAGAAGAATGAATGAATGAAAAGAATGGATGGATTAATGTAAAAAAGAATGAATGAATGAAAGAATGCAGGGATGAAGTGATGGAAGAATGAATGAATGAAAGATGGGATGGATTAATGTAAGAAGAATGAATGAATGAAAGAATGGATGGATTAATGTAAGAAAGAATAAATGAATGAAAGAATGGATGAATGAAGTGATGGAAGAATGAATGAAAAAGAATGGATGGATTAATGGAAAAGAATGAATGAATTAAAGAATGGATGAATGAAGTGATGAAAGAATGAATGAATGAAAGAATAGATGGATTAATGTAAGAATTAATGAAAAAATGAAAGAATGGATGAATGAATGATGGAAGAAATGAATGAAAGAATGGATGGATTAATGTAAGAAAGAATGAATGAAAAGAATGGAATGAAGTGATGGAAGAATGAATGAAAAGAATGGATGGATTAATGTAAGAAAGAATGAATGAATTAAAGAATGGATGAATGAAGTGATGAAAGAATGAATGAATGAAAGAATAGATGGATTAATGTAAGAATTAATGAAAATGAAAGAATGGATGAATGAAGTGATGGAAGAATGAATGAAAGAATGGATGGATTAATGAAAGAATGAATGAATGAAAGAATGCAGGGATGAAGTGATGGAAGAATGAATGAATGAAAGATGGGATGGATTAATGTAAGAAGAATGAATGAATGAAAGAATGGATGGATTAATGTAAGAAAGAATGAATGAATGAAAAAAGAATGCAGGGATGAAGTGATGGAAGAATGAATGAATGAAAGATGGGATGGATTAATGTAAGAAGAATGAATGAATCAAAGAATGGATGGATTAATGTAAAAGAATAAATGAATGAAAAATGGATGAATGAAGTGATGGAAGAATGAATGAAAGAATGGATATGGATTAATGTAAGAAAGAATGAATGAATTAAAGAATGGATGAATGAAGTGATGAAAGAATGAATGAATGAAAGAATAGATGGATTAATGTAAGAATTAATGAAAATGAAAGAATGGATGAATGAAGTGATGGAAGAATGAATGAAAGAATGGATGGATTAATGTAAGAAAGAATGAATGAATGAAAGAATGCAGGGATGAAGTGATGGAAGAATGAATGAATGAAAGATGGGATGGATTAATGTAAGAAGAATGAATGAATGAAAGAATGGATGGATTAATGTAAGAAAGAATAAATGAATGAAAGAATGGATGAATGAAGTGATGGAAGAATGAATGAAAGAATGGATGGATTAATGTAAGAAAGAATGAATGAATTAAAGAATGGATGAATGAAGTGATGAAAGAATGAATGAATGAAAGAATAGATGGATTAATGTAAGAATTAATGAAAATGAAAGAATGGATGAATGAAGTGATGGAAGAATGAATGAAAGAATGGATGGATTAATGTAAGAAAGAATGAATGAATGAAAGAATGCAGGGATGAAGTGATGGAAGAATGAATGAATGAAAGATGGGATGGATTAATGGAGAAGAATGAATGAATGAAAGAATGGATGGAAATGTAAGAAAGAATGAATGGAAAGAATGCAAAAGTGATGGAAAATGAATGAATGAAAGATGGGATGGATTAATGTAAGAAGAATGAATGAATGAAAGAATGGATGGATTAATGTAAGAAAGAATAAATGAATGAAAGAATGGATGAATGAAGTGATGGAAGAATGAATGAAAGAATGGATGGATTAATGTAAGAAAGAATGAATGAATTAAAGAATGGATGAATGAAGTGATGAAAAATGAATGAATGAAAGAATAGAATGGATTAATGTAAGAATTAATGAAAATGAAAGAATGGATGAATGAATAAATGAAAGAATGAATGAAAGAATGGATGGATTAATGTAAGAAAGAATGAATGAATGAAAAATGAATGAAGTGATGGAAGAATGAATGAATGAAAGATGGATGGATTAATGTAAGAAGAATGAATGAATGAAATGAAAGGATGGATTAATGTAAGAAAGAATAAATGAATGAAAGAATGGATGAATGAAAGAATGGATGAATGAATGAAGAATGGATGGATTAATGTATGAAAAAAGAATGAATGAATTAAAGAATGGATGAATGAAGTGATGAAAGAATGAATGAATGAAAGAATGGATGAATTAATGTAAGAATTAATGAAAATGAAAAAATGGATGAATGAAGTGAATGGAAGAATGAATGAATGAATGGATGGATTAAAGAAAGAATGAATGAATGAAAGAATGAAGGGATGATGATGGAAGAATGAATGAATGAAAGATGGGATGGATTAATGTAAAGAATGAATGAATGAAAGAATGGATGGATTAATGTAAGAAAGAATGAATGAATGAAAGAATGCAGGGATGAAGTGATGGAAGAATGAATGAATGAAAGATGGGATGGATTAATGTAATGAATGAATGAATCAAAGAATGGATGGATTAATGTAAAAGAATAAATGAATGAAAGAATGGATGAATGAATGATGGAAGAATGAATGAAAGAATGGATGGATTAATGTGAAAAAGAATGAATGAATTAAAGAATGGATGAATGAAGTGATGAAAGAATGAATGAATGAAAGAATAGATGGATTAATGTAAGAATTAATGAAAATGAAAGAATGGATGAATGAAGTGATGGAAGAATGAATGAAAGAATGGATGGATTAATGAAAAAAGAATGAATGAATGAAAAGAATGCAATGAAGAATGAAGAATGAATGAATGAAAGATGGGATGGATTAATGGAAGAAGAATGAATGAATGAAAGAATGGATGGATTAATGTAATGAAAGAATGAATGAATGAAAGAATGCAGGGATGAAAGAATGGAAGAATGAATGAATGAAAGATGGGATGGATTAATGAAGAAGAATGAATGAATGAAAAGAATGGATGGATTAATGTAAGAAAGAATAAATGAATGAAAGAATGGATGAATGAAGTGATGGAAGAATGAATGAAAAGAATGGATGGATTAATGAAGAAAGAATGAATGAATTAAAGAATGGATGAATGAAGATGAAAGAATGAATGAATGAAAGAATAGATGGATTAATGTAAGAATTAATGAAAATGAAAAGAATGGATGAATAAAGTGATGGAAGAATGAATGAAAGAATGGATGGATTAATGTAAAAAGAATGAATGAATTAAAAATGGATGAATGAAGTGATGAAAGAATGAATAAATGGAAGAATAGATGGATTAATGTAAGAATTAATGAATGAATGAAAGAATGGATGAATGAAGTGATGGAAGAATGAATGAATGAAAGAATGGATGGATTAATGTAAGAAAGAATGAATGAATTAAAGAATGGATGAATGAAGTGATGGAAGAATGAATGAAAGAATGGATGGATTAATGTAAGAATTAATGAATGAATGAAAGATTAAAGAGGCATGTTTGAGGAAAGGATACAGAGAAGTACGGGGAACAAGCTCAGAGTGTCAGATGTCGATTGATATTACACTTGAATATTTGAATATTTTAGTCATCGGGGAAGCAAATAAGAAGAAGGGAGTTCCACAAACGAGAAGTCCAGGAGAAGAAGCCGTTTGAATAGAAGAGACAATTACATTTAACCGTTTTGACAGGGAAAGGGTGGGACTGAGATGCCAGCCTGGTAGCACGTTTAAATTCATGAAGTCCGGGAACCAGCGAAAGCAGATCGTCGGAACAATTGCCGTAAAAAATATTTGTAGAAGAGACAGAGGGATGCCACTGTACGTCTGTAGGATATCGATTGTAGACTAGATGCCAGATCAGGGCCTATCCTCTTGCATATTCGTCTCTAGATTTTGTCAAGCACCCCGAGACGTACAGCGAGAGCACCAGACGATATATGACAGTAATATTCCATGCAAGGACGGATGGTCTATTTATAGATTTAAAGGATGGACTCGTTCAAGAAAAAATTTCTGGCACGACACAAAGAGTCAACCGGGACATTTAGATATGAAGAAATAAGGTATCTACCAGATCCCCACGAATTACTCGAAGCGATAATCTGAACGGTGTTAGTTATGCAGATGATTCGTTTTGCTAGCCAACTGCTAACGTTTTGAGCTCAAAGATTCGTGCCGAGCGAATGATGTGATTGCCATGCAATACCGAGGATTTCTGTCTTGGATGACGCAGGGGTGTTACCCAGCGTCACCTGAAATTCATTCGTTTTTAGTTTCCTGTGTCTCAGCAACGTTCGTTCCTTACGCGTAGAAGTCCTGTCTTGCCACTGCTCATCTTAATCCCGTATTCGGCTCTTTTTGTGTTTATTTTAGGTGCTGCTAAGTTTTCATTCCCTGCTGAGCTGCCAGATGCCTATTCACTGTATATTTTCTTTTTTATGTTCACTGTTTCTTCAGGACATAGGCGATCACGGTCCTCCACAATTTCTTTATAGCTCTTAATAAATTTTGTCTTTTCGTTATTTATTTCATAAGCTCGTCAAATATGCTTCGCGCGGTTTTCTTCTGTTGCTCTTGCCTTTAACCCGTCCTGTGATTATCAGATTTTCCAAGCCCACTTTCCTCATTATGCACCCTATAAATTTCAACTGTCTCTTCCTGATGTAAAGTAAAGTTTCCTTTTTGTTTCTATTTTCTGTAAAACCTCGTCGTTGCTCACATGTTCGGTCTATGGCATCCTCAGCATCCTTCTTTAGAACCAGATTTCTGTTGCTTTAAATCTCGTCATCTTTGAGGGGATTGTCCAGAATTTACTACCAGGAGGACAGATATCACGTAACAGGTCAGTGGTCTTTCCTTTGTTTCTAACGATGTTTTTATGTCTCTTCATACTCTGCTTAACTTTTGGAAGGCATCTTTGAGTATCCCAACGCGTCTTCGGATTTCAGTGTCTCGCGATCCGTCCTCAATGAGGCTCGTGACTTTGAACGTCTTTTCAAGCTCAAGCTCACACCAGTTGAGGTCGAAAGTTCTTTCTTTTTTTCATATACCCGGGGCACGGGTAGTCTAGTTTTACTATAAATATGATCAATTCTTGTTTGCTAAGCAGTCTTTTGAAAAAACACCAAACATGATATCTACTGGACACACACACACACACACACACACACACACACACACACACACACACACACACACACACTCATAGATATACATTATCGTCTGAATCCCACATAGACAAACTAGAATTATTATACTCTTACATACATAATATTCTTCAAACAGACAATTATTTTTAATTTAAAGACAGACACAAAGAGATCCCGTTTTGCTGTTTCGTCCAGTTGTTTGTAGAGTAATTATTTATATTTCAGCTTTCTTTAAACAAATATTTTTAAGATAATCTGATTTAAAAAATACTTTAAGTGAATAAGATTTTAAAATACGATTTGTCTATAGAGTATTTTTATTTCAACTTTCTATTTTTAATTATCTTAATTTAAAGACAGACACAAAGAAATCCCGCTTTGTCGTTTGTTCCAGTTTTTTTTTTTTTTTTTGGAGTATTTATTTATATTTCAGCTATCTTTAAATAAACAATATTTTAAAAAAATTTTAAAGTATTTTTTGACATATTTAAAAATATTTTCAAGTGAATATGATTTTAATATATTTTTTGGCATATTAAAAATATTTTAAATTTAATCTGATTTAAAGTTCAAATTTATCCTGGAAATTTTTTTATTCCTATTAAATGCTGTAAACATTCAATAAAACGTTAAATATGAACCTGTAAACCAGACCAATGATGACACGAATGAATTGAATTATTTAACTGAATCATAATAATAATAAACTTTCATTTCAATGGTATGCTAAAATCAACTTCAGTGTTTTATAACCTGAACCGTCAATAATTCAACGGGTCACGGATAGTCTAGTTTTCTCTAAAACCTCGTCGTTGCCCGCATGTTTGGTCCATGGCATCTTCATTATGCTACTGTAGAACCTCGTTTTTGTTGCCTCAAGTCTCTTCTATATCTTTGAGAAGATTACCCAGCATTCATTGAAATATAGGAGGACCGGTATCAAGTAAATGTTCAGTACTCTTTTCTTTGTTTCTAAAGAGTTTTTTTTTTGGTTTCTTAATACTTTGCTTAGTTTTTGTAAGGCATCTTTGGCTATCTCAATGCGTCTTTGAATTTCAGTGTCGCACTTTCCGTCCTCTGTTAAAACACTTCCCAGATATCTAAATTTTTGTATTTGTTTGCATTGTGGGCTCATCTTTTTGCTATCATACATTCTGTCTTCTTGTAGTTTATGCTTACCCAACCAATCAGAAGAAAAACCACCATCTGGAGTAAAATTGAAAACAATATTTTTTCATCGTCTAAATGTTTATGTTATTATTAAGTGGAAAGACCAAAGTATTTTTTAATATTTTTCAATTATTTCTAGCACGTTCGAAATTTTAGTTAAAAATTCCTGTTTCTTTTAGTCAGCAAAAATTGCCATAAAATCGATCATGTCCGCCATTTTTGACAACTTCGTGAACAAAGTGAAATTTGCCGTTTAAATTCTTGTAAAATTCAATTAAAATTTTTTCAAAAATTATTTTTTGAAAATTTGAAAATTTAAAGTATACTTATTGTAACTGGAAATAAACTTTACTTAATTTTTTAGCAGAAAAATTTAGTTGTAAATAAGAGAAAGAAAGTGGTGACATTTTTTGGAGGTGTTAACTGATGTTTACGTCAATATATCGGCAGCTAACGTCAGGGTAATTTATCGGATGGAAGGATAGAAGTGACAGTATTTTCGAATTTTAAGTGAACCAGCTTATTGAAAACCTAATTGACATTCAATATATGGAACCCTATTGAAAGCGCCACCGTTCATCGTGACTGGAGAAAGTTGGTTATCTGAAATGAGGTAATGAAAATATACTAGTTTGGTTTTTAAGGTATTGAAACTTACAAGCCATTTTCACCATTGAGCTGTTAGAGATCAAAGGAGACCATCTTGATTTTTAGAAGTGCTTTCATAAACTGAGATATGATGAACATAGATGTCAGCCTAGAATGCTGAAAAACTCTTTCATGGATTCTGGGAACTCATTTCGTATAGATATTTGAGTAAGCATGATTTCAGTTCTTCCGTGAAGACAGTCGAATTCGTTACTGGAGAAGACTGCATAAATGTTGGATTCAGAAAGAAAGAAAGAAGGAAGGAAAAGCGAGTAGGGAAAGAAAGAAAGAAAGAAGGAAAGAAAGAAAGAAAGAAAGAAAGAAAGAAAGAAAGAAAGAAGTAGGTGAAGGACGATTAAAGAAAGAAAAGAAGAAAGATTGAAGATCGAGTAGGGAAAAGGAAAAATAAAAGAAAGGGTGAAGGACGAGTAGGGAAAGAAAGAAAGAAAGAAAGAAAGAAAGAAAGAAAGAAAGAAAGAAAAGCGAGTAGGAAAAAAGTAAGAAAGAAGAGATGAAGGACGATTAAAAAAGAAAGGAAGAAAGATTGAAGATCGAACAGGGAAAGGGAAAAATAAAGAAAGAAAGGATGAAGGACAAGTAAGGAAATAAATAAACAAATAAAGAAAGAAAGAAAAAATAAAGACATGGTGAAGCGCGAGTAAAGAAAAAAAAGAAAAAAAAAGAAAGTGTGAAGAACGAAAGAAAGAAAGAAAGAAAGAAGAAAGAACGAAAGAAAGAAAGAAAAAAGAAAAGAAAAGAAAGAAAGACCGAGAAAAGAAAAAAAAGAAAGAAAGAAAGAAAGAAAGAAAGAAAGAAAAGAAAGAGAAAAGAAAAAAAAAGAAAGAAAGAAAGAAAAAAAGAAAGAAAGAAAGAACGATAGAAAGAAAGAACGATAGAAAGAAAGAAAGAAATAACGAAAAAAGAAAAAAGAAAGAACGATAGAAAGAAAGAAAGAATGATGGATAGAAAGAAAGAAAGAAAGAACGAAAGAAAGAAAGAAAGAAAGAAAGAACGATAGAAAGAAAGAAAGAAAGGCTGAAGAGCGAAGACGGTTTTCGATAAAGTACAGTAATATTCAACGCCGTTAATACTAGTTTCTTCTGTTCTACACTTATCCCCGAGAGTAATAATCTTTTCTAATCCGTTTATCCGATTTACGCCGGAAGTGTTGCTAATTATAATGCAAAACAGATTATCTAAAATGCATTACGTAAATTCATCTTTTATCCCTACAATATTTACAAACACACACGAGCACACGCACGTACATACACACGCGCATGCGCGCACATACAAGGATTATGGCAGCATTCACCAACTTAAACAAGCAGACCACCCAGTTGAGGAGATTCCGAAGTCGTCTGGAGGCTTTGTTTGAAGCCAAAGGCGATTTTATTGAATAAATTTACTCCTTAATATTTCAAGATATTTTGTGTAATTTCGGTAAATATATCTTTTAAAATGAAATGTCTGTGTTATTTTCATTTTATTCATAGCACATTGTATGTATACAAACGCGCATGCAGAAACTGATTGTTCTGATAAGAAAAGAACTCCCGAATTTGTTGGTTAAGACCTCAGACACGACACGGAGGCCTACATCTAGTTCCTTGCATTAAAAGGGTGGCTGCTAGAAGAATCTATGTCTGGCAATAGGACTCTGCAACATGCCACACAAGCAGACGTCAGAAAATTTCTGCAACGACATCGCCCCTTACTTCTAGCTACCTAACTCCCCAAATGACAACGCCCTTGAATATTATATGTTGGTCACAGTCATGAGATGTACCAACAAAACTCCTTGCAACATAAAGAATGAACTGAAGGTAAGAATTATGTCAGCATTCACCAACTTAAACAAAGAGACGATCCAGGAGAGTTACAGGAGATTCCGAAGTTGGCTGGAGGTCGTGGCTGAAGCCAATCGCGATTTTATTGAATAAATTTACTGTTTAGTATTTCAAGATACTTTTGTCTAATTTCGGTAAATATATATCTGTTAAAATGAGATGCCTGTGTTATTTTCATTTTTTGCACAATTTATCCATCACAGCCTGTAGAAACGATTTTCTAGAAAAAAAAACTGAAAATCAGAGCAGTGATACACATAGCGAAGTCCCCAAACATCCATCCCCAGGATGTGTAGATGGTGTAATGGTTAACAAGCCGAGTTCAAATTCCAGTTGTTTTAGTTGCTTTTACTTTCGCAAAAAATAACTTTGGAAAAGGTGTGCATAAATCACTTCTGCTGCCTAGATATAGGTTAAAGAGTAATAATGTGTATATATATATATATATATATATATATATATATATATATATATATATATAAAAGAAAGAACAGTAAGATATATAATCCGGTGTTCTTATAGATATTTTTATTTTTACAAAATAGAGTTCAATGTAAATTTACAGAGCATTAATATTATAAATTAATTGATTTAAAATATGGTTTTTCGCTACACAGTTCTAACCATGTTTCAAAAATGGAAGCTAAAAACCCCGAATTTAATTTTGTAATTAAATTAAAGACATTAGTTCCATTTCATCCTCAAACGAATTTTGAAGTAACTTTTAAAATTACTGGATTTTAAATACACAGCTAAAATAATAATTCATGTTTCCAAGGTTACAGATAAATCCACTTCACTAGACAAGGGGTGTCTGCGTGTTCATTATGTCTATATTTTAATGTATCAGTTATTAGTTACGTTTTGGTAGGGGGTAGGGATGTATTTTTTAATGAAATCTAATATGCGTTAAATGCATGTCGTCTGGAATTTTAAAAAATTTTTATTGTTAACGGCAAAGATTCTTACGGCATTTTTTCCCTTTGTATATTTAAAGATTTTGGGTGGGGGGTATTTAGGTTAGAATACGTTTTATTTAACTACAATTTGAAAAATATTTTCACTTTTAATTTTTAATATACTATATTTCTTTTAAGAGCAAGTAAATGTATTAGAATCCCTTACAGTATGTAGAGTTATTTTCACATCAACTATAAGTATGTATATTATTAGGTAACAATTTTTTTTATTTATATTTAAATATTATTTACGTAAACTTTATGACAATGACGCCAAAAAAAGCTAATTGATTTCACTGGTTTAGTAACCTTTTATTTTTATTATATATATATATATATATATATATATATATATATATATATATATATATATATATATATATATATATATATATATATATATAAAAAGGAGGTTTTAAAAAATCTGCAGCTCCTACAGCTATTAAGTATTACTCATTAATTATGAATTGAGTTCTCCGAAAAGCTGGCATATACGTTAAAAATTTATTCCTTTCCGTGCGATTATAGCCTAGGAGGTAAGATATCTGACTGATATCAAAACAGTCGGGTTTCGATCTCGGTTTGAAGCAATTGGACGTCTAGCCACACTGACGAGCTGTGATATAGCGAAACAGTCTGTCTATGGATGACAATATATACATATATTTAGTTGGATTGATGTGAGGTTGTGACCCTGCGTTGCACGCTTTCTGCGATCGTCAGACAAACCGATTAATTTTAGAAATTGTGGATTTATTTATGGTTGTGCATATTGGTGTTTCATGGTAGTGGGTGGAAAAACTGTCGTCGGAACGCCACTCATACGCACGCAGACAAGTTCATCCAATGCAGCTCACACAAACATAAACATATATGAACAGTGTGGGACTAGGCGTATATGCGCATCCATGTGTCGTTTCGTGCATACGTACGCAATTGGTCGCTGTATTCAATGTTGGATTGTGTACCGATATTCTTTCCAAGTGGCAGTGTCAACGCACAGAACGTTTGCCTATTTTGTTCGCAGAATAATATTTTCTCGCACACACATATATACGTATGCACGCGCGTTCATACAGCTTCTATCCGTCTGTTTTATTATTATTATTATTATTATTATTATTACTTAAGATAAGGTCTGTATAAGGCTATTGTAGGTAAAATTGTTAGTATTTTATTGTTTAATGCTGTTTTCTTATTATTTTAAAGCCAGTTATTTGCATGTTTTTTTTGCGATTGCGCTTATGTAAATGGTAGAAACTCCAATTTATAATACTTATTAGTATTTAGGCGGTGGTATTAATTTTTCTGAAGGGAAGTAAGTATGATTGTGGACTGATGCGCTAATAATAATTGTGGTGCGGTAGTAATTATCAACTAATGCGGCAATGGTAATTGTGGTGCAGTAGTAATGATGGAGGGAGCGGGTGATGATAAGAATAATTGCAGCAGCATAGTTATGACAAAATGGTAGAAGTGATTGTGGTAATAGTGATTGGATAGTAATAACAATAATTATAATTATTATGATGGTATTTTGATATATAAAATAATTGATGGTGTCAGTGGTTTCTCATTTCGTATTCATAGGGTCAATGGTTGTTTATGTTGCAGTGGTGGTTGGTACGGTATATATATATATATATATATATATATATATATATATATATATATAACAGTAAGATTTATAATCCAGTGTTCTTATTAATTATTTTTATTTTTCAAAAAACATTGCTCAATAAAATTCTGCATCAATGTCGGGCAGTATGTACTTACATTCAGTGGAATCGGGCGAGCAATAACTGAACAATACTTAATAGAAATAAGAACCAGACGGGGTAGACTGATCTCGTTCCGCTGCTCATGTCTAGGGATATCATCTAGTGGTTGTGAGATCAATCCTTGTGTCGGGCATATATATATATATATATTTATTATTTATATATTATATGCGCGGCACATGTTTGGGTTAGCATGAGTGACATCACGACGACTATTTCTCCCCCGACTTCCATAATAACACCAATACACGCCATCTACATAAATCCAAAATTTAAAAAAAATTAATCGGTTTTTTCTGACGATCGCAAAATCGTGAAACGCAGGGTCACAAACGCACATCAATCCAACCATATATATATATATATATATATATATATATATATATATATATAGGTTTAATGTATTTTATATTAGTGCTCAACATCATGGATAGAGCGTATGTAAATATAATGATGGACATTGATAACTTTCATATTAACAGCCAGAGGCCGTTTTATACTAAATCGAGCCGTCAGGGCTGATTGGGTGATAACTTCAATGTCAACTTACACTTATATATAAACGTTTACTTGTGTGATTATTTTTACACACACTTAATTCCTAATCTTCAGTTAATCCCGTATTACAAAATCCATTTGAAATAAACTTCCTATTGCGATAAGCTGAGATTAAGTAAATGTATTTAATGAGAAGATATATAGAGTTTTGCAATATATGGATTTTTTTTCTCGTCTAAGTGTTTAATTGTAAGGAAAATATTGTTGCAACCTCAATGAACGTACGCATTTTAAACTGTAAATAGATGTGCAAATATGTGACCAAACAAGTATAAATGAATCGGTGAATCGATTAAGAGAATTATTAAATATAAACATATATGCAATCACAGATTCTCTCTCTCTCTCTCTCTCTCTCTCTCACACACACACACACGCTCTCTCGCGCTACCGCTCTCTCTCTCTCTTTCTGTCGCATTCTCGCTCTCTCTTTTTTTCTCGCGCCCTCTCACTTACTCTTTATCGCTCACTCTCTCTTGCTCTTTCTCGTTTTCTCTCTCTGTCCATCTCTCTCTCTCTCTCTCTCTGGCGCTTTCTCTCACTCTCTCTCTCTCCCTCGCTCTCCCTCGCTCTCTCTCGCCTTCTCTTTCTAGCTCTCTCTCGTTTTCTCGCTCACTCTATCACCCTCTCTCTCTCGTTCTCTCTCTCGCTCTCTCTCTCTCGCCCTCTCTTTCTAGCTCTCTCTCGTTTTCTCGCTCACTATCACCCTCTCTCTCTCGTTCTCTCTCTCTCGCTCTCTCTGTCTATCACTCTCTCACTCTCGTTCTCTCTCTCGCTCGCTCTCTCTGTCTATCACTCTCTCCTTCTCTCTGTATATATATATATATATATATATATATAAATTGTGTGTGTGTGTAGGTAATTGAAAACAAATTATAATATAACGGAAAACAAATATATCCAACAGAAAAACTAGCAGCATATTTTCAAAAGATTACGCAAAAGTTCAACTTAAAAAAAAAAAAAAAAAAGGGTTAATACTAATTTTTTTTATATTCAGCGCTTACGGTGAATTCTTTCTTTCATGAAGGCGTGACCTCCTCTGCTCTTTCCGCTACTCTTCAAGCGCTAATGAGGAGCCGTTAATAAATAAAGACTAATTACTGCAATGCTTCAGTAATGGCGGCACCAGCAGCTGTACGAAAAAAATAAAATAAAGAAGACTTCGTAAATGGAACAGCTTAGTTTTCAGGGCCCACTTTCTAAACTCAAGATTGTCCCACGGGACAATAGCCTAGTCTAGATTTCGTTCGTAAATTTGATAACAGTCGTAATTGTGTGTTCAAATACTGGGCCGTGTGATACGCATTTAGATTCTGTAGAAAGAGAGTCATTCATTACTGATCAGTACTAGTATCTGTCTATATTTCTGAGATGAGGTATTATGTACACTATTTACATTATTTGGACTATTGTCCACATCTTTGTCGCCATATTTATCACAACGTTTCGGCTTTTCAGTATCTGTTTATATTTCTGAGATGAGGTATTATGTACACTATTTACATTATTCGGACTATTGTCCACAAATTTGTCGACGTATTTATTACAACTTTTCGGCCTTTCAGTATCTGTTTATATTTCTGAGATGAAGTATTATGTACACTATTTACATTATTCGTTTCGGCCTTTCAGTATCTGTCTATATTTCTGAGATGAGGTATTATGTACACTATTTACATTATTCGCACTATTGTCCTCTGCATTGTTGCCATATTTATCACAACGTTTCGGCTTTTTAGTATCTGTCTATATTTCTGAGATGACGTATTATGTACAAATGTATTATTTACATCAAGTGACAGGACCCAAAGAGTGTGAGATCAATACCTGGTTAAGGCTGTGGAGAACTTGGAGAGGGGAATTAACAGGAGATAACTGATAACAAACATCCATTAGACATGGCACGTGGAACTAGAACAGTCTACCGCAGCAAGCGAAATAAAGGGATCAGTTCGACACCACCTGAATAAGGCAGAGCGTACAGCGTCCGAAACGTTGTGAAAAATATGGCGACAAAGATGCGGACAATAATCCGAATAATGTAAATAGTGATCAGTGCTAAATGAGAACTGGACAGTAGAACAATCTACTTTGGCATATTAAATAATGGCTTCAATTCGAAATTCCTTAAAGGTTATGCTAATCGATAATTACATAACGGAATCCGGAGAGTACAAGGATCGAAATGTTGTGATGATAAAAATAAAAATAGGGACAGTAATTCAATTGTAAAAACGTGTTAGCCAATAAATTAGACTCTACCGTCTCTTTCAAAGTGGTCCCCTTGTATACATTGATCTAAACAACTTTCCAAAGATATTTTATATTGTTGGAAGGAAAAGTCCCTACGCGTACAGATGCACACCAACTCGCACACATGCACACCCATACATGTATGCAATTAGAAACATTATAGAGAAATATACAACTCCAGTCGATAAAAACAAGAAAATTAAATTAATTATCTACTATAAAATATTTAAAATTGCTAACTTCATTTTCAAAAATAATAATTCATCTGCAAGATCCAAATTACAGAGAATCAATATTATTTACGAATTCACAAGTCCCCTGTGTTCCTGATTAATCCAAATTCATAAGTACTTATATTGGATGTACTACAACACCCCTAACAAGAAGACTCACGTTACATTTTTCTGAGTTCTCATTTAATACCGAAAAAACTCTATCTGAAACATGCTACAAATATAATATCCGCATCCTCATGTAAAAAAGGCTAAAAACAATGGAAGCATTATTGATAAGAAAAAAAGAAAAAAAGGAAACATTAAATAATATCACCTATAAACACGGCTACAACCATATCTGGAAAATAAAATCTTCCTATAATTCTAAATACATACATAAAACAATCCATACATTCAATTAAAAGTAAAAATAAAATTCATCTTTGATAATGGCTGAAAGTATATCCGAAAGTGCTCGGATATGCAAAAAAATTGGACAATCTATATATATATAATACGCCACACATATATATTTACGTTTATGTGTGTGTTTTTGTGTGTGTATGTGTTAGTGTGTGTGTGCGTGTGTGTGTGTGTGTGTTTGTGTGTGTGTGTGTGTGTGTGTGTGTGTGTGTGTGTAACAATTGAATGGAAGTGTGTAAAATAACGATGACCCACCCGGTGCCGTGCTAGCTTGGTCCCGTTAACGCATACTGATTTCGCTATCGAAGAGGGTTTGTATATATAACACGCCATATATTTCTTTAAGAACGCTTTGTTTATTTTTAGAAATCCATTTTAAACTTTAAAAATTATAATGAAAAAAAGAGCGGGAAAACAAAAAAAAATAGAAATATTTGATGATACGTTGCTCTTAGTAGGACGAGAAATAAGCTGACCCTGAAATTACAGACTGAATTTACGGACTGGCAATGATTACGCAAACGTTCCAATGTTTACGGACACAAAAAAAGTGTGCTTTTCAGTAAACATAATTTTGGTTGTAAATATATAACATTTACGAGGATAAAAAATGGATATCTTACCTTTGATGTTTATAAATTGTGCACTGTTCAATTATTAACGTGAACGAGCTAGTATCTATCAATATTTCTGAGTTGAGGTATTATGTACATTATTTATTTGGGTCCTGTCGCTGGATCTTACCAACGCCTTTATCCACTGTGCCATGTGTGCAGAAAAGAAAAACATTATAAGATCACATGAAAAAAATCTTAACCACTGAACCTTGTCAGTCGTTTTTAATCTAACTAATATAAAAAGGAATTGCTGCCCAAATACACAATTATATATATATAATGGACTCTCTCCCGTCGGTTTCGACGTATGAGGATCTGCCACCTTATTGATTCAGTTATGAAAGTTTATGCGATAATCTTAAGTGGCATTTAAGACCCGCTAGTGATTTACAAAGGAGACCACATATGGAGCAGGTGTGAGAATTGTGAGATGAGATCACTGTTAGATTGGCTGACCTTTTAGATCTTGCTCTCGCTTCTTGAAGATGATTCAGGCAAGCAGATTGAAAATTGCTGAGTCCACTATAACACGTTGATCTCCATTCTACCTGCTCCAAAGCTAAGCGCTCAAGGATGTTATGTGGTATAATAACTGCTGACAAGTTGCTTTTCAGCTTGTCTTTGTATCTTAGTCATGGGCGTCCTACATTCCTGTAGCCCTGATCTAACTGGCTGTACATTAGGATCTTGGGTATCCTGTCATCAGACATTCTCAAGATATGACTAGTACACCGTAACTGAGATTGTTAGATAAAAGTCTCGATACCTCCAATATTACACCTGTTAAACAGATCTAAGCTAGATGTCCTATCTTTAAGCTTAACTCCACAGATTGCATGCAGACAGCTTTTATGGAAAACATCTAGCTAGCGTATATGGTACCTGTATGGAGTCTATATATATATATATATATATATATATATATATATATATATATATAGATATATATATATATATATATATTTTTTTTCTAAATTTAAAATTCCAACTTTCTTTGGTGCGCATGCGTAGTCGCATCAACTTAAACAAACTTCGTCTGATGAAGATCTAAATGACGAAACTCGCCACACAAACTTTTTAGACTTTTTACAGAATTGTTTCTGCCAGAACTGTTATATAAAGATGCATATATTGTTATCCTATACAGTCATAATGATGTTAACATATATAATGGAAATAAGCTGAAATGTCTTAGATTATTACTGTACGATTGCATTCGCTTTGGTGAGTGATTTAAGTGTTTATCCACAGGAAATATCGGGTAAGTTCCGACTTATACAGAAAATTCCGTTAGACGCATTGTAGGGACGGAATTCCTGTCGTAAGTTGAATACCACTGTATATATATATATATATATATATATATTTATTTATTTTTTATTTTATCACCCCATGCAAGGCAGTAAAGCCACTAAGACACAAGAACGTGGAATCATTAAAAACAAAATTATCAATAATGACCGGGAAGAGAAAAGAGTAATAAAGAAGATATTAGATAGCGATTGACATTGCATTTAAATGTTTGCATATTAAAGGTGTCTGGAAAACATAAAGACGGGAGTTCCACGAGCGAGAAGTGCGAGAAAAGAATCTGTTAGCATGGAAATTACGGCTATTCTAGCCGGTTCAATTGTAAATTGCTGAGATCTAGGCGGCAGTCTAGTGCTACGCTTAATTTCAAAAACTCTAGGTACCAAAGTGAAGAGCTCATCTGAACAATTACCATGAAAGTATTTATAGAAAGTATTTATAGAAAAGACACAGAGAGGCAACCTTACGGCGCTGGATGGGGAAGTAACTGAAGCCGAGATGCCAGAACAGGACCAATAATATTGCTGATTCTTCTTTGGATTTTATCAAGAATCTCTGAATATTCAGCAGGAGGCTGTAAATTGATGAGATCTCGACGCCAGTCTAATACTGCGCTTAAATTCAAAAACTCTAGGTAACAAAGCGAAGAGCTCATCTGAACAATTACCATGAAAGTATTTATAGTAAAGACACATAGGGACAACCTTATGTCGCTGGATGGGGAAGTAACTGAAGCCGAGACGCCAGAACAGGACCAATAATATTGCTGATTCTTCTTTGTATTTTATCAAGGAGCTCAACGCTAATAGCAGAGGCATCGAACCATACGTGGCAGCAATATTCTAAGCATGGACGAATGGTAGTCATAGATATGTATGATAGATTCTGGAGAAAAAAAAATGTCTCGCACGACACAATGAACCAAATTTCTTAGCAGCTTAACTAGCAATGGATTCAATATAGTCTTTTCACTTCATGTCAACTGAGAACGTTAGCTTGAGAAGGCGCAACGAGTCACTTTCCTTGCGGGTATTACCCCATGCAAGGCAGTAAAGCCACTAAGATACAGGGGGCTTACAGGGTTAGGAAGAATTAGGAACAGAAACATTAATAATGAGCGGGAAGAAGAAAGAGGAATCAGGACAGTAGATAACGACTGGCATTGCATTTAAATTTTTGCAGATTTAAGTTGTCCGGAAAGGAGATCCACAAGCGAGAGTTGCGAGAAAAGACACTGTTAGCATAGAACTTATGGCTATGTCTACCCAACTCAAGTGTAAATTGATGAGATCTTGATGCCAGTCTAGTACTGCGCTTAAATTCAAAATGTCGAAGAGCTCATCCGAAAAATTACCATGAAAGTATTTATAGAAAGGACATAGAAAGGCAACCTTACGACGATGAGAATGTGGCTGAAACCGAGTCGCCAGATCAGGACTAATAATATTGCTGATTCTTTGGATTTTATCAAGCATCTCAAGGTAAATAGCAGGGACACCGGACCACATGTGGCAGCACTTTAAGGTTCCATGTAATAAATTATTTCACCACAGCACTTTTAAAGGACAGCGGATCATCAGATTTTACTTCAAAAGTTTAAATGGTAGACTTATAGATATGTAAGATAGATTCTGGCACGACACAATTGGTTCACACACACACACACACACATAAAAACACACACACATATATAAATATATATATATATATATTTAGTTTATGAAAAACTAGGTAATCCACACGGGTAAGCCCAAGGAGGATAAAATCCAGAGAGCTCAATGTAAATCCAGAGCAAATAATTTACATAAAAACAGACCATTTAAGGTTCCATGTAATAAATTATTTCACCACAGCCCTTTTAAAGGATTGCGGGTCATCAGACTTTACTTCCAAAGGTTAAATGGTAGACTTATAGATATGTAAGATAGATTCTGGCACGACACAATTGGTTCACACACACACACACACACACACACACACACACACACACACACACACACACACACACATACATGCAAACACACACACACACACATACATGCAAACACACACACACACATACACACATATATATATATATATATAGTTTATGAAAAACTAGGTAATCCACACGGGTAAGCCCAAGGAGGATAAAATCCAGAGAGCTCAATGTAAATCCAGAGCAAATAATTTAAATAAAAACAGACCACTTTAAGGTTCCATGTAATAAATTATTTCACCACAGCCCTTTTAAAGGACTGCGGACTATCAGACTTTACTTCCAAAGGTTGAAACAAAAAATGAAAAGGAATTTACACATTTTTGACGGGCCGTATTAAACATATGCAAATTAACGAAGTGAGGAAGTGAGCGGGGAGAGATGTAATTGAAAATTTCTATTCCTTTATACTTAAAATTACTTGATGTCCAGACATTGACACATTTAAACGGTTAACTTATATATATATATATAT
>CAHIKZ030000240.1:775000-790000 GCA_903632075.3 Acanthosepion pharaonis | reverse complement strand
TAGCGAAAAGTTTATCCGAACAATTACCAAGAAAGTATTTATAGAAAAGACACTGGGAAGCAACTTTACGGCGGTGGGAAAGTGACTGAAGCCGAGATGCCAGATCAGAACTGATAATATTACTCATTCTTCTTTGGCTCTTATCAAGGAGCTCAATATAAATGGCAGCGGCACCGGACCATTGTGGCAGCGATATTCTAAGCATGGCCGAATGGTAGACTTACTGATATGTAATATAATAATTCTGGATAGAAAAATTGTCTGGTACGATACAGTGAACCTATTTTCTCAGCAGCTGATTCAAAATAGTCTTTTCATTTCATGCCAACCGAGAAAGTTAGCCTGAAAAGGCACATGTAACTCTCCTAGAGGTTAGCATCAGCCATATTAATGGAAGGCACTAAGGGGTCTCTCGGATGATTAATAGAGAGCAGGCGTTAAAAGAGAGACGCTTTAAAATTAACAAGCCATTCTTTGCACCAGTTAATAACAGATTGTAGGTAGCTTTTTTTTTATCAGCGGTCATTTTGATCTTATCGAACTTATCAGACTTAGTATTGAGGCAGGAGTAAATGGTTGTGTTATCGGCATTGATACTGTTATGGTCCGGTTCCTTGTACCACGGCGATAGTCCAAGGTAGAACCAATAAAGAAGAACTCGGATATGGAATAACACAGATATATTACAAACAGGAATATATACAGAGAGGTAGAAAAGTGTTAGTACGAACAATCAGGTTTAGTAGTAATTGTCTGAACGCGACTCTGTTTCGGGCTGCCTCTGACTCGACTGATTGACTCGCTCTGAATGACTGACGGACTCCTGAGAGACTTCACTCCAGACTTCAGACTGAACTCTAGACTTCAGACGGAACTCTCTCCAGACTTCAGACGGAACGGTATTTAGTCACCCTTCCACGAGGGCATCATGTGGCACAAGGCCGGTTTAACGTGGGATCTCCGAGCCCGTGGACTCGACCAAAAATATACCCATTGAACCAGTATACACGGGTTCAGGGTCGGTTTACCTCCCCGAAAGAGACTCCGCCCTTTGCCGAAGCCACGTTCGGGTTCCTCCCCGCCCGAAAGCAGAGAGTTCAACCGATCAGCCGGTCGTTAGACTTCAGAACGAACTCCCTGCTTCCTCTTGAAGCGCAGTATTTATTACGTATGGAATTGTCCATTATGTTATTATGGGTAAGCTCCCATAGCAGATACCAAGTTGAGAGCCGATGTCATCAGAAATGTTGTTGAAAATTAAACAAGGTAGGATCAAGGATAAATTCCTGAGAGACGCCTGCATGAGTACAAAAGGATTTAGAAGAGTGGCCGTTCAAGACAACTTTCATTTCACGATTTGATAAGAAAAACTGGATCAGTTCAAAAATTTATCCGAAGACATAACTTGTGAAGAAGCTATGTCAAACCTTGTCAAACGCTTTCGAGATGTCCAGAGCAACATCCGGGGCTTCGCTATTCTTGTCTAAAGCCTGACAGACTCATTTCACATTAATCTTTAATACATCAGCAGTTGATCTAGAGAAATGAAAGAAAAATTGCCTGTTTGAAAGGAGACCCTGCGCTGCGAGATATTTATCTAATTCAGTATTAATTAGGTCCTCAAGCAATTTTCCAAAAAGAAATAGACGGCTATTATGATGATAGTGGCAAGAGTCGCACTGCTCACCTGAAATCTTAAAGACTGCAACAAATCGTTAACCTTGCAAAAGGGGTCAAAACACTATGAAAGTATAAAAATAGATTTTAATACCAGCAATACATTTTTGGAAAGAACTATTACCAGCAATATATTTTTTTTTGAATTATTACCACCAATACATTTTTTTAAAAAAATATTTCGAGAAATACATTATTACTAGCAGTACATTTAAAAAAAAAATTACCAGCAATACATTTTTAAGAAAATATTATTACCAGCAATACATTATTACCAGCAGTACATTTTTGAAAAACATTATACCAGCAATACATTTTAAAGAAAAAATTATTACCAACAAGGCATTATTACCAGCAGTACATTTTTAAAAAAAAAATATTACTAGCTATACATTGTTAAGAAAAAATATTACCAGCAATGCATTATTACCAGCAGTACATTTTTGAAAAAAAATATTACCATCAATAAATTTTTCAGAAAAATTATTATCAGCAATACTTTATAAACCAGCAGTACATTTTTGAAAAAAAATATTACCAGAAAAACATTGGAGGATTTTCAGAATGCAGGAATGCAAGAGATAGCGAGGCTTTTATTATACAGTTTAAAGAGGCCAGGGGTCAATTCGGGAGCATAATTCTTAAGGATTATTACAGGGAGGCCATCCGGTCCACATGCTTTGTGAGGCATCCAGATTAGAGATGGTAGCAGAAACCGTGAAAAGGGTTATATGCATATCACTCAACAGGACTTGGTTCTAAGTGAAACGTTAGGCAAGGGTTCTCCAAATGAGTCAAGGTTAGAGTTTAAGGAGTATTTACTGACAAAGCATTCAGCATTATCAGCAAAGGATGTTAACACTTGGAATTGGTTGAAGAGAGGAGGAATGGAAAACTTACTCTTATTTAATATACTTTGACACAGCCACCAGTAATCACGAGAGTCAAAGTTTTTAGATATGTTGCCCAATTCTTCCAGCAAAATCTTAGCTCCTTCGAGGATACATTTACATTTATTACGTGCAGACATGAACAGGCATCTGTTGTAATAGGAACTGTGACGCTGGTATAGCCGGAACTAGTGATTCCTGTGGGATATAGCGGCAGAAAATGCTGGTGTAAATCATGGAGAAGATTCTGGTTTCACATGGTCTTTCCGAGAAGTTTTAAAAGTATCTATGTTGGTTTTGACCCAAGAAGAAAACTCACTGCCGCAATCATCAAAAGGATGTTTAAAAATATCTATCCAAGGAGCGTCTCGAAGAAAGTTACGAAGTGATTCCTAATCAGCATAAAGCTAACGAAAAGAGGACTTATAAATAGGAGTTTTCTGTCTAATAGATGATTGAAACGAAATGTTTGACAGATATTAGCCCGGTGTTAGTCACCTCGGATTTCCGGAAATGGAGTCTCTCCCTGACGTGTGCCATTTCAACAACATCGGAGTTACAACTGCGACTCACTGTGCGCTACACACCCTCATTGAGTCAATAGAGTAGTGTGATAAATAAATTGGTTACTAACTAAGAATTACTAGTATAGCGTATTCACGGGAGTTAGGAACCAGAACCAGTCGCGAATAGTTAGAATACGCGAATACTTGTCACCCACTTAAAAAAGGCTTATAAGTACTTATTTTGATTGTTAAAAACCATATGTCTACAAACTTACATCTTAAACATTTTAGAAACATTTCATACCCATTTTAAAACATTTTTGAAAAATAGTATTAGTAAATTTCCTTTCATACGTACAAGAACCGTTTTTAATTACGCAAAGATCGATACAACCATTGAAAATACTGTATAAAATAGGTGTAACAAGACATAAAATATAAAGTTTAAAACATTTTCTAGAAACAGAACTGTGATGATTCCCCCAGTCTTAGCATAAGCCACTTTTAAAACTCCAGCCGCAGACCCTAATAATGAAGAAAGCCCAAGCACTACGCATGTTTTTGCATTTGTTTTTTATACTGAAGATGTACAATTCTGCCAATTATTGCCATAAAAATCGAGGGTTGTATGTTTTAAGTCACTTAAATAACAGCAAAATAATACAAGAATATTTAAAATATGTCCTATCGCAAAAATACGCGAACCGAGGGAGTTCTCAGCGAATAATTTGTACATATGTTCTAAAGAAAAGCATGCGAATATTCTAGGTTTCCGCGAATAACAAGTACATATGTTCTAAAAAAAAACCCGCGAACTCGTGAGGCCGCAAATATTGAATTGCGAAAAGGCGGCGGATCACTGTAAATAATTCAATAAAAATCAAATTTAAATATCGAACAGAGTGAAAGGCTTAAGAAACAATTTATTTATTAAAAGTTTAACTTTTATTTCGCTTTTCGTCGCAGTTGCAATTGACATCACCTAATTAAACGGTAAATAAAACTTAATTGGGGCACAGTATTGCTGACCATACACATGGCGTAAATTTTCTTTCATACGTACAATAAACGTTTTTAATTACGCATAGATCAATACAGCCATTGAAAATACTGTATAAAATATGTGTATAAAGACATAAAATATAAAGTTTAAAACATTTTCTAGAAACAGAACTGTGACGATGCCCCCAGTTTTAGCATAAGCCACTTTTAAAACCCCGACCGCAGACCCTAATAATGAAGAAAGCCCAAGAACTACGCATGTTTTTTCATTTGTTTTTTTACAAATGAAGATGTACAATTCTACAAGTTTTACCATAAAAATGAACTGTTATATGATTTAAGTCGCTTAAATAGCATGAAGATAATACAGGAATATTTTAAATATGTTCTATCGAAAAAATACTCGTATCGAGGGAATTCTTAGCGAATAATTTGTACATATGTTCTAAATAAAAACATGCGAATATTCGGGATTTCCGCAAATAATAAGTACATATACATATTCTCAAAGAAATCCGCGAATGCGTGAAGCCGCGAATGCTAAAACGCGGGTAGGCGGGGGCTCACTGTACATTAAAAAGTTTAAAGTAAAAGAAAACAGCATGTGACTTATGTAGGTTTAAGCTGTTAATAACTTTTTATTTCCCTTCTTTATTTTACCTCGTCAGAAATTTTATAATGTTATTTCTAAGCCCAGGACAGTGTTGTCTTGACTGATGTGAATGTAAACATATTATTTCAATGTCTTATTTAAAACTCAGCCATTTTTTTTTTATCCCTGGTCCCTCTCGCATACAACGTGACACAAGGTCGAAGTTTAAAATTGAGTTTTGTATCCATACAAGAATAACTTTAGTCTCTTCGACCCTTCCCCTTCTGGTGACGCCTTAGGTGCTGGCTAATGATGCCATCACCATCCCGAAGGAGAGCTAATGCCTGATAGGGACGTCCACTGATACTCGTGATAAATATTCATTTGAAACCTTCTGGTCTGGGTAAGCCATCCAAAAACATGACTAAGATTTTTGGAGGACTTCATGGCCGAGACACAAACTTCACAGTTTCGCCTTCATTTCACACGATGTGTTGCCACGTATTCATCCACCCCACTGCAAATACCCATGACTATATACGCCGACCACGGGATTAGAACGAATGTCTCACTTCTTACATACAGGGCAAACGTGATCATAGATACACTTATAAACTGATTGACTGAAGAATCGATCGGTGATCAGACAGAAAAGAAATTATAGATGACAAATGTATTAATTTTTCTTCGTCGATAATGATTGACCAAAATGGCGGGAGAAATATATATTTTTTTTATCACACGCCAACATTGGCATTGTTTCCTTTTGTCTTGCTGCTCGCTTTGTATTCAACTCCAAAAATCGATAAATCTATACACGGCTCATTAAGCTGAATATTTGATTAGATTAAAAATAATTTTTTGAGGAATTTTCTTATTCCATGGCATTCCTTTCTCTCGCGAAGAATGAAGATGTTCCATTTTTGGTTACAGTGATGAACAGATATATATATATATATATATATATATATATATATATATATATAGAGAGAGAGAGAGAGAGAGGTCTAAAGAAAGAAAGAAATTTGTTAAGAAGAAAAATTTATAAATGAATTAAATGTGAAGGCGGAAAAAGAACGAATTGGAAAATGATAGATACGAACAGACTGATAGATAGATAGATAGATAGATAGATAGATAGATAGATAGATAGATAGATAGATAGATAGATAGATACGACCAGACTGATATAGCTCGCTAGGGATATTTTCAATTTATATATATATATATATATATATATATATAAAGAAAAATGTTATAAATGAATTAAAATTTGAAGGCCGAAAAAGAACGAATTGAAAAAAGATAGATAGATACGAACAAACTTCGATAGATAGAAGATAGATAGATAGATAGATAGATAGATAGATAGATAGATAGATAGAGAGAGAGAGAGAGAGAAAGAGAGAGAGATACGAACAGACTGATATAGCTAGATAGATAGATAGATACCTACAAACTTAGATAGATAGATAGAGATTTTTATTTATATATATATATATATATATATATATATATATATATATATATATATATATATATATATATATGAATAGGAAGTACGCCAGTTGATGTTGACATCAGTATTTGTTTTGTTCTGGATATGGACCTCTTTTACCCCAATAACCTTAAAACGTTAAAATTCTGTAACACACACGCACACACGCACACACACACACACACAAACACACACACACACACACACACATATATATATATATATATATTTGGGGATATCACTATTTAAAATAGACGACATGTTTTCATTTTAAACAATTGTAGCAATAAAAATGTCTAATTAAAAATAATTCCATTAATTCTTTAGAAATTGCTTTGTTTACGTTTCGGATATGAAACACAGTCGATATGAGGCTTCCGAGAAAAGTCTGAACGAGGAAGTGTGGATGCATTATGGCCTCTCGACAAAATAATTTGTGTGAAGTGGGTGTGCTTTCCTTAAATAGGGTAAAAGTAGCCCTGCTCGACTGTGATGGTTTTCATAGCCGAGTGAAAATGCAGGCTTGATTTAATGTTGGTTTCGCCTACAAAGGTGGATGCAGGTATAAGTATGCTCTATTTTAAAAACTTTCAAAAAAATCTTTTTATTACACATAAAAATAACAGCACATGTTTTTCTTAGAAAGAGGAAATAGAGCCTTGTTTAATGTGATATTTTCCATGGCTGTGCGGAAAACAGGCTGGATCAAATGCTAGTTTCTCCTATAAAGGGGGGCACTGTCTCAATAATAGTTTGGCAAATGGAAAACGTTTCATTGAAACTAGATTTGATTATGCGTTTCGCTTTTCAAAGCTTCATCGGATCCAAAAACGAAAGAAAGAAACTTTTTTGTTATTGGAAAAAATAAGACAATCCCAGTAACACAAATGAACTAGGCAAGACGCCTTAAATAAATAACAGAAAGTGAGTCACAGGAAGTCCGTTGGATTCACTCGAGGAAAATTTCTAATAAGGTCACGGCGAGTTGCGTAGAGAGGTATATAACCGTTGATAGTGAGTCATAACAGTGACGACGAGGGATCAAAACACATACGGAGTAGAAAAAAGTATTTTCTTGAGTCGATGAACCTGATAACAATGATGACGAGCAATTAGAACTACATTGGTTTCATTTTTTTTTTTTTTTTTTTTTTGGTGTAAAATATAAACAGATATTGTTTTTTAAATATGGGAGAATTATTAATCCAAGTGGTAAAAATACAACAACAGCAATAGCAACAACAGCAGTTGCTGGACATCTAGAAACAACAACAAAATTTAATTGAAATAATACCGAAGTAAATAGAAAATTTCCTAATTTCTTTCACTCCCAATTCGGTGTCAAATGCCATAGCTGAATTGACATACAATTCAGATGATGAAATTACCTTTTCATCTTATTTTAGAAGATGCTATCAATTTTTCAAAGGAGAATGCAGCGACTAGGAAGAAAAGAAAAAACAAGACTTTGGTTGAGAAAATTAGCACAGGTAGAACATAAAAAATACTGTAGTTTCGTACTACAAAAACAAAACAGGAGAAATTTGCTTTGAAGAAACAGTAAATATTCTAACTAAAATTTTTAGCGAGAAAAGTTCGTTATTCAATACTCGCTGGAAGTGTATGAATCTAACGAAAAAAGACGACGAAGCTTTTGTCATATATGCTGGAATCGATGACAAGGAGTGTGTACGATTCAAATTAAATGAATTGACTCCGGAGATGCTTAAAGGACTGGTTTTCGTTCATGGGTTAACGGCGAAGAAGGACGCAGAAATATGTACTAAAATTCTAACGAAACGTGAAGAGATTAAAAAAAAAAACTAATATTACAAGAAATATCAGACAAAAGCCAGAAAATCTTAAATCTGAGATGTGAACAGAAGAAATTGGAGAAAAAGAATGCGCATACATAAAAGCTAAAGAAAAATGGGGGTGGGGAAGAAAAATTAATCCATGTTACAGATGCGGAAGGTTACATCTCAGAGACGTCTCACCCTTTAAGAATTCAAAATGCTACAAGTCGGAAAAATAGGACATAAAAAGTCACTCTGTAAAACTAAATCAAGGAAAAGTTCTAATTGAAAAATCTTACATAGCGTTGCGACGGAAAGTTAATTACAGAAAACAAAAAACTGTGTATGTGAAAAACAACAATATGGATGTAAAAATGCATCTAGACACTGGTAGTGGTATCACAATAATCAACGGAGACACATAGAAAGCAAAGGGAAAGCCTACTTGAAAAAGAACTTTGAAAATCGTACGTGGCGTGTCGGGTAAGAAATTATTTTTAATTCGTAAAATGATTTGTAACGTTTCATTTCGTAATAAGTGTGTAAAAGCTGAGGTTTGTGTGCTAAAAATACTACAAAATTACTGACTGGATGGAATTATCTGAATTGTGTGAATTATCTATAAATATTTCTTGTAGAAATGTTAATGGGCAAGCTAAAAAAAAAAAAGGTGTGAAAATTAAAACGAAGAATTGAAAAATTGTTTTTTTTTTCCTGGGTGTTTTGTTGGGTCGGTATTACAATGACAAAGCGAAATTTCAAATGAAAAAAATGTCGACACCAATTTTTAAACCGAAGCGTAGTGAACCATTCGCAGTATTAGATCAAGTTAACAAAGAATTAGACAGATTTGAAAAAATAACATAACAGTGAACTTTTGTACACGAACTGTTAGATATGGCATTCCAGAGGCCATAGTCTCGGATAAGGGTAAACAATTCTTTAAATTTCTGAATGTTCAGAGTTAATAACTATAAATACACACAAGGGATTGTATAATTTCATATATATATATATATATATATATATATATATATATATATATATATATATATATATATAAAAAAGGCTCAAACACTGATATTCCATTATTGTAATTTATTACATTGGAATCGTAATCATTATCCAATTCATCAGACCTACAAATTCAAAAAGAAATCGAAAAATATTCATGCTCTGTCCTGGGCATTGGGTTCTACCTGGATTCTATCCTCTTGGGAATTTATGCATATATATATATATAATGACAATAAGAAAACTGTAGTTATTGCTGACGCGTTTCGTCCAATGTGGACTTTCTCAAAGCAAAAAAACGAAATGAATTTAATTAAAGAAAGTAACTAATAATAACAAAAAACAGAATGTGCTTAGCAACTGGGGGAATGTAGAGAACGCTATTTTTATATTTTTAACTAAAAATAACGTCAGTTATTGTCACGTGTGAAGAATATTGTCATTATAGCTGTGTTGACGGATTCAACCATTTTCGTTTGATTTTACGATATTGTTGTGTAAGTTTGTTTGGGAGAGCAGTAATTTTGTTAAGAAAGGTGAAATAGGCAAAAAGCCTGGACGTAGATTAATATTTGGGTAATATTCTATGGCGACACTTTCTATAATTTTCCTTCTGAGTGAGTTATTTTCGTTTTTATAAGTGTAGCATTTTTAAAATCAAAATTATGGTTGAATTTCTATGCATGATTAGTGCATTAGCTAAGTTGTTTTTTGAGAGGTCTCTTTTGTGCTCATAAATGCGATTTTTTTAAAATTACTACTTGTTCTCCAATATATGGGAGGAACAGTTTTGGCAATTTATTTTATAGTTTTTATTTATTTATTTTTACAGATTTCCTATTGTCATTTATATTTAAAAATATTGTCTTTTCTACAGGTTAACTTTGAGAAATTTTCATTCATATATATATATATATATATATATATATATATATATATATATATATATATATAACAAAATGATTCTACAACACGATAGAATTTGAAAGAAAAAGAAAAATATTTCTATCTATATCCTGCTTCAATACAGAAATGAAGACAAACTAAAAAAATGAGTAACATTCATTATTCTTCTTCTTTGTGCCCTACTTTCTAACACAAGTTCCTTCCCTCCATCTTTGATTCTACTTTCACTTTCACTTTCATTTTCCATTTTCAGTATTGATTAGATGGCCAGGAGTCACTATCACGCTCATGCTTACATAAAGATTTATATTTCGCCGTCGTTTTCTTTTCCTCATTGCCTTCACGATCCGACCTCATGCATCCGACATGATCCTGACACCGTTTATAATACGAGTTCCGTCAAGCGAAATTTCGATAGGAATTACAATAGAAAAAGGTATGTCGGGAGAAGGACCTGAGGATACGAATCAGACCATCTGAATTGATTGTAATTGAAGCTGTTGAAGCGTCCCTGCCTGATCTGCTCAAACAGGATGTTCTTTAGTGTTCATCGCTATCTCATGCATCCACCATTCGTTAATATTACAGCGATGATCGGCGCGGCAAACCAATACTGACAGGAAAGTGTCCAGGTATTTTCAAATACTCTATACGTTCGCTATAAAATTTACTAATGTTGACTTCACACACACACACACACACACGCGCATATTCTTTAAGAATTTAAATGCAACGCCAATCACTATTTCCTGTCTTCCTGAAATCCGTTCTTTTATTGTACTTTCTTTTCATTTTCCTCACTAAAGTCTCCTCATTCTCTTTTACAACCAGTAATCCCTTGCGTCTTATTGACATTATCGCCTTGCTTGAGGTGAAATGATTAACATATATATATATATATATATATATATATATATATATATATATATATATATATATATATATACGTTAGAATAGACTACCCACAATGCATCACGGAGCCGTTATAAATAGTCAAGAAAAAAATACAACGCATGCGGTCTGACGATTGCGTTTAGCATGAAACAGTCTCTCATGTATTTACTGCAATGTTCACTATATATATATATATATATATATATATATATATATATATATATATATATATATATATATATATATATATTGGTTCTGGCAAGCCTTCACCACTATAATCACATGAAATATACCTGTAGTTTGGCCATTGGTTCTAAGAACTGAGCTGCATGACTCTCATACGTCGAAAAAGACGGGAGGGACCGGACACGATGAGATAGGCAAATTGTCGCCATTTTATATTTTTAATTCCGCGCATGCGGGTTGTCTGTCTTAGACTTTGTCGACAGCACAGTATGGCGTGTTCAGTTGGGCACAGTCTGTGAGAAAAAGAGCACCATGACGCAATTCACTCCTCCAGAAATTTGGAAACGGCATGCTGTACTGCTTGGCATTCGCGCCGAGTGTTTGGATATCAATCTGAGAACAGGATTCGGAAAGATTTGGATGAGTAATTGTGATTACTAAGTTGTTTGGAGTGATCCCTAGTGATGGCGAAGTTATGCCTCTATTCCTCCTCTCACAGGGTCTCAGAACAAATACGGAGACCTACATCAAGTCCCTCGAGGATGTAAGTGCTGCGACCACATCACCCCTTACATCTGATCATCTAACTCCCTAAACTGCAACCCCACTTGATTATTGTATGTGTGGCGCAGTTGAGCGAGAGACCAAAAACACTCCTTGTAACACCAAAGATGAACTGAAGGCAAGGATTATGGCAGTATTCATTCGCTTAAACAGGGAGACCGTCCAGAAGAGTTGCAGGAGATTCCGAAGTTGTCTGGAAGCCGTGGTTGAAGTTGATTGGAATTTTATTGAATAAAGTTACTCTTTGTCATTTCAAGATATTTTTGCGTAATTTTGGTAAATATACAGTGTAACCCGGATATAAGAGACCCGGATATAAGAAACCCGGATATAAAAGAAACCCGGATATAAGAGACCCTGATATAAAAGAAACCCGGATATAAGAGAGATTTTCTCTGGTCCCAAATTAGAGCCTGTGTTAATGTATATAAAATAGAGCAAACCCGGATATAAGAGAAAGCCGGATATAAGAGACTTCTTCTCCGGTCCCGACAACTCTCTTATATCCGGGTGACACTGTATCTGCTAAAATGAGATGTCAATGTTATTTTAAATTTTGCGTAAGTTAAACGACAATGTATCCATCTCAAGCTATATATATATATATATATATATATATAATTATTTACCCACTACCCCACGCAGCAAGATGTGGCACAAGACCGAGTTTAAAAGTGGGGTATCCGAGCCCGTAGGCTCGGGTAAAAATTCCCTAGAGACCACGTAAAAACGGAGTCAGTTTCTGAAGACGAAATTCTGACATAAGCCAGGTAAGCTATATATATAGCTAAGTGTATGAGGTCGTTTTTGTATCTTTCAACGAAGATTGCGTTTAAGCATGTAACAGACAGTTGCCGCTAGGTGTTGACCCCAATGATCCACTTTTATACAAACACACACACACACACACACACATATATATATATATATATATATATATATATATATATATATATATATTCTGTTTATACGTTTTTTGCTAACCAGTCGCTTCCTCTGTAGCTAAGTGGTATCACACGTCAGATCAAATGACCGTTACGTATAGGTTTGATTTCTGTCGAAGGACACATATTTTCTACGAAATTTCTTTGATATTCAGACCGAGAAATGTAATTAATGCTGTTTATTATAGTGATTTTCCAAGCGTAGCTTGGACGTGGCACAAGGCCGAAAGTAAGGGGAACCCAGTGAGGATCGAACTCACTACTCATTCTTAATTGTTCTAGCGAGACAAGCTTGTTAACCATTACACCACCTCGAGGTGCCCAAATGCTGTTTGCTATGAACATACCATTTACTTAAATAATTGTATCTATTAAAAAAAATGACGTATAAACCGAAAATTAACAGTTAACTGTAAACACAACCCACGTTTGAATCTACAATCTTGCTTGATTTTGAAATTTGACATTTGCTTCTACTTATATTTTAGAATAACCTTGTTGTACTATATAAAGCTAATCTTTTATCAGTAAGATCAATTTAAACATAGTATAATTTGTATATTATTCTTCTAGTACTGCTGGTAATATTTAGGCTCGACATTTTGGCATTCTCCATTGATTGGTTTTTTTAACAACCGATAAGACGCTTTAGTTAACGGCCGCATTGTTTAATATGATCTATATTTTTAATTAATTTTATATACTCTATATTTTGTTTGATCGATATATATTTAGTAAATTTGTTAAACCATTTTGTTTTCTTTTCACTTATTTCTTAAAGAGCCATATTATTTACAGGCTATAAAATTATGAAATTCTAACTTTTAACTCACAAGGTCTGTCAAGTGCCTCGTTAAATCTCGTTTCCTTTCTCACAGAAAATGTTATCTGTCTTACATTAACATTGTAGCATACTTAAGCCTGTATCGAGTATAAAGTTGTCCACGATTTTAAATCTGTGGGTCATGACCTTGTAGTGGACCGTGGCTGTGATGTTGTTGAGTAGACGCAGAAGAACACATGTAGGTTCAGATTTTCCTGCTACATGAGAAAGTTGGACTTTATTTAAGTCCAAAGAAGAAGTCAAAGAAAAACAAACACAAGACTGATAATATATGTATACATGTATATATATTAATAACAAGTTACATGGAAACAGTTACAAGGGACAAAGTGTGTGTGTGAATATTATATATGTGCGTGTGTGTGTATTGTGCTTAGCGTGTTCCCAGCATTTGGGAAACGCTATCTCTGTGAGCGTTCACATCTTCGAGGTAATAAGGATGAAAGCCTGAAGAAAAAAAAGAGATTTACCTCCAGGTGTCGGCCCAAAGGCCTGAGGAAAAAAGAGGAAGAGGCGAAGTGTCAGCGAATATTTAAAGCCAGGGAAGAGAGACGCCTGGTGAAAGGGTTAACGAACTAAAGGAGGAGTTAACTCCGACAACCTCTTACTTAACGTAGGCCATTTTGATTGGTGGATCTGAATATAAACAAAACAATTTCTGCTGCTATCCCCCTCCCTCTTCTTTTCTACTATTTCTCCTTATTCTTCCTTTTCTATGGAGGAGAGATTGTATCTTATGCCTTTATTTCTTACTCTTTTTTCTTTTCTTCTTTTTTTTTGCGTGAAAAGAGGTTGTATGTGGTTTTAAATTTTAAATCTCAATAAATTGTGTACTAACCAGTCATTTATCAGGTCATCCCATAAGTTCTGTCCGAATTTTGAATAAAGAAAACAAGTGACTAAATGTTACATTTAATTACAGATTCAATCAACAATGTATTTTCCCTGTTATCTATGACTTCCTTCCATCTATCAGGTCATCCCATAAGTTCTGTCCGAATTTCGAATAAAGAAAACAAGTGACCAAATGTTACATTTAATTACAGATTCAATCAACAATGTATTTTCCCTGATTATCTATGACTTCCTTTCATCTATTAACGAGCTTACTAATTCCATTACTGTAAAATTCTTTTGGCTTTGATTCGAAGAACTCACAAATGTCAGTTTTAACCTCTTCCTGTGTTACAAAATCTGTTTCTTCCAAATGATTCTGTAAGCTACGAAACAAAAGGTAGTCTGAAGGAGCAAGATCAGGAGAATAAGGTGGATGAGGAATTTTCTCACAACCAAGTTCTTCGATCTTTTGTGACGTGATTCTTGCTGTGTGGGTCGCGCATTGTCCTGATGAAACATCACCTCTTTTCGATTCACTAGAGCAGGTCTTTTTTTCCTCAAAGCTTGGTTCAAACGCTCTAATTGCTGACAGTATATTTGGGCATTAATTGTTGCATTAGGTGGTAAGAATTCAAAGTGGATTATTCCTTGGCGATCCCACCAGATTGAAAGAAGAACCTTTTGCCAATGAAGTTCCCTTCTCGGCTGTGGCTGGGGTCTTTCCCCTTTACCAAGCCACTATCTACGACGCTTAACATTTCGATAAAAGATCCATTTTTCGTCGCCAGTCACAAGTCTATCCAAAAAAGGTGAAACAAGTTGGCGAGAATGGAGAGAAGAGCAGATGTCA
>CAHIKZ030000240.1:647500-770000 GCA_903632075.3 Acanthosepion pharaonis | reverse complement strand
AGCAAAGTCAACTACGATGGAAATTTAGATGATGAAATCATGCATCGGATTGCTAAGGCTACCAGTTCTTTCGGCAAACTTCGCCATCGCTTGTGGAATAAACGGGGTATTCGACTGGATACGAAAATTCAGGTTTACAGATCTTTTGTCCTTGCCATCCTTTTGTACGGCTCAGAGTCGTGGACTCTATACAGGTACCATATACGCCAGCTGAATGTTTTCCATAAAAGCTGTCTGCGTGCAATCTGTGGAGTTAACCTTCAAGATAGGACATCCAACGTAGACCTGTTTAACAAGTGTAATATTGGAGGAATCGAGACTTTTCTCATACAGTCTCAGTTACGGTGGACTGGTTATGTCTTGGGAATGTCTGATGACAGGATACCCAAGATCCTAAAAGTAGAGCCAGTTAGATCAGGGATACAGGAATGTAGGACGCCTATGGCTAAGATACAAAGACAAGCTGAAGAGAAACTTGTCAGCAGTCAACATACCACATAACACCTTTGAGCGCTTAGCCTTGGAGCGGATTGAATGGAAATCAACGTGTTTTTTAGTGGACTCAGCAGTTTTCCTTCTGCTTGTCTGAATCGTCTTCAATATATATATATATATATATATATATATATATATATATATATATATATATATATACTAGAGTTCAAACGTTGGCAAAATAGTGGAAAAAATCAAAAAGATCTCTTAGTGCCATTGAAAAAAAGAACATTGAGAAATTTTTGCAACGAATGTCACACACTTGAGATGCAGTAATCAAAACTAAAGGAGGATATTTTGACGAGAGCAGAATGTAATCATAAAATTAATTTTTTTCTTTTTGTCATAATGCAGTTTCTAATAAAAAAAAATCATGTCTCACTGTTTTTTACGATGTATAATAATTTTGTCTTATTTAAAGTACGAAACAACTGCATTTGAGAGCAATTGAATAATTGAAAGGGGTCTCCTCACACTTTTGAACTGTAGTATATATATGTGAGTGTGTGTTGATATATAGATTGATACGTGCAAACAAGGATAAAGACTTATATATATATATATATGTACCAATGAGAGAAAGAACAGATGAAGTAAAATTTTGCTCTTCGTAGCACTTACTTTTTTTTAAGTGCTCAATACAAAGTAGATCAATATTATTTATATTATTTTAGATATTACGACAAAACATGTTGAAATCGCTAGACCATAGCTTTTGTGTTTCGATACTACGTTGTACATCTTCAGGTGAATTGTAAGTGACTCTTTTTAAAATTTCTAACGCAAAATGTTACCTCTTTTCCGAAACCTAAAGGGGAAGGGTAAAAAAACACCTGGTCAGGATTAAAAATAGACTTGTAGGTTTGACGATCAACCATTTAAATGTCAGATCTACGCTAAATAAAAAATTAAGTTCCGTGAGTGGAGGTAAGAAAGTTATTTTTTTCATGACATGATAAACCGGAACTTAGACAGTTCATCATTGACACTTATGGAAAACATGTAAGCATCCAATGTATTGTCATTGTAGACGAATATGATATGGTCAATTTTTCAAAGGACGCTGAGGGAAGGGGAAGGAGTGTAATTAGGGGTATAGTTAATTTCAATAGAAAACAATTTTTTTTTTAATTTTTCGTATTCAAGAAGCTTTTTAAAGGGACCTAGAGGTAAAATATATTGTAAGGTAAAAGATAAACTGTGTCGTCAATTTACAGTTAATTCACTTTTTTGGTTTAGCAGTTATTTTTTTGTCAGCAAATAGGATAATTTCTAATTTTTCATGAAAAAAGTAAGAAACAAGGCTTATTTAAAGATTTACAGGTCCTAGCTTTTTTATTATTTTCCATTTTACTCTAGTTTTTTTAATCTCATGTAAGTTCCAAAAATATTTAGAAAGGAACGTCATATTTTTGTAAGCATTATTAGTGAAAGATAACACATGTTGATACCACCTAGCTTTAAAAGAATTCTTGTTACTCCCAATATAAAAAAAAATTAACTGTTGGATTTTCAATAGTAGGAATAGTGCTTAGATAATCAAGAGAGTCAGTTTGACATCGGTTTTGCAATGGGCATTCTTTAGAATTTCTACAGTTACAGTTACTTTGGAATGACTATTATTACTATTTTTGTATTAGTTTAGTATTTTATTATTATGTTTTTAATATTTTTTTCAAGTTTATCTGTACAGCTATAGCTTAGTTTTAGTGGATTTCTGTTAAAAATTTTACTGAGTGGATTATTTCTGGGGAAGTGTTTATCAATTACATGGAAGAATTTCTGTCCTAACTTAGTACTAACCATTCCTGTTCATAGATAAATAGATAGATTATGAATAGCCTGAGATAGATAGATAGATAGATAGATAGATAGATAGATAGATAGATAGATAGATAGATTTGGCTCTTGTGGGCCAATGAAAAAGAAATACTGGAAGCTATTATTTTCCATTTTACTGTAGTTTTTTTTTAACTTAATTTAAGTTCTAAAATATTTAGAAAGGGACGTCATATTTTTGTAAGCTTTATTAGTGAAAGATAATAAATGTTGATACCACCTAGTATTAAATGAATTCTTGTTACTTCCAATATAAAAATTTTGACTGTTGGATTTTCAATAGTAGGAATAGTGCTTAGGTAATCAAGAGAGTCAGTTAGATAGATAGATAGATAGATAGATAGATAGATAGATAGATAGATAGATAGATAGATAGATACGAACAGACTGAGATAGATAGATAGATAGATAGATAGATAGATAGATAGATAGATAGATAGATTTGGCTCTTGTGGGCCAATGAAGAAGAAACACCGGGAGCTGTTCGCTGAATGATCGAAGTCTTACGTATAATGGTTCATCGGCGTTCGCTACTTTAATGTTGATACGGATAGGTGAAAGCTAAACATTGTAAAATTGGCTTCGAGTTTAGCACAGATCGCGAGGTATTTGAGTCTTTCAATGACAGCGCACATATTTGTATTGAATCACGACAAGAACTTACAGCTGGAAAATACATTTGACGAGAATAAAATGCAAGTGTCGCTTCCATATAGCATACTTTTCTCATGAGGCCTGCTTTTTGTTATGTGCATTTTGCATGATGTAACCTATGATTCTCTTATTCTTAGTAATTCGTATCAAAAGGGTTTATATGTCCGTAATTATGATATATCTATTATTATCTGATCATGCCATTTATTTCTGTCTATCTATATACCTCAGTCTATTCGAATCCATCTGCCTATATGTATACCTAAGTTTGTCGTATCTCTCCCTATCTATCTATCAATCTATCTATCTCAGTATTTTCACATCTATCTATTTGTATACCTATGTTTGTTCGTATCTATTTTTATTCATATCTGTCTGTCTATCTGTATGTCTATCTATCTATCTATCTATCTATCTATCTCAGTCTCTTCACATCTATCTATTTGTATATCTACGTTTCTTCGTATCTATTTATTTATCTATCTATCTATATTTCTATCTGTCCGACTGTCTGTCGGTCCGTTTCTCTATGTGTCTCAGTCTCTTCACAACTATCTATTTGCATATCTATATTTGTTCGTATCTATCTATCTTTATTTCTATCTCTCTGTCTGTCTCTCTGTCTATCTATCCCAGTTTCTATTTGCATACCTGTTAGTTCGTATCTATCTATCTATCTATCTATCTATCTATCTATCTATCTATCTATCTATCTTCTTGCATATATCTTAACCTTTCCGAATGTATGCAAAATTCAGGTCAGAATTAGGTGCATACATTCGGAAAGCTTAAAAAATATATATATATATATATATATATATATATATATATATATATAGAGAGAGAGAGGGGGAGGGGGGAGAGAGAGAGAAAGAGAGTAATAAAACATTATAAAATCGACTAACTGCGAACGACAAAAACAGAGCATTATTGACATATTATTAATAGATTACTAATAAGTAGTGATGCAAACAGGCAGAGATAGATAGATAGATAGATAGATAGATAGATAGATAGATAGATAGATAGATATCAAGGACATTTCTTTCTCCTCAAAAACGCGTAGATGCATAGAAACTTACATAGAAGTTGGTGTGCTATTTTTGTTTTTATTTTTTTCTTTACTAACTCCCACGGAAAAAACGAAAAGAAGATAGTTCTTTGGCGGAAGGTTACACGCAGGAGGTGGTCTTTGGTCAGCGGATGAATACTGTGCGCTGCAAGACACATTCCGTCGTAGGCTGAACATTCTTGAGTAATTGGTCGCCTGTTCCGAATAATCTTTCCCTTCAGGCTGAATTCTGCCTTGTCAGTCAATCATCAAACGAATGCAGAAAGTAGGCTCGGAAATTCTGTGGCTTTCCTCGGTCCCCGTCTCTTATCCGTGTGTGCGTATTACCGTGATGCAATTTTACAACATACGCATATATAGAGGCTTGCACAAACGCACACGCCTGCTTAAGTATAGCTTGCGACTAACATGTCCATAAATCACACAACTGCCGATGCATGATGTGGTGATAATACCGACCAAAAGTGCATGTAAGATATCAAGGTAATAGTTTTGGCAAAGCAGTTGCTTGAATTTCGTCTTATTTCTCTTGCTTTTCAACCAAGTCGTAATAGTCTTAAGTTGTCTGAATTTCTTAGCTGAAGCCTTGTCAATTATTATTCATTTTTGATTAGTATTTCTTTCATCTTATTTCTCTTGCTTTTCCACCAAGTAGTAATAGTCTTAAGTTGTCTGAATTTCTTAGCTGAAGCCTTGTTAATTATTATTCATTTTTGACTAGTATTTCTTTCATCTTATTTCTCTTGCTTTTCCACCAAGTAGTAATAGTCTTAAGTTGTCTGAATTTCTTAGCTGAAGCCTTGTCAATTATTATTCATTTTTGATTAGTATTTCTTTCATCTTATTTCTCTTGCTTTTCCACCAAGTAGTAATAGTCTTAAGTTGTCTGAATTTCTTAGCTGAAGAATTGTCAATTATTATTCATTTTTGATTAGTATTTCTTTCATCTTATTTCTCTTGCTTTTCTACCAAGTAGTAATAGTCTTAAGTTGTCTGAATTTCTTAGATGAAGCCTTGTCAATTATAATTCATTTTTGATTAGCATTTCTTTCATCTTATTTCTCTTGCTTTTCCACCAAGTAGTAATAGTCTTAAGTTGACTGAATTTCTTATTCATAATATCTAAGTGAGAGTGAATTATTCTTTCATGGGAGACACTCATCAAGAGAGGTAACTCCTGTTTATCGCAACGGGAACAATGTAATAAATAAAAAATATAAATAAACTAATAAATAAATAACGAGTGTTTATTATTTTTGTTTTCAATTCTCAAGAAGAAAGGAAATGTATACATTCTCTTTCATCATGTTTACTTTTTAATACAATTCTAATCATCACTTTTTTAAACAATAAACATTACTGAGGAGCGAAGGTAGTTTAAACAATAGCGGTGTCAGGGGAAAATCCGTCTTTTTGATATTTCGTTTTTTTGTGAGTTTTTTTTTGCGGGGGGTGGTGTTGCATGCCTGAAGGTCTAAGTTAGCCCAATTTGGGGGACAAGTAACACATTGATTTTGCGATTAAATCTTGAGTTGATTCGTCAGTTCACGGGCCAATAAAAAGGTATTCTTCTTTTTTCTTTTTGGACAGGATTATAATGTATAATAGAAATACGATATATTTCCCACAATATGCGTGGGTGTTTATTACTTAAGGGATTTTTTTCTTAAACTTTACCCACAAATTATTCACATTTATTTAACACGTACAATATTCCAACTGAATTTCGAGGAATGATCATAAAATACTTGAGATCTGATAAAGGCAATAAGCCTTTGATTCATTGGGTAATGTATTTATTCAAGGAGATAGGAATTAAGGAATTTCTTACGGATTATGAAGAAAAGCATTCAAATGTTACTCAAAGCCGTCCTTGCATTTAAATATTTCTTGCAATTGCTAAAGCCGTCCTTGCATCTAAAATATCCCCCATAGTTGATGCATTCAGATTAGTAATCGTTCTTGCTACTGATTAAGTCATTCTTGCATCTGCTTATAGCGTCTAAAATGTTCAGTGCAGTTATTAAAGCGGTTCTTGCATCTAGCACCATTCTTGTGGCACACATGAACTGAATTGCCAAAAAATCAAATATTATTATTCATTTTTGACTAGTATTTCTTTCATCTTATTTCTCTTGCTTTTCCACCCAGTAGTAATAGTCTTATGTTGCCCGAATTTCTTAGATTGATAAGAATTGTCACCTTCGCGTGAATAACGGTGTCTACGCGAGGTAATAGAAATTCAACAAATTACTGGAATCGTTGTGTGGGTATATCTACCAAGAAACAATTTAAAACTATCTTTAACTTTCTTTGGTAAGGTTGCATTCTTAAATTCTACAAGATAATTGGTACATTCTTTGCACAAAACTGCAGTACGTGAGAACATCGGTATTTCTAGTTGTGGTTGGATCACTCGGATTGATTGGAAAAGGTTTTGATGAGATTCATGGAACAATTACCGTGAAAGTATTTGTAGAAAAGACAGAGGGAATCGATGGTATGTCTGTGAGAGAGCGACTGTAGGAGATGTGCCAGACCAGGACCAACAACATTGCATATCCGTCCCTTGATTTTGTTTTTATCACAGTCCATATCTATCTATCTATCTATCTATCTATCTATCTATCTATCTATCTCAGTCTGTTCAGATCTATCTATCTATCTATCTATCTATCTATCTATCTATCTATCTATCTATCTATCTATCTATCTCAGTCACTTCATATCTATCTATCTAGCTATCTGTCTATCTATCTGTATCAGTCTGTTCAGATCTATCTATCTATCTATCTATCTATCTATCTATCTATCTATCTAAGTCTCTTCATATCTATCTATCTATCTATCTATCTATCTATCTATCTATCTGTCTCAGTCTGTTAAGATCTATCAATCACTGTTCATATCTATCTGTCCCAGTCTCTTCATATCTATCTATCTATCTATCTATCTATCTATCTATCTATCTATCTATCTATCAGCCTATTTGTCCCTGTTCAGATCTATCTATCTATCTATCTATCTATCTATCTATCTATCTATCTATCTCAGTCTCTTCATCTCTATATATATAGCTATCTATCTGTCTGTTTTTCTCAGTCTGTTCAGATTTATCACTGTTCATATCTATCTATCTATCTATCTATCTATCTATCTATCTATCTATCTCAGTCTTTTCAGATTTATCTATCTATCTATCTAACATTAGAGGGACGCCTACATTTAACCCTTTCGACAGTGAAAGGGTTGGACTGAGATGCCAACCTAGTAGTACACTTATATTCATGCAGTTTGGAAACCAGTGAAAGTAGATCGTCGGAACAATTACCGTGAATGTATTTGTAGAAAAGACAGAGGGAAGCGACGGCACGTTTGTGAGAGAGCGACTGTAGACGAGATGCCAGATCAGAGCCAAACACATTGCATATCCATCTCTGGATTTAATCCGTGTTGCTGACTAACATCTACGCGGAAATCTCAGTGTCACTGACTTTCCTAAATGCTGTCTCAAGAGATTTTACAAGCACACTTCCTTCTATGTGCAGCCTTGATGAACAAACGTATCGATGCAGTGCTTCCATAGAAGCTGACCAATTGACTTCTCAGCTATCGAACTCGGCTGATGCAGCAGAGACAGATGTAGGAGAGATTGTTTTCGGCATGTAACCTGGGGTTTGAAATATATTGAAGGGATTCTTGTGAACAGTACGTCTGATGTGTTTCAAGATAATTTCCATGGTGTGGTGCCAGGCTATTTGCCTGGGAAACTAGAACAGTGTGGTGTAGCTCAAATAAACTCCAAGCGCCTGAGATCAGTACTGATGACATTGGCAAATCGTGAAGCCTCAAAGAGTGCCCGATATTCTGATGTCTGAACTCAGGAGCATATCAAGAACAGTACGTCGTCGTGGGTAAGACGTTAAACTACGTCCAGCAGCAAGGCCTCTGATCAGAAGGTTTTGAGAAGCATGGAACCACCTCTTAATTGCTAGTGTTCCCAGGTCCACCCTGACCCGGGGTGGTAGCACCTGTTAGAATCCCATCTCTGGGCAAAAAGTTAACTATTACCAGTAATACTTTTTTGGGAAAAAATTATTACCAGCAATAAAATTTTGAAGGAAATATATTACCAGAGACAGATTTTTGACAAAACAAAAAATTACCAGCAATAAAATATCTTGTCAGTATTAAATAACCCATTGAGGTGGATATGCCGTAAAAGAAAATGAATCAAACCAAAGAATACATATTCTATTCAGACAAACCTATTCTAAAAATCTTGTCAGCATTAAATAACCCATTGAGATTGATATGCCGTAAAATAAAATGAATCAAACCAAAGAATATATATTCTATTCACACAAACCTATCCTAAAAATCTTGTCGGCATTAAATAATCCATTGAGGTTGATATGCCGTAAAACAAAATAAACCAAACCAATCTAAACCAAAGAATACATATTCTATTTATACGAATCTATCCTAAAACTGTAGTCGATATTAAATAACCCATGGAGATTGATATGCCGTTAAACAAAATAAACGAAACCAGAGCAGTAAAGTTATAGTCGGCGTACATTGAGTACATCGACACACATCTTTATTCGCGCCGAAAGAACAGAGGATTGAAATTTGCATGTACATCGACACGCCTAAGGTCTTTTATTCGTGCTGAAAGAACAGGGGATTGGAATTTGAATCTTGTGGCGGTGGGAAGGAATTTATTTGCAGCTACCGTGCATTTCAACTCTGCAAAGTGTGCACGATTGTAGCTACAACGAATTCTAGAATTGCCTAAAAAGCATCCTTGGCTGCATCAACAATTCTCAGAATACGGGTTTCATTCCGTGCGACGCAGGGAACGTAACTGGGCCGGTTTGTCAACTGACCTTATTATTGGACAAGTAATGATAAGATCCAAAAAAGAACAGAAGTGGCCTAACTAGGGGACAAGGGTTTACGGAATCAGTGAGATTGAATGTGGGTGTATAGCATGCACACCTGCGCCCAAGTGGATGTTGCCATGACAACATTGACAGGTCTTGGACATAGCGAGCACTTCGGCCCAATCCATCAAGAATTATGATCCGTATCATCTGGTTTAACAGCATCCGATGGTGCTGGAATCAACTATGATATCGCCGAGGAAATTTGTCACTCTATCCGTAAGAAGTTTGACACCGTCGACGTTTTAGAATGTTCACTGCAAAGAAGTTCTCAAGTGTGTACGCTTGTTGAGCTAGAAAGTGGGTAAAGACTAATGGTCAAAATGTTAATGTTGACCTTAAATCTATTATTGTTTCAACGGCTTATTATAAATGCTATCTGCGATTACAAAGTCCTACTTAGTTGGTATTGACGAATTATCAAACCAGTATATTATAACAGTACCAACAAAGGTCATTTTGACGACACAACACTTCGTTGCAACTGTTATGTTGCCAATAGATACTGGTATTTATTGTATATAAAAATACAATTATGGCACAAGGTCGAAAAAATGGGAGGGTTAGGGCTGGTCTTCACTAACTATCTTATACCTAGCTAATCCGATTCACGACCCATTCACTCATTACAATTTGCACATTTACCACAAAAATTCGTCCGTCACCAATCAATCCTCCAAACACCATAATACCACATCCTCTGAAGGGGGACCTACCCCATGCCATAAAAATTTAATGATAATAAATAATTATATATAAAATTCTAAAGATGAAGAATGATAGGGAAGGGAGATTAACCCAATAACAAACTAAACATGAACGCAAAGTAAACTAAATATAACTGATGTTAGTAGGGCCCGTCCAACCCTCAAAAAAGAGAGGCCGCTCTATTCTGTCCATTGGACACAATCAAGAGGTTCTCACGCTAAGGGAGTGGGACAGGAGAAAATAATACGGACATGGGAAAGAAAAAAGCTGACCCAGTCGAGATAAAAGAGTCGGTGGGACAAAACAAACTGGGTTAGTTGGGAATCTCAACTTGGATCATAACCAAAGATGCAGCCGGGAACAGGCCAGGAACAACACTTACTCATATTAACTAGGCACACAAATGCTTGTCTAACCTAACCAATGGGGGAGCTCCACAGGAAACCACCGTGACGTAGGTTGACCTATAACCTTTTGTCAATAGATACTTACTTGATACTTCGACAATGCCAACGTAGTAGGACTTTGTAATCGCAGACAGCAATTATATTACGTCGTTGAAACAATATGGTGTCAGACGTCTTTGAATAGCTGTCGTGACCAAAGAAATGGTTAAGTAATGACAGACAAAACAAGAGGTTGCAGATAAATAGTGTATTAAACAGTAAATATAACAGAACACGACTTGGGAATGTATGTCGGTTGACCAGCGTTCAGTCTATATCACTGTTCTCCTCTGAGGCCTACTTTTCCTAATAACTTTATAGTAAGTGGACGAGTCTACAATAGTCTCATTAGAGGAAGGACACCACAACAATAGTAGACATCAAAAAGATCTGCAAAGATATACACACTTTTTTAATAAGCATCTTGTCAGAATGATCCATCAGTTTGCTTAGCAAAAAAGGTCTTTCAGGCCTCAAGTTGTTTAGTCGGTTGCTTGATGAAATCAGTTATTTCTATGTGTTTTTTGTCTTCATTCTCTAGTCATACCTTTCTTTTAGTATACAAGACCATCAAGTCTTATTCAAATAGGTCCTATATTTTACAGACCAGATTGCCAAAAAAAAAAGGTCAAAGTGAAAATGAAACTATGCTGCCAATTTGTCTCTATTAACAACATTTAGAAGCAGGCAAAATTTCATGTTCTCGACATCAGCTGTTCCCGACTTTGTTGTCTGGTCTGCTATAGAGATATTACCTCACCTTCCTCATCTCAGTTTTCACTCCCTAGAACCCTCTTGAGTCTTAGTGGCATTACCACCTTTCTTGGGGGAACTGATAAAAAAAGAAAGAAATCTCTATACCAAAACAAAGTGTTCAAATTTATTGTAGCACTAGCAGCATGGCCCGACGTTGCCCGTTCTTGATTCAAAAATCGTACGACTCATACAGCAATCGCTATCACTTGACTTAAAATATTTTTGCTCTTCCTTGCCTTTAAAGGAGTGCGCTTTGCCGTGCTGATGTTGCTACATGCCTTACTTCTTGCCTATCTCACACTGCGAATTTTTTCTAAGCTCTATACTAAACATTAAATCTGTTACGAAAAAAGAACTAAACAAAATGAACACAAAACGATCAGCTTTATAACAGAATTTTTTTCTGTTTTCTTTTTGAATTTGTAGGTCTGATGATTTGGATCGTATTTACGATTCCAATGGAATAAATTATGACTATGGAATATTAGTGTTTAAGCCTTTTTATTATATCCTTACTCTGTCCTAGACATTGAGTTCTACCTGGATTCTATCCTCTTGGAATTATTTTTATACAAATATATATGTATGTGTATGTATGTATGCATATATATTTATATATATTTTAGATATATGATTGCATATGTATGTGTATATTTACCACTAATATTATCAATCTAGATAGATAGATAGATAGATAGATAGATAGATAGATAGATAGAGCTTTTCCACGTATGGATAGTGTCAGGATCTCACTATATCAAGGACAAAAATTGTCCTTTCCTCACCTTCATCATCTCAGTATTTCACTCCCTAGAACCACTCTGAGTCCTATTGGCATTATCACCTTTCTTGGGAGAACTGATAAAAAAAAATGAAATCTCTGTTCCAAAACAATGTGCTCAAATTTATTGTAGCATTAAATTGTTTTTCATAGGGACCCAGTAATAAATAAATTATCTCTCGGATGAAAGACAGTGATATTAGCAGATTCTCGAGTACAGTATATCGCTTTCTGATCAATAAGTAACGTTACCAGAGTCGTTTCATGTCAGAGACATAAGGTAAAAAATGTAATGATCCATCACCACACAGCGGAGCTTCTAAGTTCACCTCTCACGATGAACGGGTATTCGATCCGTGAGCCGTGTGGCTTGAAACCCCAAGAGGAACTCGTAAATACAATCCACCCCTAAAGATCATATGACATATGTCCGTTTTTCTAACTCCTCTTGAAATCCTCTAGATTTACAAGTGCCCGATCGGGCTAAAAGTGGAGTATTTTTTTTTAATCATTTCACCCCAAGCAAGGCAATAAATACACTAAGACGCAAAGAGATTGAGGCCGGAGTAGATTTCCACAAACTAGATGAATGTATATGTATGTGTGTTTTATAAGTGAGCTGTGTGCCCTGAGCGCCCATTGAACAAAAACCAAACCCCAAGTAGAACTCGTAGATACAATTAATCGCTAAAGATCCTGTTAAAAATGGTCGTTTCTATAACTCCTCCTGCTATCAAAAGTGGAGTATTTTTTTAATCATTTCACCCCATGCAAGGCAATAAATCCACTAAGACGCAAAGCGTTACAGAATTTGAGAGATTATGCGAAAATCATTATTAAAGAGAGAGAGAGCAATAAAAAAAAAACATTGAAATGACTGAAAATAACGATTGACATTACATTTAAATTTTTGAAGATCAAAGTGGGAAGCAAAAAGTCGTAGGTGAGTTCCACAAACTCTTAGAGCCTGTCTATATTTCTGAGAATTATGTACATTATTCGGACTATTGTCCTCATCTTTGTCGCCATATTTATTACAACGTTTCGGCCTTTCAGTATCTGTCTATATTTCTGAGATGAGGTATTATGTACACTATTTACATTATTCGGACTATTGTCCTCATCTTTGTCACCATATTCATTACAACGTTTCGGCCGTTGTACGCTCCAACCTTCTTCATGTGGTTGGAATGTCGAACCCTTTATTTCGCTCACTGGGGTGGACTGTTCTAGTTCCACGTGCCATGTTTAATGGATGCCAGTTATCTCCTGTTAATTTTCCCTCTGAAAGTTCTCCACTGCCTTAACCGGGTATTGAACTCTTTGGGTCCTGTCACTGGATCTAACAAACGTCTTTATCCACTGTGCCATGTGTCCATCTGGGTATGAATTTCTGGGTATTATAAACCTAATGTCTTCAGCAACCATTTTTACCAGTGCTCATATTGCAATTTTTGCTGTTATCATTGCATGTTTTTACCAGTGCTCATATTGCAACTTTACGGTTACATCTAGTTATCTCAACTGTAAAATGATAAGACCTTGACGCCAATCTAGTACTGCACTTAAATTATAAAATTATTTCTTTTAAAACAATCTTTTATGAAAATAGCTTTCTCAAGTTCAGTAGCTGTTATCGCTCTTTAAATTATTGATGAATGTTTCCTTCCTAACCGTTTTTTGAAGTAGTGTTGGCACTTTGATCCTTCCAGTATTTTTTCTTCGAGTTGCAGGTTGTATCCATTTTAGTTGTGGCTTCTCTTGATGCGGCTTCTCTTATTTTGGACAGTTCTAGGTTTGAAATTTTCTACACTCATGCCAAAAGGTTTCACATTATATCCTATACACGTCATTCTATCAAAGCCATTGATGCAAGAAAGCGGCTGTATACGGCAGACAGTTAAAATATTTCTGGATGGATTTGGCACCAGACATACCATTTATATGAAAGTCTCGATAAGACGAAGCTCTTTAAGAACATGAATCGAGTCCACTACGATTAATAACTGAAAAGGCTATTTCAGTTTATCTCCGGATCTTTCTCAATCAGTACTGAAACAAAGTGGGATACGTAATATTTGAAATAGTTAAAACATGACTACTTCTTGCGGTCTCAGCCGAGATTGAACTCACCAATACTTTGATTGGAGTAGTTAATAATCCTGTCAAATAGCTGAATTCTTGATGCTTCGCTAGGGCTATCAAGGGTGTTTTTATCGTGACACCATCACTAAATGGATTGCCAACCAAGGCTCAGAGAGACTCCATTCACCCTCCTCTAAGAGCAGGTTTGAATTCAGAGTTTTCCTTCTCCTAGACCAGTTGCCATCCAAGGCTATAGAACCCAGTCTGTTCTGCTATTTACCCATAGCTGGAGGGAGAAGAAAGAGGATTCACACCTTTCCCAAGGGTGTTAGCACGTAAGTGAATGTAATGGATTCGACTGGAATTCGAACTCTGCTCTACGATTCCTCAATCCAAGCCGCTATCCATTACTCCACCCTGCCTCCTAAGGCCATCTTCTTATATTTATAAGAGCTAGATCCGTCCGAAAATGGGGAACTGTTGCTATATTTGCGCGGTGGATGTCAGGTTACATCATTTTCCAGTGTTGATAGGATTCAAAAGCGTTTCCAAGTTCTTGTTGATGAAGGATTATTTTTCACCCTCACCTATCTCCCTGACAGCGGCGGTAGGCGATGTGGTGAGTCTCTCACTGCTCTTTCGCTGCTAACATGGAAAATTCTCGGTCTACGTCCTTTTTTTTTTGTTTCCGCCAGAACTAACCTTCACGGCTAGAAGCCGCTTTGCCACTTGCATAGTAACAAACCAGCCACCTTTCTTCATATTCCATCGGGGAGAAGTAAGTTGCACCCAGCTTCTTCACACGAACTACTGCCCTACGGAACAAACTCTCCAGAAAATGTTTCCCCGATTACTACAATCTTAACCTGTTCAACTTTAAATTTAACAGTTATCTTTCCCTTCCTTATTCCAGTTTCCCTGAGAGCTATAATCTCCAGCTATTCAGTGTAATGTCAATCGACATCTCCAGTTGCCTTGATCTATCCACTACCCTCATCCTTTCTTCTATCACTCCTATCTGATCTTGCTCTAAATTTTTTGTAACCCCTTGCGTCCTAGTGGCTTCCTGCCTTGCTTAGGGTGAAATGCTTAAAAAAAATATATATATATGTATATAAACTACTTTTTAACGTAACCCTCTACCGAAATTGGGCCCGGGCCTTGTATAGGGTGAATGTTTCTGTAAAATAAAAGGCATGGGCAACCTTTCTCGATCTGTGTCGCCTGCATTTGGCTCAAGGTAAGGCAGGCCTCACTACTAAATAGAATCATGTTAACTTTTCGAAGTAGGGACCTCAGCTACTCTCACTACAGAAGACCATATGCGTCAGAATATATCTTTTTAGGTTTTAGAAAATGTTTTTAATGATAAAATTGAAATCTTGGTATAATATTATCACTGACTAGCAGCAGAGCCCGGCGTTGCCCGGAGATGTAACAGTAAGAGATAGACCAAGTATCCACCATCATAAAGACTGAAAAATAAAATTGACAAAGATTATTGTTTAAGGTTGACGGACACGCATGTCTTAATTAGTTTTTTTTTTTCTTTTTACGAATTGGTCAAATTCAAACTCAATGTTTAATTCATTGTTTTCAATCGTTATGAGTATACCGATTGAATAGAATTTTATTATAAACAATTGTCTTGTAAATGGAATTTTTAAAGCATGTAAAAATAAAAAATGTGTGCAAGACAATAAGAAACACTACCTGCCAAAAAAAAAGTGAAGTTTTGTTGAAATCGGTTGAAAAATGTAGGAAATCCGATCCCATATACAGACACACACACACAAACAATCTGGGTTTTATAATAATAAGTATAACTCGATATGAGTTATCCCTCTTTCATTCTCGTGACAGCGATGCCTCTTAATCGTGTTTTCAAATTGATTTCGTACAAAAACAATTGTGTTTTTCCAATTTTTGGCGCTGTCAGAACCACCACAAGGTAATTTTACATAGTCCTGTGAAGTTTTCTTGAAATCGGTTGAAAAATGTAGGAAATCCGATCCAATATATAAACGAACAGACACACACACACACAATCTGGGTTTTATAATAAGTATGATGATAGTGTATTATCACATGTCGCTTCATGGGATTTATTTCTAACTAGCTTAAAAGCCGCCCTATCGGGCAGTATTTAAACAAGCTCCTGTGGGGAGGTCTTGATTGGGCCTTCATCACAATAGGTAGGGAGGAAGGAGTAAATGCGATAGACAACAATAACCTACAGATTAACTTAAAATTGATCGCTGCATTTAAGTATTGCATTGATATTTAAGCTTATCTTTTAAAAGTTTTTCTGCCGCCACTTAATTTAAAGTCACTTTGATGTATGTAGGTCCTTGCTTTCTGTACAAACAATAATTTCATGGGTGGGTTTCGCTGGATTTCGAAATTAATTTCGATTATTCCGAGATTTATTTTCAAGTTATAAAAATTGTTATCTTACAAAAAATATCCACGAAAAAAAGAAATCACGTAAAAAATCGAAGTATTGAAAATTTGGGAATCCAAAATTTCAGGATTGCGGGTTCGGATCAGGCAAGGAATCGTTTTAATTTGCTCACGGGTTCGGTCTGATTCCAAAATGGTATGATGTGTTGGGCTACGGTGTCTAAGAGTAAAGTTGAAAAGTCTGACAGAGTAACCCATTGAGATGCGGGTTTATTTTATAGAGTTACTAGCAGCGTGGCCCGGCGTTGACCGTGCTTGATTCAAAAATCGTACGACTCGAACAGCAATCGCTATCACTTGACTTAAAATATTTTTGCCCTTCCTTGCCTTTAAAGGAATGCGCTTTGCCGTGCTGATGTTGCTACATGCCTTACTTCTTGCCTATCTCACACTGCGAATTTTTTCTAAGCTCTATACTAAACATTAAATCTGTTACGAAAAAAGAACTAAACAAAATGAACACAAAACGATCAGCTTTAAAAAGGACTCGTAACTGGAAAACCGAATGAAAAAGAATGTTAACAAAAATACTTTTTCACACCCAACCCAGTTCTGCGGAATGAGAATCAACGTTGAGTTTAAGCAAGTGAATGAACCAATTGGAGTAAAGTGCCATGCAGATTTAAATTTTTTTCCACTTGTGACGAATGCAGCTATCGATTTATTTTTTGCATGCTAGCATGCTAGTTAATATTCGTGCCAGTCAGCTGTTGGCTCTCACGCTGGTCAATAGAATCTTCCTGCCTATTCGTGCCAGCCAACTATAGGCTCTCACTCTGGCCAGTAGAAAATTTTAAGAAAATTTATTTTTCTTATGAATTTAAGCATGCCACTCAGAAAGACTAAACGGGTCGCATGTGACCCGGGGACCGCAGTTTGCCCATGACTGAGTTAAAACAAGGGACTTGGCGGATTTGCCAGACTGTGAACGATGCGACCTTGGTCTGGAAGAAACGGCTTCGCACGCCTTTGTCCTCGTGTCGTCTCCCCTTACGGGACCATGTCGGCAAGTTGACGGCTCGTCTCGCTCCCGAAAAGCTCGCGCTCATGGATCCCGCGTACACGTGTGACAATGTGTCGCCCCCGTATTCCGAGGTGAAATGAATGGTGTTTCTGACGCTGCTGGCCACAACCCGAATGGTGCTCTGGACGACGCGAATGGAGGAAGTCTTGCGAAGCAACCGTCTTTCTCATCAGGATCTGATCCGATTCTTTGAGCATCAGCTCAAAATGAAGATTAGAACTGATAGAAAACGCTTGCATTCGACAGTCTTCAGCGAAAGGTGGGTGACTGAGGCGAGCTTAGTTCGTTTGAACGGGGCTAGCCTTGATTTTTTTCTTTTAGGTCAACATACAACAACATCGGGGTGGTTTCCTGTGGAACCCTCCCATGGTTAGTTTAGACAAGCATTTGTGTACCAAGTTAATGTAAGTGTTGTTCTTGGCTGCATATTTAGTTATGATCCTAGTCGAGATTCCCAACCTCCCCAGTTTGTTTTGGCCCCCTTTTTTCATCTCGACTGGGTCAGCTTTTTATTTCCCATGTCCGTGTACATTTTCTCCTTTTCCCACTCCCTTAGCGAGAGAGCTTCTTGATTTTGTCCCATGGGCAGAATACAGCGGCCTCTCTTTTTTGAGGGTTGGACGGGCCCTACTAACATCAGTTATGTTTAGTTTATTTTGTGTTTATATTTAGTTTGTTTTGGGCTTCAATCCCTCCCCTCTCATTTTTCATCATAGATTTTTATATATAATTATTTAATTTTTATGGCATGGGTCGCGTTTTGTAAGACCCCCTTGAGAGAATGCGGTATTAAGTTGTATGGAGGATTAATTGGTGATGGACGAGTTTTTATGATGACTGGGCAAATTGTAATGTGTGAATGGGCCGTGAATCGGATTAGCACAAGGCACAAGGCCGAAAAGGGGAAAAGATCGCGGAAAGAGGGCCAGAAGGAAGATGTCCGGTGGGTGGACATCATTTTAAATAATGACACTTGTATTAAAACACAATAAATAACGACTGAGTTAAAAACCTAAATTATATCATGATATATCAAAATTAAAAATGCAACTTCCCATCGTTTTTCTTAAATAAAATTATTTTTATGATGCCATCGGTTTAATGGTGAAGCATATCAATGAATTAATTTTCCCATTGTCTTAAGTTGACCAAAAGTCCTGACTCACTCAGGAAGAAGAAAGAAAAAAGAATTGATTTCCGTTTATTGGATTTTTAAAGGAGTACTGAATATTTCAGCAAAAATGTTTCCAGAATAACAAGGATTTTTGCAGATACAAACCCCACTATTTAACCCATAGCTGGGAGGGACGAAGTGAATTCATTCATTTTCGAATTTATGTGCGCATAAGTGCATGTAACGAACCTCGTTTGAATTCGATTTTTCCTAATCATTCCGCTATCCATGATCGAAGACTGAAATGGCGGGGAAATTAGGCTAGACACACAGACAGATAAATAGATCTGAAGATGTTGTGATAGATATAAACATCTACGATTTTGAATGCTTTTGGCGCAGGCATGGGATTCAGCAAAACAGTGTCCTTGTGCCACACTAGAGAGACTTCTGTTTTTTTAACTCTTAAGTGAAAGCCACAGTATTACAAACTGCGACGCAATCATAATCAGAGGCATAATTAGGCTCTTCAAAGTGCAGCGTAACTTACTCTGCTAGCAATGGCGAACGGGTGGAACAAATCATCAGGGGACGAGTCGTTATGTCGTTGGAGGCGGGGAAAAAAAATAATATCTGGGATGAGATCGCGGAAAGAGGGCCAGAAGGAAGATGTCCGGTGGGTGGACATCATTGAAATAATGACACTTAATTCGGGCACAGTTAGCTTCTATTCCATCCTACAAAAACTTCGCTGCTCTGACGAGCCGAGAAAAAAAAAACGAAAAAAAAAAAAAACATAATATGTCCTCTGTCAAAAAGTTCGTCTTAATGAGGACAAAGTTGACACTTTGTAAATTCGCCGGAAAGCTAGACTTTTTACATTCAATTTGCTTCAAAGTGAAATCCTCTTTGACAAAACACGGCGACTATATCACCATCGCTCATTTCAAAATGCTGTAATAATGCATCATATTAACATATATATATATATATATATATATATATATATATATATATATATATATATATATATATATATATAATGGTTTTCCTTATTGTTTATTAATCCAACAGATTGTAATTACTTAAATGTTATTTATAGTGGATATCATTATTTGAGTGGACGCTCAGTCTATTTTTTAAACATTTATATTTAGATATGAAGAGACTGAGATAGATAGATAGATAGATAGATAGATAGATAGATAGATAGATGTTCATTTATATTTATTTATTTACATCTGTCGGCCTGAATACTCGAGAAATATTATTAGAGAAAGATATGCAGATATTACTGTTCTTTCTTTTCATATATATGTATAATCCGGTGTTCTTATAGATATTTTTATTTTTACAAAATAGTGCTCAATGTAAATTTACAGAGCATTAATATTATAAATTAATTGATTTAAAATATGTTTTTTTTTCGCTACACAGTTCTAAACATGTCTTTAATTTAATTACAAAATTAAATTCGGTGCTTTTAGCTTCCATTTTTGAAATATGGTTAGAACCGTGTAGCGAAAAAAACATATTTTAAAAATTAATTTATAATATATATATATATATATATATATATATATATATATATATATATATATATATATATATATATATATATATATATATATATATATATATATATATATATTATGACATTTTTTATGTTTATGTTTTTTTATAGATACAAATATTTAAGGAGTTGCTCTGTTTATAAACAGTATTAACAACATTCACCGGCCTGAATGTCCGAGAAATTCTCATAGAAAATATGCGTCCTTCTATGAAAAATGTCTGTAAATGTCGTTAATAATATTTATTATAAGCAGAGCATTTACTTAAATATTTGTATCTATACAAAAAAAAACGTATAAAAGTAAAAACATGTCTTAAAATAATTGTCGGACTTTGTCCATTTCATAATATATATATATATGTTTGAATAAAAACAGACCACTTTAAGGATTCAAACATTCTCTCCCTCTCCCTCTCTCTCTCTCTCTCTCTCTCTCTCTCTCTCTCTCTGACTATATATATACATATATATATATGTGTGTGTCTTCATATCAACATATCGCTCTTTCCGTGCCTCATTTTTTTTTCATATCTACGTATCTCACTTCATGCCTATCTACCTCCTCATATCTATCTATCTATCTATCTATCTATCTATCTATCTATCTATCTATCTATCTATCTATCTCAGTCTGTTCGTATCTATCTATCTATCTATCTATCTATCTATCTAATCTCAGTCCTTTCATTATCTATCTATCTATCTATCTATCTATCTATCTCAGTCTGTTCATATCTATCTATCTATCTATCTATCTATCTATCTATCTATCTATCTATCTATCTATCTATCTCAGTCAGTTCCTATCTATCTATCTATCTATGTCTGTTCGTATCTATCTATCTATCTATCTATCTATCTATCTATCTATCTATCTATCTATCTATCTATCTCAGTCTGTTCCTATCTATCTATCTATCTATCTATCTATCTATCTATCTCAACCTTTTCACATCTACTTCAAATTCAAATTGACTCCGTTACTTATGCGCATATACACTTGGGAAATGAATGAATTCACCTCATCCCTCCCAACTATGGGTTAAATAGTGGGTTTTGCATCTGCAAAAATCTTTGTTTTTCTGAAAACATTGTTGATGAAATATCCACTTGCAAAAACAAAAATAGAATCCAAAACGTGTTTCGGCTTCAAATAACCCAGAAAGGGTTGATAATCCGTCAATAATAAATAAATCAATCCTGGATCTCACAGCCATGATTTTTATTTTATTTTTTTTATTTTACATTCGTTTTAATACGCTCCAAAAGTAATATCCAGATATTTTAGACTAAAAATTTTAAATGACGGTTACATTTAGAATAAAATGATTAGAATTTATTTTATTTTATTTTGCTTTTAACCAAAAAAATTTAAATGGCTGGGTTTTCACTCGGGATGCCTTCATCTTTCATTATAGGGGTTTCAGTTGTGCACCTATTAGGAGACACACGGCGCTATTCTCTGTGTTTCCGCAGTTTCTATCTGAACGGAAGACGCTTATACTTAAACATAATGAGGAAAGAAGACTTAGAGAGATTGACACTCACAGGATAAATCGAAGGCAAGAGAGGGTGAAGTGAACATCGAGTAAACTAATTAACGATCTTATGCAAATGGATGGCAGAACAGGCATTGGGAGTAATAGCAATAGGAGAAATATTGCTTAGAGTTAAAAGAAAGCTGTGGAGAGTCATGATCGTACACATCCTGAAGGAGACGGCACATGAAAGAATTGGTTAGATAAAGAAAGTATAGCTGTAGGGTGAGAATATTTCTACTGTGTATGTATGTGTGTGTGTGTGTGCACGTATGTGCGTGTGTGTTTTTCCACGTGCGCAAAAGATAGATAAAGACAGTGAGATAGAGAGATAGATAGATAAATAGAGAGAGAGAGAGAGAGAGAGAGAGAGAGAGAGACCATTGTAGTATCTCTTCGAATGTGGTTGTGAATAAACAGCTTACCACCGTCTCATATTTGGGCTTTCCAATGTCAAACTTATATAAGCCCCGATTCGCTTGTCTGTTAGTTTTAATTCGCCGCCGGCTCTTCTGGTGCCTTCTCGTTGGCCACACACGTGTTCGGGTCGTTCTAATTCTTAATCTACGCCGCCAGTCTGTATGCAAATGTTGTCGTAATGATCATAATGCTTCGTGCAAGACAGAATAACTTTACAGAGAATTGTTGTCTTCATAATGGAGTGAAGAAAGTTTAAATCCATTTTGTATCACTATATAAATAATGCCTTAAGGTAGGTTCCTCGACAGAAACGCGATAACTAACGTTTAAAATGAATTTTTAAAAAATGAAAAACACTTTTTGAAGATTTTCATTTAGTTTTAATCTAAAGGTAATAGATTAAATTTAATATTTCCAAACTACTTTGCTCTATTTCAAAACTAATTCAAATTGACTGAAAGGGGTTTTCGTATTGAAATCCTAAAGATCTTTGGAGGAGTCACGGTGGAGTAATGGATAGCGGGTCGGATTGAGGAATCGGAGAGTCGAGTTCGAATTCCAGTCGAATCCATTTCCCCCCCTAGCTGTGGGTAAATAGCAGGACAGACCGATAGTTCTATAGCCTTGGGTGGCAACTGGTCTGCCGCAGAAAGAAATGGCAACATACTACCTTGTCATGTACAGTATTTACATTAGTCGGGCTATTGTCCTCATCTTTGTCGCCATATTTGTCACAACGTTTCAGCCGTTGTACGCTCCGGCCTTCTTCAGGTAGTTGTCATGATCGCCTAAGCGTGTATCACGCATAATTAAAAAAAAAAAAAAAGATCGTTGATTTTACTTGTATTATTTACATTATTCAGACTATCATCCTCATCTCCATTTCCATACTCATAAAGTTTCGGCCGTTATAAGCTCCGGCCTTCTTCAACTGATTGGAATTTCATACTGAACCCTTTATTTCGTCCACCGGGGTAGATTGTTCTAGTTCCGTGTGTCCTTATGGACACAAAGAACGAAACGGGTCGTCTAAGGTAAGTTTTCATTTTGTCTTTTTTCAATTATGTTGTAGTTCTATCGCACTTTTTATTTTGCAATTCATAGCATATTTTTGATAACTGGGCGGTCCTGTTTTACAAAATCAAAAAATAATTTCTAAAACAATTTCATTCATTTGTGAATAAATCCTGAATATTTCATTAAAATCTGACACTTTGTGCAAGAATTTCACAATCAATGTGTTTTTCACCACAAAAAGACGCTGAAATTTCCTCTACTAATCTCTGTGGTCTCCGATGACGCAAGAAAAACAAACATTTAACCAAAATTTTGAACGTTCTAAAAAGGATACAAAAATATAATTTAAAAATTAAAACATCCTTTGGTCTTTCCTCTTAATAAGAACATAAAAATTTTGACGATATAACTTTGTTATTCCTGAGTTTTTTTTCGTCATGATATTTAACGTATCAGTGGAAGTACCAACTTTATAGGGCTCCGTCCCTGTGCTAGTGGTATTACGGCTACGACTAGGTTGGACCGGCTCTGACCAGCTATGACTAGCTTGGACAAGCCAAGACCAGCTATGACTAGCTTGGACAAGCCATGACCAGCTATGACTAGCTTGGACAAGCCAAGACCAGCTATGACTAGCTTGGACAAGCTATGACCAGCTAAGATCAGCTTAGACCAGCAGCCCGAGTGAAAACACTCGATCACCACATTAAAAATTGACCTTGTGTCACAACCTGAGTCAATGGGGGGTCAAGTAAATATCCATTTTATAGAGACGCTGCAACGAAAAACCAAAAATACTAGAATCTGTTATTATACAAAATAAACAACCCGTCTTAACAATCAAATATAATAAAATTATTTTGTTGCTATTTCAAGCTCTGTAAAACCGTTATAACGACACTTATACAATATACGCATATTTAAAATTGAATATTTTGTTGACAAAGAAAAGAGTACTGAGCTGCTATGTGGCATCTGTCCTCCTTTACGGCAGCGAATGTTGGACGGTCTCCTCAAAGATAAAGAAGAAGGATTCTAAGGATATCATGAACCGAGCGTGTGAGCAACGATGAGGTCTTGGAGAGACTGCAAACAAGGCGGAGGCTTATACTTAACATCAGGAAGAGACAGATGAAAGTTCTGGCGCACGTGATGAGAAAGGAAGGCCTGGAGAATCTGATACACACAAGTCGAATAGAAGGAAGAAGAGAGAGAAAGATACGCATGACATACCTGGCGGTCGTAAGCAAATGGTTGACAGAACGTGGTCTGGCCACGAGACTTATTGAGAGCTACAATGGATAAGGGTGAAGTGGAGAGCCATGATCGCCCACATTCTGAAGGAACACGGCACATAAAAAGAAAAAAGAAATGCACTAGGATATAGCTAATAAATCTTTTGTCTACGATTCTGGCAATATTTAGTTCTTAATGATAACCGAAAAAGTCAAACGTATTCGAACAAAAACAGAACAGAAAACCCGGACTTTTGATATTTTATCTGCATTTTTAACCCGGATGAACAATTGGAACATCTTATAAGAAATTAATCATCGAACTTGTCGGCCAAACTTAAAAACAGTCTGTCCTGCCAAGGTGTTGATATGTGTAAGCTCTGTATCAATTTTTCAACTGCTGTCTTTGTTACATCTTAGATTTTAAATCTCTGTTTCCGACACTGAATACAGTCCACCGCCTGGATTGAGTAAGTCTGGCACACTCATCGTCGGTTGAAATAGACTATACCCATGAGTTATTTTTTGATTTCTCTGTTGTGTAATTTATGTGTTCTGTTATAATAAATACATTGAGCTCTTTTTATGGATCTGTTTCAATATTTTATATCATTAGGACCCACTTGGATTATAAGCCAACGAATTTTTTTTTTACCTGTACTATATATATATATATATATATATATATATATATATATATATGTATATAGCACTCCAGAGGTGCAAGCTCAAATCCAAAGAACTAGAGGAGAGTTCAAGTGATCAACCACGTTGGCAAATCACAATCCATGATGCTGCTGTCACCTTTGAGGATTCTCGACGCCGGAAGCTTACCGCAGCCATAGATCAACGCCACGGGGCAATGTCAGCAGTGATTACGACAACGGAGTTTCAGTCCCTCCCCCCCATTGTTCCACACTCTGCGCCTCCAGCTTGGGGTTGCGGAGCCACCTCCGAGTTCATCGATAAGATGCAAAAACGATACGTCATCTTCAAACTGGAAGGTCATGCGATATATATATATATATATATATATATATATATATTTAAATGGTGTTTCATTAAGAAGGATCAAAGCCAACAGTAAAGAAATCAGTGTTATTGGTGAAATATTATTTATTTCTCGATTGAATCATGTTAAATAACATGGGAATTATAAGTGAAAAATAATATCACCCAAATGTCCGCCAAATCTGAAAGAAAAAGAAAAAAATCATTAGATGCTTAAATTTAATTCACATTTAAGATCGGTCCAAGTTATTAGAACACCCTTTATATATATATATATATATATATATATATATATATATATATATGATAGCACGATACCACAAGTCATCGTTGGTCATGCTACATAAAAATAAATTTTCATGGTAAAAATACTAGCAATACATTTTTATATAATAAAATTACCAAAAGTACATTTTATGGCAAAATGACAAACACTATATTTAATCTGTAGTTGAAAGCATACAATTGCATTCAAAATATATTTAGTTGAAGCCATGAAATATGTGTTCAAAATAGTTCGATTTAGGCATTAAATGACACATAGAGGTGTTGATATGCCGCTAAGCAAAATGAACCAAGTATTTCATAAGATTTGAGGAGCTTATCGATTAATTGTCGTAATTTTGAAGAGAAATAAAATTACTTTATTTTGATACCAGTTACATTGTTCTATCTGATCGAAAACATTTTATCAGTATAGAAACCTTTCTCATCAATCATCTGTCATATTTTGAAGCATCAATTTTATCTTGCTTCTTTCTCGTTGCAGTTACTGCAATATGTAAGCGTTCTAGTATTAATCTAGCTATGACAAATACTAAAACGGAGAAAACGGAATATTTTTCAAAGGAATATTGTGTTTTGAAGATTTTGAAAATTGAGGATAATACTGTTTTTCCTTAAGCGTATGTAAATTTGTAAATTGCAGAGACGCCATTAAATGCTAAACAAATATGGTTTCTTTTCTTTCCTTTTTATTATTAGTAAAATATGCATGTTGTGTATATATACAGTTATAAGTATAAATTCTCTGTTCCCAAATTGCTAAGCTGAGGTGTAGAGTTTTTATCTACATAATAATAATAATAATAATAATAATAATAATAAAGGGAGCAAATGAGTTCAAAATGGAATTTCAAGTGTGTGAAGAAATGCAAATAAACTATGATACACCTGCAGCGGCAAAAGCCTTAAAAAAAGAAAGCACGATGACAAGATAAAACGTATTCACGGTCAATATTCTGCCCGTGCCAAACAAACTGATGTAGACAACCCCCCATATTCATCAGTGGTTACGAAGTGCACGGTTAAAAGCTGAAACCAAAGGTTTTAATCATGCTGTACAAGACCAGTGTTTGTTATCTAGAAATTACCAAGCAAACATACTGAAAAATTGTGTTAGACTAAATTGCCGATTTTGTGATAAATATCCAGAAACAATTGACCATCTTGTATCAGTTTGCGCGGTATTGACACCCACTGAATATAAAGCCCGGCATGACAGAGGGGCCATTATCTACAGTGAAAATTATGCAACTTTTGTTCCATTTTTTCTTCTTCTTTTTCTTCTTCTTTTGTTTCATTTTTCTTCTTCTTTTTCTGCTTCTTTTTCTCCTTATGCTTCTTTTTCTTCTTCTTTTTCTTCTTCTTTTTCTTCTTCTTTTTCTTCTTCTTTTGTTTCATTTTTCTTCTTCTTTTTCTGCTTCTTTTTCTCCTTATGCTTCTTTTTCTTCTTCTTTTTCTTCTTCTTTTTCTTCTTCTTTTTCTTCTTCTTTTGTTTCATTTTTCTTCTTCTTATGCTTCTTTTTCTTCTTCTTCTTCTTTTGTTTCTTTTTCTTCTTTTGTTTCTTTTTTCTTCTTCTTTTTCTGCTTCTTTTTCTTCTCATGCTTCTTTTTCTTCTTCTTCTTCTTTTGTTTCTTTTTTCTTCTTTTGATTCTTTTTCTTTTTCTGTTTCTTCTTCTTTTTCTGCTTCCTTTTCTCCTTATGCTTCTTTTTCTTCTTCTTCTTTTTTTGTTTCTTTTTTCTTCTTCTTTTTCTGCTTCTTTTTCTTCTTATGCTTCCTCTTTTTCTTCTTCTTTTGTTTCATTTTTCTTCTTCTTATGCTTCCTTTCCTTCTTCTTTCTCCTTTTACCGGAAGGAAGGTACAAGAAACTGGTATGAACCATACCCAGACCTGGTTACTGACATAGGACATGTAACAATTTTATAGAAATTTACAATAAACCCAGACAAAAACAATCAAAACTAATCTACAGACATTGTAAACATAGACCACAAAAACAGAATATGCCTTCTTATTGACATGTCAGTCTCTCCAGATTGTAATGTATTTTTGAAGATCTTCAAAAAATATTATCAAAATACAAGTATAGTGAAATGGAAATCTAAAAATTGTGACACGCGAGGACATCAACAATTCCAGTTGTAGTTGGAGCCCTCGGATTGATTGAAAATTTTTTCGATAGACTCAGTGAAGTGATCCCTGATAGCACAAGCCTTAAAGGAATAAAAAAAAGTATTTGCAAATAAAGCCCAAATCTTACCAACTGCTTTATTTGTATAAAATGTGTATGTAGTTTTTTTTTTTAATGCTCAGCAGAAAATGTCATTATGCCATTTCTGATCTTATATCTCTGATTGGGACACTTAAAGTCATGAATATACACCAGAAATCAAAGAATATAAAATTAAAATAATAATAATAATAATAATAAAAAGAAGAAGAAGAAGAAAGAAGAAGAAGAAAAAGAAGCATAAGAAGAAAAATGAAACAAAAGAAAAAAAAAAATAAAAAGAAGAAGAAGAAAAAAAAAAGAAGAAAATGAAGCCTAAGAAGAAAAAGAAGCATAAAAAATGGATCAAAAAAAGAAGAAAAAGAAAAGAAGAAAAATCAACAAAAGAAGAAGAAGAATTGGTAAGAGGAAGGAAAGTATAAAGCATTTGTAAAACGAAAGAAAGAAAGAAAGAAAGAAAGAAAGAAAGAAAGAAAGAATGGAGATGAAAAATAGAAGAAAGTGAAGGTGTAAAACGAATGATCGAAAAGCAAGAAGGAAAGAAAGAACGAAAGAAGAAGAAGAAGAAGAAGAAGAAGAAGAAGAAGAAGATATATTATTATTATTACTACTACTACTACAACGCTGGGGACATAAACTAATAAACAGTTTAAAATACCGCTCATAAGGATTGCACATAAAGCACACATATACGCATACACGTACACACATACGCACACATACGTACACACACACACAAACACGTTCATACAAATGCTTTCAGATCATAAATGCACATACATGCTAATATACAGATACGCCTACACGCACACAGATACAATGATGAGCTCACGCACTTGCATTTGACAATAAGACTGAAGCAAACGCTTTGATACAATCTCACATATTAAAAACAACCCCGATGTCACCATCAGCTAATAACAGTGTACCGCTTTATATGGGTAACAATAATATAGTTTCTTATCTATTATATATACAGAGGTGGGCGCGAGTGAGGAGAGAGGGTGAGGCGGGTAGGTGTGTAGTTAAAGAGTTACATAAAGAGGGAAAAAAGGGTTTGGTAGGGGGTCTTGCAGGACCAGACAATGAGAGAGTAAAGAGGGAAGAGAAACAAGAAAACAATGTTGGCAGATTGGAAAGAGTAGTGTTTGAAAGACAGTTGTGGGTGGGAGATGGCATAATTCTAGGTTGTCAGGCCAGCCCTTGACAGTCGAGGCAAACAGAGGTCAGATAGGCGCACCTGCCAACGTCTTAGACACGCAGACCGGTCGACAACTAAAATCAAGGGAATAGCTGACAGTAGGTGCAGTCTTTAGATGTTTGGCCTGTGCAATAATAATAATAATAATAATAATAATAATAATAATAATAAAGAACTAGCAAAAAATGAATATATCCAGAGACATGACAAGGTAGCGACATATGTGCACTGGATGATATGCAAGAAGCACAAAATCGAAACCACTGAGAGATGGTATGAGCACCAATCAGACACAGTTACACAAAATAACGATGTAACTATCCTCTGCGACATGCCAATTCAAACTGACAGGGAAATAAAAGCCAACAGATCTGATATTATCATAAAAAAGTAAGAAATCCAGGCAGCGTATGCTTATTCAAATAGCAGTACCATCTGAAAGAAACACCTCTATGAAGTGAAATTGTCCAAATACAAGGATCTGGAGATCGAGATAAACAGGATGTAGGAAATGAAGACTGAGACTGTACCAATAGTAATCGGAGCACTGGGCCTGGTGAGAAAAAGAATGGACAATTTTAACAGTGTCCCAGGTCACATCAACATACAGGTTGCCAAGAAGATCACCCTACTAGAAACGTCCCATATACTACGAAAGTTCATCAATTAAATAACAATTCTCCTATAGGGGTTAAGGACTATATTTTGGAACCGATTCTACAGGATACAAAGCAGGAACCATAACATACACAAATAATAATAATAATAATAATAATAATCCTGACAGATGTTGCAGTAGCTTGGTATAAGCCGGAGCAGCCGAAAATACAGTTTCTTCTTCTTTTCTTCTTCTTCTTCTATGGTGTCCATGATCTCGATTATGGGTCTTTAGAAAGCAAAAATTCAGAGAAAACATACCCCGAAAGGCAAACGAAAGTTGCCCTTTTTGTGATTGTCAACACAGAATTATTTCCCGTAATCTGTCTGTCATGTCGAATGTCTTGAGGGAGACCCTGACATCATTTGGGAATGCGCAGATATCAACGCTGTTTGAAAAAGTTTGTTTTGAACTTCTATGTCCTGTGTCTCTAAATTCTGTGGTCAAGAGTCTTTAGAAAGATAATTAATTCTGTGATTATGTTATCGCATCCACCATCCCGCGACATCGAGAAGCAGGGGTCATGGTTATCAAATTTCCAGTCTTTAGAACAATAGACCAATCGCAAAATCCACCATCATTTTAAGTTTGTTTTGTCGATGTCCTGTGTCCTTTCAAATTCTGGTGGTCATGGCTTTTTCAGCCAGAAAAATAAATCTGTCACAAAATCCAAAGAAGAATCTGCAATTATATCAGTCATGACATGCTATCTCGGTTTTAATCGCTCCTAAAACATATTCCCCATCACTTTTACTTAAGCCATAAATGCCTGTTTCCCATGTACTTTCTCTTTAGAAAGCTAATAAATTCTGTCATTTCGCTCCTGGTAAATCACTTTTAATTTGTTTTGTCTTCTTCTTTCCTGTGTCCTTTCAGATTCATGAATTTAAGTCTTTAGGTTTAATTTCTGTCTTATGTTACTCAAAACATTATTTTTTTACTTAAGTTTGTTTTAGTCTTAATGTAACCGTGTCCTTTCAGTTCTATTCTAATAGTTTTAGAAAGCTTCTAAATTCTCGCACCTGCCACCAACTCATTCTTCTTCTTCTTCTTCTTCTCCTTCTTCTTCTTCTTCTTCTTCTTCTTTCTTTTTACTTAAGTTTGTTTTGTCTTCTTCTATGTCCTGTGTCCTTTCAGAATTCTGTTTCATGGATTTCCAGTCTTTAGAAAGTCTTAATAAATTCTGTCATTATGTTATCGCTCCTAAAAATATTCCTTCCTTTTACTTAAGTTGCTTTGTCTTCTTCTATGTCCTGTTTTCAGAATTCTTGTTCCGCCATTTCCTTTAAGAAAGCTCTTAATAAATTCTGTCATTATGTTATCGCTCCTCTTCCACCATCACTTTTACTTTTTGTTTTGTCTTCTTCTATGTCCTGTGTCCTTTCAGAATTCTGGTGGTCATGGCTCTCCACAATTTCCAGTCTTTAGAAAGCTCTTAATAAATTCTGTCATTATGTTATCGCTCCTAAAACATATTCCACCATCACTTTACTTACTTTGTTTTGTCTTCTTCTATGTCCCGTGTCCTTTCAGAATTCTGGTGGTCATGGCTCTCCACAATTTCCAGTCTTTAGAAAGCTCTTAATAAATTCTGTCATTATGTTATCGCTCCTAAAACATATTCCACCATCACTTTTACTTAAGTTTGTTTTGTCTTCTTCTATGTCCCGTGTCCTTTCAGAATTCTGGTGGTCATGGCTCTCCACAATTTCCAGTCTTTAGAAAGCTCTTAATAAATTCTGTCATTATGTTATCGCTCCTAAAACATATTCCACCATCACTTTTACTTAAGTTTGTTTTGTCTTCTTCTATGTCCCGTGTCCTTTCAAATTCTGGTGGTCATGGCTCTCCACAATTTCCAGTCTTTAGAAAGCTCTTAATAAATTCTGTCATTATGTTATCGCTCCTAAAACATATTCCACCATCACTTTTACTTAAGTTTGTTTTGTCTTCTTCTATGTCCTGTGTCCTTTCAGAATTCTGGTGGTCATGGCTCTCCACAATTTCCAGTCTTTAGAAAGCTCTTAATAAATTCTGTCATTATGTTATCGCTCCTAAAACATATTCCACCATCACTTTTACTTAAGTTTGTTTTGTCTTCTTCTATGTCCTGTGTCCTTTCAGAATTCTGGTGGTCATGGCTCTCCACAATTTCCAGTCTTTAGAAAGTCTTAATAAATTCTGTCATTATGTTATCGCTCCTAAAACATATTCCACCATCACTTTTAAAGTTTGTTTTGTCTTCTTCTATGTCCTGTGTCCTTTCAGAATTCTGGTGGTCATGTTCCACAATTTCCAGTCTTTAGAAAGCTCTTAATAAATTCTGTCATTATGTTATCGCTCCTAAAACATATTCCACCATCACTTTTACTTAAGTTTGTTTTGTCTTCTTCTATGTCCTGTGTCCTTTCAGAATTCTGGTGGTCATGGCTCTCCACAATTTCCAGTCTTTAGAAAGCTCTTAATAAATTCTGTCATTATGTTATCGTTTTGTCTCTTCTAAAACATATTCCGCCATCACTTTTACTTAAGTTTGTTTTTAAACATATCTTCTTTTACTATGTCCTTCTATGTCCCGTCCTTTCAGAATTCTGGTGGTCATGGCTCTCCACAATTTCCAGTCTTTAGAAAGCTCTTAATAAATTCTGTCATTATGTTATCGCTCCTAAAACATATTCCACCATCACTTTTACTTAAGTTTGTTTTGTCTTCTTCTATGTCCTGTGTCCTTTCAGAATTCTGGTGGTCATGGCTCTCCACAATTTCCAGTCTTTAGAAAGCTCTTAATAAATTCTGTCATTATGTTATCGCTCCTAAAACATATTCCACCATCACTTTTACTTAAGTTTGTTTTGTCTTCTTCTATGTCCTGTGTCCTTTCAGAATTCTGGTGGTCATGGCTCTCCACAATTTCCAGTCTTTAGAAAGCTCTTAATAAATTCTGTCATTATGTTATCGCTCCTAAAACATATTCCACCATCACTTTTACTTAAGTTTGTTGTTTTGTCTTCTTCTTGTCCTGTGTCCTTTCATGTCCCATGGCTGTCTTTAGAAAGCTTTAATAAATTCTGTCATTATGTTAAAAACATATTCCACCATCACTTTTTACTTAAGTTTGTTTTGTCTTCTTCTATGTCCCGGTCCTTTCAGGCTGGTGGTCTCCACAATTTCCAGTCTTTAGAAAGCTCTTAATAAATTCTGTCATTATGTTATCGCTCCTAAAACATATTCCACCATCACTTTTACTTAAGTTTGTTTTGTCTTCTTCTATGTCCTGTGTCCTTTTCAGAATTCTGGTGGTCATGGCTCTCCACAATTTCCAGTCTTTAGAAAGCTCTTAATAAATTCTGTCATTATGTTATCGCTCCTAAAACATATTCCACCATCACTTTTACTTAAGTTTGTTTTGTCTTCTTCTATGTCCTGTGTCCTTTCAGAATTCTGGTGGTCATGGCTCTCCACAATTTCCAGTCTTTAGAAAGCTCTTAATAAATTCTGTCATTATGTTATCGCTCCTAAAACATATTCCACCATCACTTTTACTTAAGTTTGTTTTGTCTTCTTCTATGTCCTGTGTCCTTTCAGAATTCTGTGGTCATGGCTCTCCACAATTTCCAGTCTTTAGAAAGCTCTTAATAAATTCTGTCATTATGTTATCGCTCCTAAAACATATTCCACCATCACTTTTACTTAAGTTTGTTTTGTCTTCTTCTATGTCCTTTCCAGTGTCCTTTCAGAATTCTGGTGGTCTTCTTCTATGTCTCCACAATTTCAGTCTTTAGTCTTTAAAAGTCTTAATAAATTCTGTCATTATGTTATCGCTCCTAAAACATATTCCACCATCACTTTTACTTAAGTTCTTTTGTCTTCTTCTATGTCCTGTGTCCTTTCAGAATTCTGCATGGCTCTCCACAATTTCCAGTCTTTAGAAAGCATAAATTCTGTCATTATGTTATCGCTCCTAAAACATATTCCACCATCACTTTTACTTAAGTTTGTTTTGTCTTCTTCTATGTCCCGTGTCCTTTCAGAATTCTGGTGGTCATGGCTCTCCACAATTTCCAGTCTTTAGAAAGCTCTTAATAAATTCTGTCATTATGTTATCGCTCCTAAAACATATTCCACCATCACTTTTACTTAAGTTTGTTTTGTCTTCTTCTATGTCCTGTGTCCTTTCAGAATTCTGGTGGTCATGGCTCTCCACAATTTCCAGTCTTTAGAAAGCTCTTAATAAATTCTGTCATTATGTTATCGCTCCTAAAACATATTCCACCATCACTTTTACTTAAGTTTGTTTTGTCTTCTTCTATGTCCCGTGTCCTTTCAGAATTCTGGTGGTCATGGCTCTCCACAATTTCAGTCTTTAGAAAGCTCTTAATAAATTCTGTCATTATGTTATCGCTCCTAAAACATAAAACATATTCCACCATCACTTTTACTTCCAGTTTGTTTTGTCTTCTTCTATGTCCTCCTGTCCTTTTTACAGAATTCTATGTCCTGTGTCCTTTGGTCATGGCTCTCCACAATTTCCAGTCTTTAGAAAGCTCTTAATAAATTCTGTCATTATGTTATCGCTCCTAAAACATATTCCACCATCACTTTTACTTAAGTTTGTTTTTTTCTTCTTCTATGTCCCGTGTCCTTTCAGAATTCTGGTGGTCATGGCTCTCCACAATTTCCAGTCTTTAGAAAGGTCTTAATAAATTCTGTCATTATGTTATCGCTCCTAAAACATATTCCACCATCACTTTTACTTAAGTTTGTTTTGTCTTCTTCTATGTCCCCTTTCAAATTCTGGTGTCCTTTCAGAATTCTGGTGGTCATGGCTCTCCACAATTTCCAGTCTTTAGAAAGTCCTCTTAATAAATTCTGTCATTATGTTATCGCTCCTAAAAATTCATATTCCCACCATCACTTTTACTTAAGTTTGTTTTGTCTTCTTCTATGTCCTGTGTCCTTTCAGAATTCTGGTGGTCATGGCTCTCCACAATTTCCAGTCTTTAGAAAGCTCTTAATAAATTCTGTCATTATGTTATCGCTCCTAAAACATATTCCACCATCACTTTTACTTAAGTTTGTTTTGTCTTCTTCTGTGTCCTGTGTCCTTTCAGAATTCTGGTGGTCATGGCTTCCACAATTTCCAGTCTTTAAAGCTCTTAATAAATTCTGTCATTATGTTATCGCTCCTAAAACATATTCCACCATCACTTTTACTTAAGTTTGTTTTGTCTTCTTCTATGTCCTGTGTCCTTTCAGAATTCTGGTGGTCATGGCTCTCCACAATTTCCAGTCTTTAGAAAGCTCTTAATAAATTCTGTCATTATGTTATCGCTCCTAAAACATATTCCACCATCACTTTTACTTAAAGTTTTTTGTCTTTTGTCTTCTTCTATGTCCCCAATGTCCTTTCAGAATTCTGGTGGTCATGGCTCTCCACAATTTCCAGTCTTTAGAAAGCTCTTAATAAATTCTGTCATTATGTTATCGCTCCTAAAACATATTCCACCATCACTTTTACTTAAGTTTGTTTTGTCTTCTTCTATGTCCTGTGTCCTTTCAGAATTCTGGTGGTCATGGCTCTCCACAATTTCCAGTCTTTAGAAAGCTCTTAATAAATTCTGTCATTATGTTATCGCTCCTAAAACATATTCCACCATCACTTTTACTTAAGTTTGTTTTGTCTTCTTCTATGTCCTGTGTCCTTTCAGAATTCTGGTGGTCATGGCTCTCCACAATTTCAGTCTTTAGAAAGCTCTTAATAAATTCTGTCATTATGTTATCGCTCCTCAAAACATATTCCACCATCTTTACTTTAATAAATTCTGTCATTATGTTATCGCTCCTAAAACATATTCCACCATCACTTTTACTTAAGTTTGTTTTGTCTTCTTCTATGTCCTGTGTCCTTTCAGAATTCTGGTGGTCATGGCTCTCCACAATTTCCAGTCTTTAGAAAGCTCTTAATAAATTCTGTCATTATGTTATCGCTCCTAAAACATATTCCACCATCACTTTTACTTAAGTTTGTTTTGTCTTCTTCTATGTCCTGTGTCCTTTCAGAATTCTGGTGGTCATGGCTCTCCACAATTTCCAGTCTTTAGAAAGCTCTTAATAAATTCTGTCATTATGTTATCGCTCTAAAACATATTCCACCATCACTTTTACTTAAGTTTGTTTTGTCTTCTTCTATGTCCTGTGTCCTTTCAGAATTCTGGTGGTCATGGCTCTCCACAATTTCCAGTCTTTAGAAAGCTCTTAATAAATTCTGTGATTATGTTATCGCTCCTAAAACATATTCCACCATCACTTTTACTTAAGTTTGTTTTGTCTTCTTCTATGTCCTGTGTCCTTTCAGAATTCTGGTGGTCATGGCTCTCCACAATTTCCAGTCTTTAGAAAGCTCTTAATAAATTCTGTCATTATGTTATCGCTCCTAAAACATATTCCACCATCACTTTTCTACCTGTTAAGTTTGTTTTGTCTTCTTCTATGTCCTGTGTCCTTTCCACCATTCTGGTGGTCATGGCTCTCCATGTCCTGTGTTTCCAGTCTTTAAAATTTCTCTTAATAAATTCTGTCATTATGTTATCGCTCCTAAAACATATTCCACCATCACTTTTACTTAAGTTTGTTTTGTCTTCTTCTATGTCCTGTGTCCTTTCAGAATTCTGGTGGTCATGGCTCTCCACAATTTCCAGTCTTTAGAAAGCTCTTAATAAATTCTGTCATTATGTTTATCGCTCCTAAAACATATTCCACCATCACTTTTACTTAAGTTTGTTTTGTCTTCTTCTATGTCCTGTGTCCTTTCAGAATTCTGGTGGTCATGGCTCTCCACAATTTCCAGTCTTTAGAAAGCTCTTAATAAATTCTGTCATTATGTTATCGCTCCTAAAACATATTCCACCATCACTTTTACTTAAGTTTGTTTTGTCTTCTTCTATGTCCTTCTGTCCTTTCCAGAATTCTGGTGGTCATGGCTCTCCACAATTTCCAGTCTTTAGAAAGCTCTTAATAAATTCTGTCATTATGTTATCGCTCCTAAAACATATTCCACCATCACTTTTACTTAAGTTTGTTTTGTCTTCTTCTATGTCCTGTGTCCTTTCAGAATTCTGGTGGTCATGGCTCTCCACAATTTCCAGTCTTTAGAAAGTCTCTTAAAACATAAATTCTGTTTGTTTTGTCATTATGTTATCGCTCCTAAAACATATTCCACCATCCACTTTTTACTTAAGTTTGTTTTGTCTTCTTCTATGTCCTGTGTCCTTTCAGAATTCTGGTGGTCATGGCTCTCCACAATTTCCAGTCTTTAGAAAGCTCTTAATAAATTCTGTCATTATGTTATCGCTCCTAAAACATATTCCACCATCACTTTTACTTAAGTTTGTTTTGTCTTCTTCTATGTCCTGTGTCCTTTCAGAATTCTGGTGGTCATGGCTCTCCACAATTTCCAGTCTTTAGAAAGCTCTTAATAAATTCTGTCATTATGTTATCGCTCCTAAAACATATTCCACCATCACTTTTACTTAAGTTTGTTTTGTCTTCTTCTATGTCCTGTGTCCTTTCAGAATTCTGGTGGTCATGGCTCTCCACAATTTCCAGTCTTTAGAAAGCTCTTAATAAATTCTGTCATTATGTTATCGCTCCTAAAAACATATTCCACCATCACTTTTACTTAAGTTTGTTTTGTCTTCTTCTATGTCCTGTGTCCTTTCAGAATTCTGGTGGTCATGGCTCTCCACAATTTCCAGTCTTTAGAAAGCTCTTAATAAATTCTGTCATTATGTTATCGCTCCTAAAACATATTCCACCATCACTTTTACTTAAGTTTGTTTTGTCTTCTTCTATGTCCTGTGTCCTTTCAGAATTCTGGTGGTCATGGCTCTCCACAATTTCCAGTCTTTAGAAAGCTCTTAATAAATTCTGTCATTATGTTATCGCTCCTAAAACATATTCCACCATCACTTTTACTTAAGTTTTTTGTTTTGTCTTCTTTCAGAATTCTGGTGTCCTGTGTTTCCAGTCTTTCAGAATTCTGGTGGTCATGGCATATTCCACCATCACAATTTCCAGTCTTTAGAAAGCTCTTAATAAATTCTGTCATTATGTTATCGCTCCTAAAACATATTCCACCATCACTTTTACTTAAGTTTGTTTTGTCTTCTTCTATGTCCTGTGTCCTTTCAGAATTCTGGTGGTCATGGCTCTCCACAATTTCCAGTCTTTAGAAAGCTCTTAATAAATTCTGTCATTATGTTATCGCTCCTAAAACATATTCCACCATCACTTTTTTCAGTCTGCAGCTTAAGTTTGTTTTGTCTTCTTCTATGTCCTGTGTCCTTTTCATGTCCTTGTCCTTTCAAATTCTGGTGGTCATGGCTCTCCACAATTTCCAGTCTTTAGAAAGCTCTTAATAAATTCTGTCATTATGTTATCGCTCCTAAAACATATTCCACCATTTTTTACTTAAGTTTGTTTTGTCTTCTTCTATGTCCTGTGTCCTTTCAGAATTCTGGTGGTCATGGCTCGCTCTTTTAGAAAGCTCTTAAAAATTCTGTCATTATTTATCGCTCCTAAAACATTTCCACCATCACTTTTACTTAAGTTTGTTTTGTCTTCTTCTATGTCCTGTGTCCTTTCAGAATTCTGGTGGTCATGGCTCTCCACAATTTCCAGTCTTTAGAAAGCTCTTAATAAATTCTGTCATTATGTTATCGCTCCTAAAACATATTCCACCATCACTTTTACTTAAGTTTGTTTTGTCTTCTTCTATGTCCTGTGTCCTTTCAGAATTCTGGTGGTCATGGCTCTCCACAATTTCAGTCTTTAAAGCTCTTAATAAATTCTGTCATTATGTTATCGCTCCTAAAACATATTCCACCATCACTTTTACTTAAGTTTGTTTTGTCTTCTTCTATGTCCTGTGTCCTTTCAGAATTCTGGTGGTCATGGCTCTCCACAATTTCCAGTCTTTAGAAAGCTCTTAATTAATAAATTCTGTCATTATGTTATCGCTCCTAAAACATATTCCACCATCACTTTTACTTAAGTTCGTTTTGTCTTCTTCTATGTCCTGTGTCCTTTCAGAATTCTGGTGGTCATGGTCTTTCTCTTTAGAAAGCTCTTAATAAATTCTGTCATTATGTTATCGCTCTTATTCCACCATCAACTTAAGTTCTTTTTGTCTTCTTCTATGTCCTGTGTCCTTTCAATTCTGGTGGTCATGTCATTAGTCTTTAGTTTAATAAATTCTGTCTTATGTTATCGCTCCTAAAACATATTCCACCATCACTTTTACTTAAGTTCGTTTTGTCTTCTTCTATGTCCTGTGTCCTTTCAGAATTCTGGTGGTCATGGCTCTCCACAATTTCCAGTCTTTAGAAAGCTCTTAATAAATTCTGTCATTATGTTATCGCTCCTAAAACATATTCCACCATCACTTTTACTTAAGTTCGTTTTGTCTTCTTCTATGTCCCGTGTCCTTTCAGAATTCTGGTGGTCATGGCTCTCCACAATTTCCAGTCTTTAGAAAGCTCTTAATAAATTCTGTCATTATGTTATCGCTCCTAAAACATATTCCACCATCACTTTTACTTAAGTTCATTTCTTTATGTCCTGTGTCCTTTCAGAATGTCTTCTTCGCTCCAAACATTTCCTTAAGTTTGTTTTGTCTTCTTCTATGTCCTTCCTTTCAGAATTCTGGTGGTCATGGCTCTCCACAATTTCCAGTCTTTAGAAAGCTCTTAATAAATTCTGTCATTATGTTATCGCTCCTAAAACATATTCCACCATCACTTTTACTTAAGTTCGTTTTGTCTTCTTCTATGTCCTGTGTCCTTTCAGAATTCTGGTGGTCATGGCTCTCCACAATTTCCAGTCTTTAGAAAGCTCTTAATAAATTCTGTCATTATGTTATCGCTCCTAAAACATATTCCACCATCACTTTTACTTAAGTTCGTTTTGTCTTCTTCTATGTCCTGTGTCCTTTCAAATTCTGGTGGTCATGGCTCTCCACAATTTCCAGTCTTTAGAAAGCTCTTAATAAATTCTGTCATTATGTTATCGCTCCTAAAACATATTCTGTCACTTTTACTTAAGTTCGTTTTGTCTTCTTCTATGTCCTGTGTCCTTTCAAAACATATTCCACCATTTCCAGTCTTTAGAAAGCTTTTAAATTCTGTCATTATGTTTATCGCTCCTAAAACATTTCCACCATCACTTTTACTTAAGTTCTTCTATGTCCTGTGTCCTTTCAGAATTCTGGTGGTCAATGTCCCTAAAATTTCCAGTCTTTAGAAAGTTTGTCTTAATAAATTCTGTCCTTATGTTATCGCTCCTCCTAAAACATAAATTCCACCATCTTTATGTGCTCCTTTTCATAATTCCATGTTTCTTTCCTTTTGTTTTGTTTCTGTCTTTATGTTGGTGGTCATGGCTCCACAATTTCCAGTCTTTGAAAGCTCTTTTAATAAATTCTGTCATTATGTTATCGCTCCTAAAACATATTCCACCATCACTTTTACTTAAGTTTGTTTTGTCTTCTTCTATGTCCTGTGTCCTTTCAGAATTCTGGTGGTCATGGCTCTCCACAATTTCCAGTCTTTAGAAAGCTCTTAATAAATTCTGTCATTATGTTATCGCTCCTAAAACATATTCCACCATCACTTTTACTTAAGTTTGTTTTGTCTTCTTCTATGTCCTGTGTCCTTTCAGAATTCTGGTGGTCATGGCTCTCCACAATTTCCAGTCTTTAGAAAGCTCTTAATAAATTCTGTCATTATGTTATCGCTCCTAAAACATATTCCACCATCACTTTTACTTAAGTTTGTTTTGTCTTCTTCTATGTCCTGTGTCCTTTCAGAATTCTGGTGGTCATGGCTCTCCACAATTTCCAGTCTTTAGAAAGCTCTTAATAAATTCTGTCATTATGTTATCGCTCCTAAAACATATTCCACCATCACTTTTACTTAAGTTTGTTTTGTCTTCTTCTATGTCCTGTGTCCTTTCAGAATTCTGGTGGTCATGGCTCTCCACAATTTCCAGTCTTTAAAAGCTCTTAATAAATTCTGTCATTATGTTATCGCTCCTAAAACATATTCCGCCATCACTTTTACTTAAGTTCGTTTTGTCTTCTTCTATGTCCTGTGTCCTTTCAGAATTCTGGTGGTCATGGCTCTCCACAATTTCCAGTCTTTAGAAAGCTCTTAATAAATTCTGTCATTATGTTATCGCTCCTAAAACATATTCCACCATCACTTTTACTTAAGTTCGTTTTGTCTTCTTCTATGTCCTGTGTCCTTTCAGAATTCTGGTGGTCATGGCTCTCCACAATTTCAGTCTTTAGAAAGCTCTTAATAAATTCTGTCATTATGTTATCGCTCCTAAAACATATTCCACCATCACTTTTACTTAAGTTTGTTTTGTCTTTTCTATGTCCTGTGTCCTTTCAGAATTCTGGTGGTCATGGCTCTCCACAATTTCCAGTCTTTAGAAAGCTCTTAATAAATTCTGTCATTATGTTATCGCTCCTAAAACATATTCCACCATCACTTTTACTTAAGTTTGTTTTTGTCTTCTTCTATGTCCTGTCCTTTCAGAATTCTGGTGGTCATGGCTCTCACAATTTCCAGTCTTTAGAAAGCCTTAATAAATTCTGTCATTATGTTATCGCTCCTAAAACATATTCCACCATCACTTTTACTTAAGTTCGTTTTGTCTTCTTCTATGTCCTGTGTCCTTTCAGTTCTGGTGGTCATGGCTCTCCACAATTTCCAGTCTTTAAAGCTCTTAATAAATTCTGTCATTATGTTATCGCTCCTAAAACATATTCCACCATCACTTTTACTTAAGTTCGTTTTGTCTTCTTCTATGTCCTGTGTCCTTTCAGAATTCTGGTGGTCATGGCTCTCCACAATTTCAGTCTTTAGAAAGCTCTTAATAAATTCTGTCATTATGTTATCGCTCCTAAAACATATTCCACCATCCATCACTTTTTCTTCTTCTATGTCCTGTTCGTTTTGTCTTCTTTTAGGAAGCTATAAATTCTGTGTCCTTTATCGCTCCTAAAACATATTCCACCATCACTTTTACTTAAGTTCATTTGCTCTCCATGTCCCGTGTTTTCAGTCTTTAGGCTCTCCAAATTTCCAGTCTTTAGAAAGCTAAATTCTGTGATTATGTTATCGCTCCTAAAACATATTCCACCATCACTTTTACTTAAGTTCGTTTTGTCTTCTTCTATGTCCTGTGTCCTTTCAGAATTCTGGTGGTCATGGCTCTCCACAATTTCCAGTCTTTAGAAAGCTCTTAATAAATTCTGTCATTATGTTATCGCTCCTAAAACATATTCCACCATCACTTTTACTTAAGTTCGTTTTGTCTTCTTCTATGTCCTGTGTCCTTTCAGAATTCTGGTGGTCATGGCTCTCCACAATTTCCAGTCTTTAGAAAGCTCTTAATAAATTCTGTCATTATGTTATCGCTCCTAAAACATATTCCACCATCACTTTTACTTAAGTTCGTTTTGTCTTCTTCTATGTCCTGTGTCCTTTCAGAATTCTGGTGGTCATGGCTCTCCACAATTTCCAGTCTTTAGAAAGCTCTTAATAAATTCTGTCATTATGTTATCGCTCCTAAAACATATTCCACCATCACTTTTACTTAAGTTCGTTTTGTCTTCTTCTATGTCCTGTGTCCTTTCAGAATTCTGGTGGTCATGGCTCTCCACAATTTCCAGTCTTTAGAAAGCTCTTAATAAATTCTGTCATTATGTTATCGCTCCTAAAACATATTCCACCATCACTTTTACTTAAGTTCGTTTTGTCTTCTTCTATGTCCTGTCCTTTCCAGTGTCCTCCTAAAATATTCCACCATCCACTTTCAGAATTCTGGTGGTCATGGCTCTCCACAATTTCCAGTCTTTAGAAAGCTCTTAATAAATTCTGTCATTATGTTATCGCTCCTAAAACATATTCCACCATCACTTTTACTTAAGTTCGTTTTTGTCTTCTTCTATGTCCCGTGTCCTTTCAGAATTCTGGTGGTCATGGCTCTCCACAATTTCCAGTCTTTAGAAAGCTCTTAATAAATTCTGTCATTATGTTATCGCTCCTAAAACATATTCCACCATCACTTTTACTTAAGTTCGTTTTGTCTTCTTCTATGTCCTGTGTCCTTTCAGAATTCTGGTGGTCATGGCTCTCCACAATTTCCAGTCTTTAGAAAGCTCTTAATAAATTCTGTCATTATGTTATCGCTCCTAAAACATATTCCACCATCACTTTTACTTAAGTTCGTTTTGTCTTCTTCTATGTCCTGTGTCCTTTCAGAATTCTGGTGGTCATGGCTCTCCACAATTTCCAGTCTTTAGAAAGCTCTTAATAAATTCTGTCATTATGTTATCGCTCCTAAAACATATTCCACCATCACTTTTACTTAAGTTCGTTTTGTCTTCTTCTATGTCCTGTGTCCTTTCAGAATTCTGGTGGTCATGGCTCTCCACAATTTCCAGTCTTTAGAAAGCTCTTAATAAATTCTGTCATTATGTTATCGCTCCTAAAACATATTCCACCATCACTTTTACAAGTTCGTTTTGTCTTCTATGTCCTGTGTCCTTTCAGAATTCTGTTTGGCTCTCCACAATTTCCAGTCTTCTTTAATAAATTCTATTATGTTATCGCTCAAAACATATTCCACCATCACTTTTACTTAAGTTCGTTTTGTCTTCTTCTATGTCCTGTGTCCTTTCAGAATTCTGGTGGTCATGGCTCTCCACAATTTCCAGTCTTTAGAAAGCTCTTTAAATTCTGTCATTATGTTATCGCTCTTATTCCACCATCAAAAGTTCGTTTTGTCTTCTTCTATGTCCTGTGTCCTTTCAGAATTCTGGTTCATGGCTCTCCACAATTTCCAGTCTTTAGAAAGCTCTTAAAAATTCTGTCATTATTTATCGCTCCTAAAACATATTCCACCATCACTTTTACTTAAGTTCGTTTTGTCTTCTTCTATGTCCTGTGTCCTTTCAGAATTCTGTTCGTTTGTCTTCTTCTATGGTCATGGCTCTCCACAATTTCCAGTCTTTAGAAAGCTCTTAATAAATTCTGTCATTATGTTATCGCTCCTAAAACATATTCCACCATCACTTTTACTTAAGTTCGTTTTGTCTTCTTCTATGTCCCTGTGTCCTTTCAGAATTCTGGTGGTCATGGCTCTCCACAATTTCCAGTCTTTAGAAAGCTCTTAATAAATTCTGTCATTATGTTATCGCTCCTAAAACATATTCCACCATCACTTTTACTTAAGTTCGTTTTGTCTTCTTCTATGTCCTGTGTCCTTTCAGAATTCTGGTGGTTTTTCCAGTCTTTAGAAAGCTCTTAATAAATTCTGTGATTATGTTATCGCTCCTAAACATATTCCACCATCACTTTTACTTAAGTTCGTTTTGTCTTCTTCTATGTCCTGTGTCCTTTCAGAATTCTGGTGGTCATGGCTCTCCACAATTTCCAGTCTTTAGAAAGCTCTTAATAAATTCTGTGATTATGTTATCGCTCCTAAAACATATTCCACCATCACTTTTACTTAAGTTCGTTTTGTCTTCTTCTATGTCCTGTGTCCTTTCAGAATTCTGGTGGTCATGGCTCTCCACAATTTCCAGTCTTTAGAAAGCTCTTAATAAATTCTGTCATTATGTTATCGCTCCTAAAACATATTCCACCATCACTTTTACTTAAGTTCGTTTTGTCTTCTTCTATGTCCTGTGTCCTTTCAAATTCTGGTGGTCATGGCTCTCCACAATTTCCAGTCTTTAGAAAGCTCTTAATAAATTCTGTCATTATGTTATCGCTCCTAAAACATATTCCACCATCACTTTTACTTAAGTTCGTTTTGTCTTCTTCTATGTCCCACCATGTGTCCTTTCAGAATTCTGGTGGTCATGGCTCTCCACAATTTCCAGTCTTTAGAAAGCTCTTAATAAATTCTGTGATTATGTTATCGCTCCTAAAACATATTCCACCATCACTTTTACTTAAGTTCGTTTTGTCTTCTTCTATGTCCTGTGTCCTTTCAGAATTCTGGTGGTCATGGCTCTCCACAATTTCCAGTCTTTAGAAAGTTCTTAATAAATTCTGTCATTATGTTATCGCTCCTAAAACATATTCCACCATCACTTTTTTTACTTAAGTTCGTTTTGTCTTCTTCTATGTCCTGTGTCCTTTCAGAATTCTGGTGGTCATGGCTCTCCACAATTTCCAGTCTTTAGAAAGCTCTTAATAAATTCTGTCATTATGTTATCGCTCCTAAAACATATTCCACCATCACTTTTACTTAAGTTCGTTTTGTTTCTTCTATGTCCTGTGTCCTTTCAGAATTCTGGTGGTCATGTCCACAATTTCCAGTCTTTAGAAAGCTCTTAATAAATTCTGTCATTATGTTATCGCTCCTAAAACATATTCCACCATCACTTTTACTTAAGTTCGTTTTGTCTTCTTCTATGTCCGTGTGTCCTTTCAGAATTCTGGTGGTCATGGCTCTCCACAATTTTCAGTCTTTAGAAAGCTCTTAATAAATTCTGTCATTATGTTATCGCTCCTAAAACATATTCCACCATCACTTTTACTTAAGTTCGTTTTGTCTTCTTCTATGTCCTGTGTCCTTTCAGAATTCTGGTGGTCATGGCTCTCCACAATTTCCAGTCTTTAGAAAGCTCTTTTGTATAAATTCTGTCATTATGTTATCGCTCCTAAAACATATTCCACCATCCTTTTTTACTTAAGTTCGTTTTGTCTTCTTCTATGTCCTGTGTCCTTTCAGAATTCTGGTGGTCATGGCTCTCCACAATTTCCAGTCTTTAGAAAGCTCTTAATAAATTCTGTCATTATGTTATCGCTCCTAAAACATATTCCACCATCACTTTTACTTAAGTTCGTTTTGTCTTCTTCTATGTCCTGTGTCCTTTCAGAATTCTGGTGGTCATGGCTCTCCACAATTTCCAGTCTTTAGAAAGCTCTTAATAAATTCTGTCATTATGTTATCGCTCCTAAAACATATTCCACCATCACTTTTTACTTAAGTTCGTTTTGTCTTCTATGTCCTATGTCCTGTGTCCTTTCTTTAGAATTCTGGTGGTCATGGCTCTCCAAAACATATTTCAGTCTTTTGTCTTCTTCTATGTCCCAAGAATTTGGTGGTCATCTTAATAAATTCTGTCATTATGTTATTATGTTCCTAAAACATATTCCACCATCACTTTTACTTAAGTTCGTTTTGTCTTCTTCTATGTCCTGTGTCCTTTCAGAATTCTGGTGGTCATGGCTCTCCACAATTTCCAGTCTTTAGAAAGCTCTTAATAAATTCTGTCATTATGTTATCGCTCCTAAAACATATTCCACCATCACTTTTACTTAAGTTCGTTTTGTCTTCTTCTGTCCTGTGTCCTTTTGTCTTCTTCTATGTCCTGTGTCAGAAAAAATTCCACTGTTCGTTTTGTCCTGTGTCCTTTCAGGCTCTCCACAATTTCCAGTCTTTAGAAAGCTCTTAATAAATTCTGTCATTATGTTATCGCTCCTAAAACATATTCCACCATCACTTTTACTTAAGTTTTGTTTTGTCTTCTTCTATGTCCTGTGTCCTTTTCAGAATTCTGGTGGTCATGGCTCTCCACAATTTCCAGTCTTTAGAAAGCTCTTAATAAATTCTGTCATTATGTTATCGCTCCTAAAACATATTCCACCATCACTTTTACTTAAGTTCGTTTTGTCTTCTTCTATGTCCCGTGTCCTTTCAGAATTCTGGTGGTCATGGCTCTCCACAATTTCCAGTCTTTAGAAAGCTCTTAATAAATTCTGTCATTATGTTATCGCTCCTAAAACATATTCCACCATCACTTTTACTTAAGTTCGTTTTGTCTTCTTCTATGTGTCCTGTGTCCTTTCAGAATCTGGTGGTCATGGCTCTCCACAATTTCCAGTCTTTAGAAAGCTCTTAATAAATTCTGTGATTATGTTATCGCTCCTAAAACATATTCCACCATCACTTTTACTTAAGTTCGTTTTGTCTTCTTCTATGTCCTGTGTCCTTTCAGAATTCTGGTGGTCATGGCTCTCCACAATTTCCAGTCTTTAGAAAAGCTCTTAATAAATTCTGTCATTATGTTATCGCTCCTAAAACATATTCCACCATCACTTTTACTTAAGTTCGTTTTGTCTTCTTCTATGTCCTGTGTCCTTTCAGAATTCTGGTGGTCATGGCTCTCCACAATTTCCAGTCTTTAGAAAAGCTCTTAATAAATTCTGTCATTATGTTATCGCTCCTAAAACATATTCCACCATCACTTTTACTTAAGTTCGTTTGTCTTCTTCTATGTCCCGTGTCCTTTCAGAAATTTCTGAAAGTCTTCAAATTCTGTGATTATGTTATCTCTCCACAATTTCAGTCTTTTAGAAAGCTCTTAATAAATTCTGTCATTATGTTATCGCTCCTAAAACATATTCCACCATCACTTTTACTTAAGTTCGTTTTGTCTTCTTCTATGTCCTGTGTCCTTTCAGAATTCTGGTGGTCATGGCTCTCCACAATTTCCAGTCTTTGAAAGCTCTTAATAAATTCTGTGATTATGTTATCGCTCCTAAAACATATTCCACCATCACTTTTACTTAAGTTCGTTTTGTCTTCTTCTTCTATGTCCTGTGTCCTTTCAGAATTCTGTTATCGCTCATGGCTCTCCACAATTTCTTCTTCTAGTCTTTAGAAAGCTCTTAATAAATTCTGTCATTATGTTATCGCTCCTAAAACATATTCCACCATCACTTTTTATTAAGTTCGTTTTGTCTTCTTCTATGTCCTGTGTCCTTTCAGAATTCTGGTGGTCATGGCTCTCCACAATTTCCAGTCTTTAGAAAGTTCTTAATAAATTCTGTCATTATGTTATCGCTCCTAAAACATATTCCACCATCACTTTTACTTAAAGTTTGTTTTGTCTTCTTCTGTCCTGTGTCCTTTCAGAATTCTGGTGGTCATGGCTCTCCACAATTTCCAGTCTTTAGAAAGCTCTTAATAAATTCTGTCATTATGTTATCGCTCTAAAACATATTCCACCATCACTTTTACTTAAGTTCGTTTTGTCTTCTTCTATGTCCTGTGTCCTTTCAGAATTCTGGTGGTCATGGCTCTCCCACAATTTCCAGTCTTTAGAAAGCTCTTAATAAATTCTGTCATTATGTTATCGCTCTAAAACATATTCCACCATCACTTTTTTGCCAGTTCGTTTTTTGTCTTCTTCTATGTCCTGTGTCCTTTTCAGAATTCTGGTGGTCATGGCTCTCCACAATTTCAGTCTTTAGAAAGCTTTAATAAATTCATGTATTATGTTATCGCTCCTAAAACATATTCCGCCATCACTTTTACTTAAGTTCGTTTTGTCTTCTTCTATGTCCCAGTCCTTTCAGAATTCTGGCGGTCATGGCTCTCCACAATTTCCAGTCTTTAGAAAGCTCTTAATAAATTCTGTCATTATGTTATCGCTCCTAAAAACATATTCCACCATTTTGTCTTCTTTTACTTCCTTTCAAGTTCGTTTTGTCTTAGAAAGTTTCTATGTCCTGTGTCCTTTCAGAATTCTGGTTTTGTCATGGCTCTCCTGTGTCCTTTCAATTTCCAGTCTTTAGTCTTTAGAAAGCTCTTAATAAATTCTGTCATTATGTTATCGCTCCTAAAACATATTCCACCATCACTTTTTAAGTTAAGTTCGTTTTGTCTTCTTCTATGTCCCAGTCCTTTCAGAATTCTGGTGGTCATGGCTCTTCCACCATCACTTTTTAATTTCCAGTCTTTAGAAAGCTCTTAATAAATTCTGTCATTATGTTATCGCTCCTAAAACATATTCCACCATCACTTTTACTTAAGTTCGTTTTGTCTTCTTCTATGTCCTGTGTCCTTTCAGAATTCTGGTGGTCATGGCTCTCCACAATTTCCAGTCTGTAGAAAGCTCTTAATAAATTCTGTCATTATGTTTTCGCTCCTAAAACATATTCCGCCATCACTTTTACTTAAGTTCGTTTTGTCTTCTTCTATGTCCTGTGTCCTTTCAGAATTCTGGCGGTCATGGCTCTCCACAATTTCCAGTCTTTAAAAGCTCTTAATAAATTCTTAATAAATTCTGTCATTATGTTATCTTCTCCTAAAAATTCATATTCCACCATCACTTTTAAATTCTTAAGTTCGTTTTGTCTTCTTCTATGTCCCCTTTCCTTTCAAATTCTGGTGGTCATGGTCTCCACAATTTCCAGTCTTTAGAAAGCTCTTAATAAATTCTGTCATTATGTTATCGCTCCTAAAACATATTCCACCATCACTTTTACTTAAGTTCGTTTTGTCTTCTTCTATGTCCTGTGTCCTTTCAGAATTCTGGTGGTCATGGCTCTCCACAATTTCCAGTCTTTAGAAAGCTCTTAATAAATTCTGTCATTATGTTATCGCTCCCTTCAAACATATATTCCACCATCACTTTTATTAAGTTCGTTTTGTCTTCTTCTATGTCCTGTGTCCTTTCAGAATTCTGGTGGTCATGGCTCTCCACAATTTCCAGTCTTTAGAAAGCTCTAATAAATTCTGTCATTTATGTTATCGCTCCTAAACATATTCCACCATCACTTTTTACTTAAGTTCGTTTTGTCTTCTTCTATGTCCTGTGTCCTTTCAGAATTCTTCATGGCTCTCCACAATTTCCAGTCTGTAGAAAGCTCTTAATAAATTCTGTCATTATGTTATCGCTCTAAAACATATTCCACCATCACTTTTAAAGTTCGTTTTGTCTTCTTCTATGTCCTTGTCCTTTCAAATTCTGGTGGTCATGGCTCTCCAAATTTCCAGTCTTTCCAGCTTTAATAAATTCTGTCATTATGTTTTCGCTCCTAAAACATATTCCACCATCACTTTTACTTAAGTTCGTTTTGTCTTCTTCTATGTCCCGTGTCCTTTCAGAATTCTGGTGGTCATGGCTCTCCACAATTTCCAGTCTTTGAAAGCTCTTAATAAATTCTGTCATTATGTTATCGCTCCTAAAACATATTCCGGCATCACTTTTTTACTTAAGTTCGTTTTGTCTTCTTCTATGTCCCGTGTCCTTTCAGAATTCTGGTGGTCATGGCTCTCCACAATTTCCAGTCTTTAAACATATTCCGAAAGCTCTTAATAAATTCTGTCATTATGTTATCGCAACCTAAAAACATATTCCACCATCACTTTTACTTAAGTTCGTTTTGTCTTCTTCTATGTCCTGTGTCCTTTCAGAATTCTGGTGGTCATGGCTCTCCACAATTTCCAGTCTTTAGAAAGCTCTTAATAAATTCTGTCATTATGTTATCGCTCCTAAAACATATTCCACCATCACTTTTACTTAAGTTCGTTTTTGTCTTCTTCTATGTCCTGTGTCCTTTCAGAATTCTGGCGGTCATGGCTCTCCACAATTTCCAGTCTTTAGAAAGCTCTTAATAAATTCTGTCATTATGTTTTCGCTCCTAAAACATATTCCATCACTTTTTAAGTTCGTTTTGTCTTCTTCTATGTCCCGTGTCCTTTCAGAATTTGGTTTTTTCCAGTCTTCTGTCATTCTAAAACATGTCCTTTTGTCCTTTGTTATGTCCGTGTCCTTTCAGAATCTGGTGGTCATGGCTCTCCACAATTTCCAGTCTTTAGAAAGCTCTTAATAAATTCTGTCATTATGTTTTCGCTCTAAAACATATTCCACCATCACTTTTACCCTAAGTTCGTTTGTCTTCTTCTATGTCCTGTGTCCTTTCAGAATTCTGGTGGTCATGGTCTCCACAATTCCAGTCTTTAGGAAAGCTCTTAATAAATTCTGTCATTAAGTTTTCGCTCCTAAAACATATTCCACCATCACTTTTACTTAAGTTCGTTTTGTCTTCTTCTATGTCCCGTGTCCTTTCAGAATTCTGGTGGTCATGGCTCTCCACAATTTCCAGTCTTTAGAAAGCTCTTAATAAATTCTGTCATTAAGTTTTCGCTCCTAAAACATATTCCACCATCACTTTTACTTAAGTTCGTTTTGTCTTCTTCTATGTCCTGTCCTTTTCAGAATTTGAGGGTCATGGCTCTCCACAATTTCCAGTCTTTAGAAAGCTCTTCTTAAATTCTGTCATTATGTTATCGCTCCAAAACATATTCCACCATCACTTTTACTTAAGTTCGTTTTGTCTTCTTCTATGTCCCGTGTCCTTTCAGAATTCTGGTGGTCTGGCTTCCACAATTTCAGTCTTTAGAAAGCTCTTAAAAATTCTGTCATTGTTTATCGCTCCTAAAACATATTCCACCATCACTTTTACTTAAGTTCGTTTTGTCTTCTTCTATGTCCTGTGTCCTTTCAGGCTCTCCAATTCTGGTGGTCTGTCATTGGTTATCGCTCCACAATTTCCAGTCTTTTGCCAAGTTCTTTTGTCTTCTTCAAATTCTGTCATTATTTTCCAGTTTTAGAAAGCTCGCTTCTGTTATTTCCTATTCCTTTTCCAATCACTTTTACTTAAGTTTGTTTTGTCTTCTTCTATGTCCCGTGTCCTTCAGAAATTCCAGCGGTTCTCCACAATTTCAGTCTTTTAGAAAGCTTAATAAATTCTGTCATTATGTTATCGCTCCTAAAACATATTCCACCATCACTTTTTTCACTTAAGTTCGTTTTGTCTTCTTCTATGTCCTGTGTCCTTTCCAAATTCTGGTGGTCATGGCTCTCCACAATTTCCAGTCTTTAGAAAGCTCTTTAATAAATTCTGTCATTATGTTATCGCTCCTAAAACATATTCCACCATCACTTTTACTTAAGTTCGTTTTGTCTTCTTCTATGTCCCGTGTCCTTTCAGAATTCTGGTGGTCATGGCTCTCCACAATTTCCAGTCTTTAGAAAGCTCTTAATAAATTCTGTCATTATGTTATCGCTCCTAAAACATATTCCACCATCACTTTTTTTACTTAATCGTTCGTTTTGTCTTCTTCTATGTCCTGTGTCCTTTCAGAATTCTGGTGGTCATGGCTCTCCACAATTTCCAGTCTTTAGAAAGCTCTTAATAAATTCTGTCATTATGTTATCGCTCCTAAAACATATTCCACCATCACTTTTACTTAAGTTCGTTTTGTCTTCTTCTATGTCCCGTGTCCTTTCAAATTCTGGTGGTCATGGCTCTCCACAATTTCCAGTCTTTAGAAAGCTCTTAATAAATTATGTCATTATGTTATCGCTCCTAAAACATATTCCACCATCACTTTTACTTAAGTTCGTTTTGTCTTCTTCTATGTCCTTGTCCTTTCAGAATTCTGGTGGTCATGGCTCTCCACAATTTCCAGTCTTTAAAAATGTTATCGCTCTTAATAAATTCTGTCATTATGTTATCGCTCCTAAAAACATATTCCACCATCACTTTTTACTTAAGTTCGTTTTGTCTTCTTGTCCTATGTCCTTTCCCGGCTGTCAATTTCAGTCTTAAAAGCTCTTAATAAATTCTATGTCATTATGTTATCTCTCCAAAACATTTCCAGTCTTTTACTTTAAAGTTCTTTTGTCTTCTTCTATGTCCTTGTCCTTTCAGAATTCTGCTCATGTCTCTCCAACAGTCTTTAGAAAGCCTTAATAAATTCTGTCATTATACTTAAAACATTTCCACCATTTTACTTAAGTTCTTTTGTCTTCTTCTGTCCCATTTCCTTTCAGAATTCTGGTGGTCATGGCTTCTCCACAATTTCAGTCTTTAGAAAGCTCTTAATAAATTCTGTCATTATGTTATCGCTCCCAAACATATTCCACCATCACTTTTACTTAAGTTCGTTTTGTCTTCTTCTATGTCCCGTGTCCTTTCAGAATTCTGGTGGTCATGGCTCTCCACAATTTCCAGTCTTTAGAAAAGCTCTTAATAAATTCTGTCATTATGTTTATCGCTCCTAAAACATATTCCACCATCACTTTTACTTAAGTTCGTTTTGTCTTCTTCTATGTCCTGTGTCCTTTCAAATTCTGGTGGTCATGGCTCTCCACAATTTCAGTCTTTAGAAAGCTCTTAATAAATTCTGTCATTATGTTATCGCTCCTAAAACATATTCCACCATCACTTTTACTTAAGTTCGTTTTGTCTTTCAAATTCTATGTCTCCTGTGTCCAGTCTTAGAAAGCTCTTAATAAATTCTGTCATGTTATCTCTCCAAAATTTCCAGTCTTTTAGAAAGTTCGTTTTGTAAATGTCCTGTGTCATTATTCTGTTCCACAATTTCCCAGTCTTTAGAAAGCTCTAAATGTTATCGCTCCTAAAACATATTCCACCATCACTTTTACTTAAGTTCGTTTTTGTCTTCTTCTATGTCCTGTGTCCTTTTAAATTCTGGTGGTCATGGCTCTCCACAATTTTCAGTCTTTAAAGCTCTTAATAAATTCTGTCATTATGTTATCGCTCCTAAAACATATTTCCCACTTCACTTTTGTCTTCTACTTCCTTAGTTCGTTTGTCTTCTATGTCCTGTGTCCTTTCATCAAATAAGTTCGTTTTGGTCCCGGTCCTTCCAAATTCTGGGTGGTGTGACTCCCACAATTTCCAGTCTTTAGAAAGCTCTTAATAAATTCTGTCATTATGTTATCGCTCCTAAAACATATTCCACCCTTCACTTTACTTAAGTTCGTTTGTCTTCTTCTATGTCCTGTGTCCTTTCAGAATTCTGGTGGTCATGGCTCTCCACAATTTCCAGTCTTTAGAAAGCTCTTAATAAATTCTGTCATTATGTTATCGCTCCTAAAACATATTCCACCCCTTCACTTTTACTTAAGTTCGTTTTCTTCTTCTATGTCCTGTGTCCTTTCAAATTCTGGTGGTCATGACTCCACAATTTCCAGTCTTTAAAAGCTCTTAATAAATTCTGTCATTATGTTATCGCTCCCTAAAACATATTTCACCATTCACTTTTACTTAAGTTCGTTTGTCTTCTTCTATGTCCTGTGTCCTTTCAAATTCTGGTGGTCATGGCTCTCCACAATTTCCAGTCTTTAAGCTCTTAATAAATTCTGTCATTTATGTTATCGCTCCTAAAACATATTTCACCCCTTCTTTTACTTAAGTTCGTTTGTCTTCTTCTATGTCCTGTGTCCTTTTAAAATTCTGGTGGTCATGACTCTCCACAATTTCAGTCTTTAAGCTCTTAATAAATTCTGTCATTATGTTATCGCTCTAAAACATTTCCCACCATCACTTTTTTGCTTAAGTTCGTTTTTGTCTTCTTCTATGTCCCGTGTCCTTTCAGAATTCTGGTGGTCATGACTCTCCACATTTCCGAGTCTTTAAAAGCTCTTAATAAATTCTGTCATTATGTTATCGCTCTCCTAAAAACATATTCCACCATCACTTTTACTTAAGTTCGTTTGTCTTCTTCTATGTCCCGTGTCCTTTCAGAATTCTGGTGGTCATGACTCTCCACAATTTCCAGTCTTTAAGCTCTTAATAAATTCTGTCATTATGTTTGTCGCTCCTAAACATATTCCACCTTCACTTTTACTTAAGTTCGTTTTGTCTTCTTCTATATCCTGTGTCCTTTCAAATTTCTAGTGGCTCTCCACAATTTCCAGTCTTTAGAAAGCTCTTAATAAATTCTGTCATTATTTATCGCTCCTAAAACATATTCCATCTTCACTTTACTTAAGTTCGTTTTGTCTTCTTCTATGTCCCGTGTCCTTTCAAATTCTGGTGGTCACTCTCAAAGTCTTTAAAGAATAAATTCCAGTCTTTATGTTATCGCTCTAAACTTATTCCTATAAATTCTGTCATTTCATCGTTATCGCTCCGGCTCTCCAAAACACTGAAAGCTATTCTGTCGGTGTCTTTATCGCTCCTCCTTTTTTACTTAAGTTCGTTTTCTTCTTCTATGTCGTGTCCTTTCAAATTCTGGTGGTCATGACTCTCCACAATTTCCAGTCTTTGAAAGCTCTTAATAAATTCTGTCATTATGTTATCGCTCCTAAAACATATTCCACCATCACTTTACTTAAGTTCGTTTTGTCTTCTTCTATGTCCTGTGTCCTTTCAGAATTCTAGAGTGGTCATTTGGCTTTAGAAAACTCTTAATTTCTCATTATGTTGCTTTAAAAACATATTAATAAATTCTGTCATTATGTTCTATCGCTCCTTTCAAACATGGTTCTCTCCACTGATTTCAGTCTTTAAGCTTTTGCCATCATCGTTTTGTCTTTTACTTCTTCTTCTATGTCCTGTGTCCTTTCAAATTCTGGTGGTCATGACTCTCCCACAATTTCCAGTCTTTAAGCTCTTGTAAATTCTGTCATTTATGTTATCGCTCCTAAAACATATTCCACCTTCACTTTTACTTAAGTTCGTTTAATACTTCTTCTATGTCCTGTGTCCTTTCAAATTCTGGTGGTCATGACTCTCCACAATTTCAGTCTTTAAGCTCTTAATAAATTCTGTCATTATGTTATCGCTCCTAAAACATATTCCACCATCACTTTTTTTACTTAAGTTCGTTTCTTCTATGTCCCTGTGTCCTTTCAAATTCTGGTGGTCATGACTTCCACATATCTTTTTTAATAAATTCTGTCATTATGTCCTCCTAAAAGTGTCGCTTTTTACTTTCCTTCTTCTATGTCCTGTGTCCCTTTCAGGTCATGGCTCTCCACAATTTCAGTCTTTAGAAAGCTCTTAATAAATTCTGTCATTATGTTATCGCTCCTAAAACATATTCCTACATCACTTTTACTTAAGTTCGTTTGTCTTCTTCTTCTATGTCCTGTGTCCTTTCCAATTCACAGTGTCATGGCTCTCCACAATTTCAGTCTTTAAGCTCTTAATAAATTCTGTCATTATATTTATCGCTCCCTAAAACATATTCCACCATCACTTTTACTTAAGTTCGTTTTTTGTCTTCTTCTATGTCCCGTGTCCTTTCAAGAATTCTGGGGTCATGACTCTCCACAATTTCCAGTCTTTAGAAAGCTCTTAATAAATTCTGTCATTTATGTTATCGCTCCTGAAACATATTCCACCCTCACTTTTTTACTTAAGTTCGTTTTGTCTTCTTCTATGTCCCGTGTCCTTTTTCAAATTCTGGTGGTCATGGCTCTCCACAATTTCCAGTCTTTAGAAAGCTCTTAATAAATTCTGTCATTATGTTGTCGCTCCTAAAAACATATTCCACCATCACTTTTACTTAAGTTCGTTTTGTCTTCTTCTATTCCCGTGTCCTTTCAGAATTCTGGTGGTCATGACTCTCCACAATTTCCAGTCTTTAGAAAGCTCTTAATAAATTCTGTCATTATGTTATCGCTCCTAAAAAAAACATATTCCACCATCACTTTTACTTAAGTTCGTTTTGTCTTCTTCTATGTCCCGTGTCCTTTCAGAATTCTGAGTGGTCATGACTCTCCACAATTTCCAGTCTTTTGGCTCTTAATAAATTCTGTCCATTATGTTATCGCTCCTAAAACATTTCCTGTCCTTTTTTACTTAAGTTCGTTTTGTCTTCTTCTATGTCCTGTCCTTTCAGAATTCTGGTGGTCATGGCTCTCCACAATTTTGAGTCTTTAGAAAACTCTTAATAAATTCTGTCATTATGTTATCGCTCTAAAAAACATTTATCCTTTTACTTTAGAAAGTTCGTTTTCTTCTTCTACTTTTACTTAAGTTCGTTTTAGAAAGCTCTTAAATTCTTCATTATGTTTCGCTCTAAAGTCCTTTCAGAAGTTTCATTTTTGTCTTCTTCCTATGTCCGGTCCTGTCTCATGGCTCTCACAATTTCAGTCTTTAAAAGCTCTTAATAAATTCTGTCATTATATTCGCTCCTAAAACACCTTTCCACCTTCACTTTTTACTTAAGTTCGTTTGTTCTATGTCTGTGTCCTTTCAGAATTCACGGTGGTCATGACTCCACAATTTCAGTCTTTAAGCTCTTAATAAATTCTGTCATTATGTTATCGCTCCCTAAAACATATTCCACCATCACTTTTACTTAAGTTCGTTTTGTCTTCTTCTATCCGTGTCCCTTTCCAAATTCTGGTGGTCATGGCTCTCCCACAATTTCCAGTCTTTAGAAAGCTCTTAATAATTTCTGTCATTATGTTATCGCTCCTAAAACATATTCAGCATCACTTTTACTTAAGTTCATTTTGTCTTCTTCTATGTCCCGTGTCCTTTCAAATTCTGGTGGTCATGACTCTCCACAATTTCCAGTCTTTAAAAGCTCTTAATAAATTCTGTCATTATGTTATCGCTCCTAAAACATATTCCACCTTCACTTTTACTTAAGTTCGTTTTCTCTTCTTCTGTGTCCCGTGTCCTTTCAAATTCTGGGTGGTCATGACTCTCACAATTTTGGTCTTTAGAGAAGCTCTTAATAAATTCTGTCATTATGTTTATCGCTCCTAAAACATATTCCACCATCACTTTTTTACTTAAATTTCGTTTTTTGTCTTCTTCTATGTCCCGTGTCCTTTCAGAATTCTGGATCTCCACAATTTCCCAGTCTTTGGAAAGCTCTTAATAAATTCTGTCATTATCATTATCGCTCTAAAACATATTCCACCATCACTTTTTACTTAAGTTCGTTTTGTCTTCTTCTTCTGTCCTGTGTCCTTTTCAGATTCTGGTGGTCATGACTCCCACAATTTCAGTCTTTAAGCTCTTAATAAATTCTGTCATTATGTTATCGCTCTAAAACATATTCCACCCTTCACTTTACTTAAGTTCGTTTTTGTCTTCTTCTATGTCGTGTCCTTTCAGAATTCTGGCAGGTCGCTTGTCTCCACAATTTCCAGTCTTTAGAAAGCTCTTAATAAATTCTGTCATTATGTTATCGCTCCTAAAACATATTTCACCTCACTTTTACTTAAGTTCATTTTTCTTCTATGTCCTTGTCCTTTCAGAATTCTGGTGGTCACTTGGCTCTCCGTTCAGTCTTTAGAAAGCTCTTGAAATTTTGGTCATGGCTCCTAAAACTGACTCTTCTTCTATGTCCTTCCTTTCAATTTCCTCCCAGTCTTTAGAAAGCTCTTAATAAATTCTGTCATTATGTTATCGCTCCTAAACATATTCCCCCCATCACTTTTACTTAAGTTTGTTTTGTCTTCTTCTATGTCGTGTCCTTTCAGAATTTAGGTGGTGTGATTCTTCAGTCTGGTCTTGGCTCTCCTAAAACATATTTCCAGTCTTTTACTTAGAAAGTTCGTTTTTGTCTTCTATGTCCCGTGTCCTTTCAGAATTCTGTCATGACTCTCCACAATTTCCAGTTTTGAAAGCTCTTAAAAATTCTGTCATTCATCGCTCCTAAAACATCCACCTTCACTTTACTTAAGTTCGTTTTGTTCTTCTATGTCAGTCCTTTCAAATTCTGGGTGGTCGCGGCTCTCCACAATTTCAGTCTTTAGAAAGCTCTTAATAAATTCTGTCATTATGTTATCGCTCCTAAAACATATTCCCACCATCACTTTTACTTAAGTTTGTTTTGTCTTCTTCTATGTCCTGTGTCCTTTCCAAATTCTGGTGGTCATGAAATCTCCACAATTTCAGTCTTTAAGCTCTTAATAGAATTCTGTCATTATGTTATCGCTCCTAAAACATATTCCACCATCACTTTTTACTTGGTTCGTTTTGTCTTCTTCTATGTCCCGTGTCCTTTCAGAATTCTGGTGGTCACTTTGACTCTCCACAATTTTCAGTCTTTTAAAAGCTCTTAATAAATTCTGTCATTATGTTTTCGCTCCTAAACATATTCCACCATTCACTTTTACTTAAGTTCGTTTTGTCTTCTTCTATGTCCCGTGTCCTTTCAAAATTCTGGTCATGACTCTCCACAATTTCCAGTCTTTAGAAAGCTCTTAATAAATTCTGTCATTATGTTATCGCTCCTAAAACATATTCCACCATCACTTTTACTTAAGTTTCGTTTTTGTCTTCTTCTATGTCCCGTGTCCTTTCAAAATTCTGGTGGTCATGGCTCTCCACAATTTCCAGTCTTTAGAAAGCTCTTAAAAATTCTGTCATTATGTTATCGCTCCTAAACATATTCCACCATCACTTTTACTTAAGTTCGTTTGTGTCTTCTTCTATGTCCCGTGTCCTTTCAAATTCTGTGTCCTTGACTCTCCACAATTTCAGTCTTTAGAAAGCTCTTAATAAATTCTGTCATTATATTATCGCTCCTACTCGACATATTCCACCATCACTTTTACTTAAGTTCGTTTGTCTTCTTCTATGTCCCGTGTCCTTTCAAATTCTCGTGTCCTTTCCAAATTCTGGTGGTCATTTATGTTGTACTCTCCACAATTTCCAGTCTTTAGAAAGCTCTTAATAAATTCTGTCATTATGTTATCGCTCTAAAACATATTCCATCACTTTTACTTAAGTTCGTTTTGTCTTCTTCTATCCCGTGTCCTTTCCAAATTCTGGTGGTCATGACTCTCCTAATTTCCAGTCTTTAAAAGCTCTTAATAAATTCTGTCATTATGTTATCGCTCCTAAAACATTCCACCTTCACTTTTTACTTAGTTTCGTTTTGTCTTCTTCTGTCGTGTCCTTTCAGAATTCTGGTGGTCATGACTCTCCACAATTTCCAGTCTTTAAAAAGCTCTTAATAAATTCTGTCATTATGTTATCGCTCCTAAAACATATTCCACCATCCACTTTTACTTAAGTTCGTTTTTGTCTTCTATGTCCCGTGTCCTTTCAAATTCTGGTGGTCATGACTCTCCACAATTTCCAGTCTTTAAAAGCTCTTAATAAATTCTGTCATTATGTTATCGCTCTCTAAAACATATTCCACCCCTCACTTTTACTTAAGTTCGTTTGTCTTCTTCTATGTCCCGTGTCCTTTCAGAATTCTGGTGGTCATGACTCTCCACAATTTCCAGTCTTTAGAAAATCTTAATAAATTCTGTCATTATGTTATCGCTCTAAAACATATTCCACCATCACTTTTACTTAAGTTCGTTTTGTCTTCTTCTGTCCCGTGTCCTTTCAAATTCTGGTGGTCATGACTCTCCACAATTTCCAGTCTTTGAAAGCTCTTAATAAATTCTGTCATTATGTTATCGCTCCTAAAACATATTCCACCCTTCACTTTTTAACTTAAGTTCTTTTGTTTTCCGTGTCCTTTCCAAATCTGGTGGTCATGACTCCTCTGTTTCCAGTCTTTAGAAAGCTCTTAATAAATTCTGTCATGTTATCTCTCCCACAATTTTACCGTTTTGTCTTCTTCTATGTCTTCCTTTCCAGAATTCTGGTGGTCATGGCTCTCCACAATTTCCAGTCTTTAAGCTCTTAATAAATTCTGTCATTATTTATCGCTCCTAAAACATATTCCACCCCTTCACTTTTACTTAAGTTCGTTTTGTCTTCTTCTATGTCCCGTCCTTTCAAATTCTGGTGGTCGCATGACTCTCCACAATTTCCAGTCTTTAGAAAGCTCTTAATAAATTCTGTCATTATGTTATCGCTCCTAAAACATATTCCACCTTCACTTTTTACTTAAGTTCGTTTGTCTTCTTCTATGTCCCGTGTCCTTTCAAATTCTGGTGGTCATGGCTCTCCACAATTTCCAGTCTTTAAAAGCTCTTAATAAATTCTGTCATTATGTTATCGCTCCCAAAACATATTCCACCATCACTTTTACTTAAGTTCGTTTTGTCTTCTTCTATGTCCCGTGTCCTTTCAAATTCTGGTGGTCATGGCTCTCCACAATTTCCAGTCTTTAAAAGCTCTTATAAATTCTGTCATTATGTTTATCGCTCCTAAAACATATTCCTACATCACTTTTACTTAAGTTCGTTTGTCTTCTTCTATGTCCCGTGTCCTTTCAGAATTCTGGTGGTCATGACTCTCCACAATTTCAGTCTTTAGAAAGCTCTTAATAAATTCTGTCATTATGTTATCGTTCGTTTTGTCTTCTAAAAAACATATTCCACCCTTCACTTTTCTTTGACTTAAGTTCGTTTTTGTCTTCTTCCTACTTTTACTTAAGTCCTTCTTCTGTGTGTCCTTTCAGAATTCTGGTGGTCATGGCTCTCCACAATTTCAGTCTTTAAAAGCTCTTAATAAATTCTGTCATTAAGTTTCGCTCCTAAAACATATTCCACCATCACTTTTTACTTAAGTTCGTTTTTGTCTTCTTCTATGTCCTGTGTCCTTTCAGAATTCTGGTGGTCATGAAACTCCACAATTCCAGTCTTTAGAAAGCTCTTAATAAATTCTGTCATTATGTTATCGCTCTAAAACATATTCCACCATCACTTTTTTAAGTTCGTTTTTCTCTTCTATGTCCCATGTCCTTTCAAATTCTACAGTGGTCATGACTCCCACAATTTCAGTCTTTAGAAAGCTCTTAATAAATTCTGTCATTATGTTATCGCTCCTAAACATATTCCACCATCCTTTTTGTAAGTTCGTTTTGTTCTTCTTCTATGTCCCGTGTCCTTTCCAAATTCTGGTGGTCATGACTCTCCACAATTTCCAGTCTTTAAGCTCTTAATAAATTCTGTCATTGTGTTATCGCTCCTAAAACATATTCCACCCTCCACTTTTACTTAAGTTCGTTTTGTCTTCTTCTATGTCCCGTGTCCTTTCCAGAATTCTGGTGGTCATGACTCTCCACAATTTCCAGTCTTTAAGCTCTTAATAAATTCTGTCATTATGTTATCGCTCCTAAAACATATTCCACCCCTTCTTTACTTAAGTTCGTTTTTGTCTTCTTCTATGTCCCGTGTCTTTCAGAATTCTGGTGGTCTCTCCACAATTTCCAGTCTTTAGAAATTCTGTCATTATGTTTTCGCTCCTAAAACATATTCCACCATCTTTTTACTTAAGTTCGTTTTTGTCTTCTTCTATTCTAGTCCTTTCCAAATTCTGGTCATGACTCTCCACAATTTCCAGTCTTTAAGCTCTGTCATTATGTTATCGCTCCCTAAAAAACATATTCCACCATCACTTTTACTTAAGTTCGTTTTGTCTTCTTCTATGTCCCGTGTCCTTTCAAATTCTGGTGGTCATGGCTCTCCACAATTTCCAGTCTTTAAATCTTAATAAATTCTGTCATTATGTTATCGCTCCTAAAACATATTCCCCCATCCTTTTTACTTAAGTTCGTTTGTCTTCTTCTATGTCCCGTGTCCTTTCAAATTCTGGTGGTCATGACTCTCCACAATTTCAGTCTTTAGAAAGCTCTTAATAAATTCTGTCATTATTTATCGCTCCTAAAACATATTCCCCATCACTTTTTACTTAAGTTCGTTTTGTCTTCTTCTATGTCCTGTGTCCTTTCAGAATTCTGGTGGTCATGACTCTCCACAATTTCCAGTCTTTAAGCTCTTAATAAATTCTGTCATTATGTTATCGCTCCTAAAACATATTCCACCATCACTTTTTACTTAAGTTCGTTTTTGTCTTCTTCATGTCCTGTGTCCTTTCAAATTCTGGTGGTCATGACTCTCCCAATTTCCAGTCTTTAAAGCTCTTAATAAATTCTGTCATTATGTTATCGCTCCTAAAACATATTCCACCATCACTTTTACTTAAGTTCGTTTTGTCTTCTTCTGTCCTGTGTCCTTTCCAAATTCTGGTGGTCATGACTCTCCACAATTTCAGTCTTTAAGCTCTTAATAAATTCTGTCATTATGTTATCGCTCTAAAACATATTCCACCATCACTTTTACTTAAGTTCGTTTGTCTTCTTCTGTGTCCTGTGTCCTTTCAAATTCTGGTGGTCTTGACTCTCCACAATTTCCAGTCTTTAAGCTCTTAATAAATTCTGTCATTATGTTATCGCTCCTAAAACATATTCCACCATCACTTTTACTTAAGTTCGTTTTGTCTTCTTCTTCTATGTCCCGTGTCCTTTCCCAAATTCTGGTGGTCATCTCTCCACAATTTCCAGTCTTTAGAAAGAATAAATTCTGTCATTATGTTATCGCTCCTAAAACATATTCCACCATCACTTTTTACTTAAGTTCGTTTTGTCTTCTTCTATGTCCTGTGTCCTTTCCAAATTCTGGTGGTCATGACTCTCCACAATTTCCAGTCTTTAAAACTTAATAATTCTGTCATTATGTTATCGCTCCTAAAACATATTCCACCATCACTTTACTTAAGTTCGTTTGTCTTTCTTCTGTCCTGTGTCCTTTCAGAATTCTGAGTGGTCATGACTCTCCACAATTTCCAGTCTTTAGAAAAGCTCTTAATAAATTCTGTCATTATGTTATCGCTCTTAAAAAACATATTCCACCATCACTTTTACTTAAGTTCGTTTTGTCTTCTTCTATGTCCTGTGTCCTTTCAAATTCTGGTGGTCATGGCTCTCCACAATTTCAGTCTTTAGAAAGCTCTTAATAAATTCTGTCATTATGTTATCGCTCCTAAAACATATTCCACCCTCACTTTTACTTTAAGTTCGTTTTTGTCTTCTTCTTCTATCCCTGTGTCCTTTCAAATTCTGGTGGTCATGACTCTCCACAATTTCAGTCTTTAGAAAGCTCTTAATAAATTCTGTCATTATGTTATCGCTCCTAAAACATATTCCACCATCACTTTTACTTAAGTTCGTTTGTCTTCTTCTATGTCCCATTCCTTTCAAATTCTGGTGGTCATGACTCTCCACAATTTCCAGTCTTTAAGCTCTTAATAAATTCTGTCATTATGTTATCGCTCCTAAAACATATTCCACCATCACTTTTACTTAAGTTCGTTTGTCTTCTTCTATGTCCTGTGTCCTTTCCAAATTCTGGTGGTCATGACTCTCCAAATTTCCAGTCTTTAAGCTCTTAATAAATTCTGTCATTATGTTATCGCTCCTAAAAACATATTCCACCATCACTTTTACTTAAGTTCGTTTTCTTCTTCTATGTCCTGTGTCCTTTCAGAATTCTGGTGGTCATGACTCTCCACAATTTCCAGTCTTTAAGCTCTTAATAAATTCTGTCATTATGTTATCGCTCCTAAAACATATTCCACCCTTCACTTTTTACTTAAGTTCGTTTTGTCTTCTTCTATGTCCTGTGTCCTTTTCAAATTCTGGTGGTCATGACTCTCTCCACAATTTCCAGTCTTTAAAGCTCTTAATAAATTCTGTCATTATGTTATCGCTCCTAAAACATATTCCACCCTTCACTTTTTACTTAAGTTCGTTTTGTCTTCTTCTATGTCCTGTGTCCTTTCAGAATTCTGGTGGTCATGACTCTCCACAATTTCCAGTCTTTAAAAGCTCTTAATAAATTCTGTCATTATGTTATCGCTCCTAAACATATTCCACCATTCACTTTTTTGTAAGTTCGTTTTGTCTTCTTCTATGTCCTGTGTCCTTTCAGAATTCTGGTGGTCATGACTCTCCCACAATTTCCAGTCTTTAGAAAGCTCTTAATAAATTCTGTCATTATGTTATCGCTCCTAAAACATATTCCACCATCACTTTTACTTAAGTTCGTTTTGTCTTCTTCTATGTCCTGTGTCCTTTCAGAATTCTGGTGGTCATGACTCTCCACAATTTCCAGTCTTTAGAAAGCTCTTAATAAATTCTGTCATTATGTTATCGCTCCTAAAACATATTCCACCCTTCACTTTTACTTAAGTTCGTTTTGTCTTCTTCTATGTCCCGTGTCCTTTCAGAATTCTGGTGGTCATGACTCTCCACAATTTCCAGTCTTTAGAAAGCTCTTAATAAATTCTGTCATTATGTTATCGCTCCTAAAACATATTCCACCATCACTTTTACTTAAGTTCGTTTTGTCTTCTTCTATGTCCTGTGTCCTTTCAAATTCTGGTGGTCATGACTCTCCACAATTTCCAGTCTTTAAAAGCTCTTAATAAATTCTGTCATTATGTTATCGCTCCTAAAACATATTCCACCATCACTTTTTACTTAAGTTCGTTTTGTCTTCTTCTATGTCCTGTGTCCTTTCAAATTCTGGTAGTCATGACTCTCCACAATTTCAGTCTTTACAAAGCTCTTAATAAATTCTGTCATTTATGTTATCGCTCTAAAACATATTCCACCTTCACTTTTACTTAAGTTCGTTTTGTCTTCTTCTATGTCCTGTGTCCTTTCAAATTCTGGTGGTCATGACTCTCCACAATTTCCAGTCTTTAAAAGCTCTTAATAAATTCTGTCATTATGTTATCGCTCCTAAAACATATTCCACCATCACTTTTACTTAAGTTCGTTTGTCTTCTTCTATGTCCGTGTCCTTTCAAATTCTGGTGGTCATGACTCTCCCACAATTTCAGTCTTTAAAGCTCTTAATAAATTCTGTCATTATGTTATCGCTCCTAAAACATATTCCACCATCACTTTTTTACTTAAGTTCGTTTTGTCTTCTTCTATGTCCTGTGTCCTTTTCCAAATTCTGGTGGTCGACTCCACAATTTCCAGTCTTTAAAAGCTCTTAATAAATTCTGTCATTTATCGCTCCTAAAAACATATTCCACCATTCACTTTTACTTAAGTTCGTTTTGTCTTCTTCTATGTCCTGTGTCCTTTCAAATTCTGGTGGTCATGACTCTCCACAATTTCCAGTCTTTAAGCTCTTAATAAATTCTATCATTATGTTTATCGCTCCTAAAACATATTCCACCTTCACTTTTACTTAAGTTCGTTTTGTCTTCTTCTATGTCCTGTGTCCTTTTCAGAATTCTGGTGGTCATGACTCTCCACAATTTCCAGTCTTTAGAAAGCTCTTAATAAATTCTGTCATTATGTTATCGCTCCTAAAACATATTCCACCATCACTTTTACTTAAGTTCGTTTTGTCTTCTTCTATGTCCTGTGTCCTTTTCAAATTCTGGTGGTCATGACTCTCCACAATTTCCAGTCTTTAGAAAGCTTAATAAATTCTGTCATTATGTTATCGCTCTAAAACATATTCACCCTTCACTTTTACTTAAGTTCGTTTTGTCTTCTTCTGTCCGTGTCCTTTTCAGAATTCTGGTGGTCATGACTCTCTCCACAATTTCCAGTCTTTAGAAAGCTCTTAATAAATTCTGTCATTATGTTATCGCTCCTAAAACATATTCCACCATCACTTTTTACTTAAGTTCGTTTTGTCTTCTTCTATGTCGTGTCCTTTCCAAAATTCTGGTGGTCATGACTCCACAATTTCCAGTCTTTAAAAGCTCTTAATAAATTCTGTCATTATGTTATCGCTCCTAAAACATATTCCACCATCACTTTTTACTTAAGTTCGTTTTTGTCTTCTTCTATGTCCTGTGTCCTTTCAGAATTCTGGTGGTCATGGCTCTCCACAATTTCAGTCTTTAAAGCTCTTAATAAATTCTGTCATTATGTTTATCGCTCCTAAAACATATTCCACCATCACTTTTACTTAAGTTCGTTTTGTCTTCTTCTATGTCCATTAATCCTTTCAAATTCTGGTGGTCATGGCTCCCACAATTTCAGTCTTTAAAAGCTCTTAATAAATTCTGTCATTATGTTATCGCTCCTAAAACATATTCCACATCACTTTTACTTAAGTTCGTTTTGTCTTCTTCTATGTCCTGTGTCCTTTCAGAATTCTGGTGGCTCTCCACTTTCTCTTTAAGCTCAAATTCTGTCTTTATGAAATCGCTCTTAATTCCACCAAACTTCTGTCATTATCTTATCCGTGTCCTTTCAAAACATATTCTCCACCCCTTCACTCTTTACTTTAAGTTCGTTTTTTTTCGCTCTTCTTCTTTACTTAAGTTCCGTGTCCTTTCCAATTCTGGTGGTCATGACTCTCCCACAATTTCCAGTCTTTAAAAGCTCTTAATAAATTCTGTCATTATGTTATCGCTCTAAAACATATTCCCACCATCACTTTTACTTAAGTTCGTTTTGTCTTCTTCTATGTCCCGTGTCCTTTCAAATTCTGGTGGTCATGACTCTCCACAATTTCCAGTCTTTAGAAAGCTCTTAATAATTTCTGTCATTATGTTATCGCTCCTAAAAACATATTCCACCTTCACTTTTACTTAAGTTCGTTTTTTTTTCTTCTATGTCCCGTGTCCTTTCAAATTCTGAGTGGTCATGACTCTCCACAATTTCAGTCTTTAGAAAGCTCTTAATAAATTCTGTCATTATGTTATCGCTCCTAAAACATATTCCACCTTCACTTTTACTTAAGTTCGTTTTGTTTCTTCTATGTCCCGTGTCCTTTCAGAATTCTGGTGGTCATGACTCTCCACAATTTCCAGTCTTTAAGCTCTTAATAAATTCTGTCATTATGTTATCGCTCCTAAAACATATTCCACCATCACTTTTACTTAAGTTCGTTTTGTCTTCTTCTATATGTCCCGTGTCCTTTCAAATTCTGGTGGTCATGGCTCTCACAATTTCCAGTCTTTAAAAATCTTAATAAATTCTGTCATTATGTTTCGCTCTAAAACATATTCCACCATTCACTTTTACTTAAGTTCGTTTTGTCTTCTTCTATTTCTTCTGTCCGTGTCGTGTCCTTTCAAATTCTGGCGGTCATGGCTCTCCACAATTTCAGTCTTTAGAAAGCTCTTAATAAATTCTGTCATTATGTTATCGCTCCTGAACATATTCCACCCTTCACTTTTGCTTAAGTTCGTTTTTGTCTTCTTCTATGTCCCGTGTCCTTTCAAATTCTGGTGGTCATGACTCTCCACAATTTCCAGTCTTTAGAAAGCTCTTAATAAATTCTGTCATTATGTTATCGCTCTAAAACATATTCCACCATCACTTTTACTTAAGTTCGTTTTGTCTTCTTCTATGTCCCGTGTCCTTTCAAATTCTGGTGGTCATGACTCTCCACAATTTCCCAGTCTTTAAACTCTTAATAAATTCTGTCATTATGTTATCGCTCCTAAAACATATTCCACCATCACTTTTACTTAAGTTCGTCTTGTCCCGTGTCCTTCTATGTCCCATGGTCTTTTTCCAAATTCTGGTCTTTAAGACTCTCCTGTTTCGATTGTCTTTTCCCACCAACTTTACTTAGTTCGTTTTGTCTTAATAAATTCCTTGTCATTCATGGCTCTCCATCGCTCCTTAAAAATTCTGTCATTATTCCACCCTTCACTTTTACTTAAGTTCGTTTGTCTTCTTCTATGTCCCGTGTCCTTTCAAATTCTGGTGGTCATGACTCTCCACAATTTCCAGTCTTTAGAAAGCTCTTAATAAATTCTGTCATTATGTTATCGCTCTCGACATATTCCACCATCACTTTTACTTAAGTTCGTTTGTCTTCTTCTATGTCCCGTGTCCTTTCAAATTCTGGTGGTCATGACTCTCCACAATTTCAGTCTTTAAGCTCTTAAATTCTGTCATTATGTTATCGCTCCTAAAACATATTCCGGCATCACTTTTACTTAAGTTCGTTTTTGTCTTTCTTCTATGTCCCGTGTCCTTTCAAATTCTGGTGGTCCTTGGCTCTCCAAATTTCAATCTTTAAGCTCTTAATAAATTCTGTCATTATGTTATCGCTCCTAAAACATATTCCACCCTTCACTTTTACTTAAGTTCGTTTTGTCTTCTTCTATGTCGTGTCCTTTCAAATTCTAGTGGTCGTGGCTCTCCACAATTTCAGTCTTTAAAGCTCTTAATAAATTCTGTCATTATGTTATCGCTCTAAAACATATTCCACCATTCACTTTACTTAAGTTCGTTTTGTCTTCTTCTATGTCCTGTGTCCTTTCAAATTCTGGTGGTCATGGCTCTCCACAATTTCCAGTCTTTAAAAGCTCTTAATAAATTCTGTCATTATGTTATCGCTCCTAAAACATATTCCACCCTTCACTTTTACTTAAGTTCGTTTTTGTCTTCTTCTATGTCCCGTGTCCTTTCAAATTCTCTGGTCATGACTCTCCACAATTTCCAGTCTTTAAAAGCTCTTAATAAATTCTGTCATTATGTTATCGCTCTAAAAAACATATTCCACCTTCACTTTTACTTAAGTTCGTTTGTCTTCTTCTATGTCGTGTCCTTTCAGAATTCTGGTGGTCATGGCTCTCCCTACAATTTCCAGTCTTTAAGCTCTTAATAAATTCTGTCATTATGTTTATCGCTCCTAAAACATATTCCACCTTCTTCTTTTACTTAAGTTCGTTTGTCTTCTTCTATGTCCCGTGTCCTTTCAAATTCTGGTGGTCATGACTCTCCACAATTTCAGTCTTTAGAAAGCTCTTAATAATTCTGTCATTGTTTTATCGCTCCTAAAACATATTCCACCTTCACTTTTTACTTAAGTTCGTTTTGTCTTCTTCTATGTCCCGTGTCCTTTCCAAATTCTGAGTGGTCTTGACTCCACAATTTCAGTCTTTGAAAAAGCTCTTAATAAATTCTGTCATTATGTTATCGCTCCTAAAACATATTCCACCATCCACTTTTTTACTTAAGTTCGTTTGTCTTCTTCTATGTCCTGTGTCCTTTCAGAATTCTGGTGGTCATGGCTCTCCACAATTTCCAGTCTTTAGAAGCTCTTAATAAATTCTGTCATTATGTTATCGTCTAAAAACATATTCCACCATCACTTTTACTTAAGTTCGTTTTGTCTTCTTCTATGTCCTGTGTCCTTTCAGATTCTGGTGGTCATGACTCTCCACAATTTCCAGTCTTTAAGCTCTTAATAAATTCTGTCATTATGTTATCGCTCTAAACATATTCACCATCACTTTTACTTAAGTTCGTTTTTGTCTTCTTCTATGTCCTGTGTCCTTTCAGAAATTCTGGTGGTCATGGCTCTCCACAATTTCCAGTCTTTAGAAAGCTCTTAATAAATTCTGTCCATTATGTTATCGCTCTAAAACATGTCATTCCACCCTCGCTTTTTACTTAAGTTCATTTTTCGTTTTCTTCTATGTCCTGTGTCCTTTCCAAATTCTGGGTGGTCATGGCTCTCCACAATTTCAGTCTTTAGAAAGCTCTTAATAAATTCTGTCATTATGTTTTCGCTCCTAAAACATATTCCACCCTTCCTTTTACTTAAGTTCGTTTTTTTGTCTTCTTCTATGTCCCGTGTCCTTTCAAATTCTGGTGGTCATGACTCTCCCCACAATTTCCAGTCTTTAAGCTCTTAATAAATTCTACCTGTCATTATGTTTCGCTCCTAAAACATATTCCACCCTTCACTTTTACTTAAGTTCATTTTGTCTTCTTCTATGTCCCGTGTCCTTTCAGAATTCTGGTGGTCCTTGGCTCTCCACAATTTCAGTCTTTAGAAAGCTCTTAATAAATTCTGTCATTATCGCTCCTAAAACATATTCCACCATCACTTTTACTTAAGTTCGTTTTGTCTTCTTCTATGTCCCACCGTGTCCTTTCAAATTCTGGTGGTCATGGCTCTCCACAATTTCAGTCTTTAGAAAGCTCTTTATAAATTCTGTCATTATGTTATCGCTCCCAAAACATATTCCACCCTTCTTTTTTACTTAAGTTCGTTTTCTTCTTTATGTCCGTGTCCTTTCAGAATTCTGGTGGTCATGACTCTCCCACAATTTCAGTCTTTAGAAAAGCTCTTTTTTTAATAAATTCTGTCATTATGTTTATCGCTCTAAAAACATATTCACCATCACTTTTACTTAAGTTCGTTTTGTCTTCTTCTATGTCCCGTGTCCTTTTCAGAATTCTGGTAGTCATGGCTCTCCCAATTTCAGTCTTTGAAAGCTCTTAATAAATTCTGTCATTATGTTATCGCTCTAAAACATATTCCACCCTTCACTTTTACTTAAGTTCGTTTTGTCTTCTTCTATGTTCAATTTCAGTCTTGTCCTTTCAGAATTCCACAGTATCGTCCTGAAACATATCCACCTTCACTTTCCAGTCTTTAAGAAAGCTCTTAATAAATTCTGTCATTATATTATCGCTCCTAAACATATTCCACCTTCACTTTACTTAAGTTCGTTTTGTCTTCTTCTATGTCCCGTGTCCTTTCAGAATTCTGGTGGTCATGGCTCCCACAATTTCCAGTCTTTTAGAAAGCTCTTAATAAATTCTGTCATTATGTTATCGCTCCTAAAACATATTCCACCATCACTTTTTACTTAAGTTCGTTTTGTCTTCTTCTATGTCCTGTGTCCTTTCAAATTCTGGTGGTCATGGCTCTCCACAATTTCAGTCTTTAGAAAGCTCTTAATAAATTCTGTCATTATGTTATCGCTCCTAAAACATATTCCACCATTCACTTTTACTTAAGTTCGTTTTGTCTTCTTCTATGTCCGTGTCCTTTCAGAATTCTGGTGAAGTCATGGCTCTCCACAATTTCCAGTCTTTAAAAAGCTCTTAATAAATTCTGTCATTATGTTATCGCTCCTAAAACATATTCCTGTCCTTCACTTTTTACTTAAGCCGTTTTGTCTTCCTATGTCCCGTGTCCTTTCAAATTCTGGTGGTCATGGCTCCACATTTTCAGTCTTTATTCTTAATAAATTCTGTCATTATGTTATCGCTCTAAAACATATTCCACCCCTTCACTTTTACTTAAGTTCGTTTTTGTCTTCTTCTATGTCCTGTGTCCTTTCCAGTTCTGGTGGTCATGACTCTCCCTGAATTTCAGTCTTTAAAGCTCTTAATAAATTCTGTCATTATGTTTTCGCTCTAAAACATATTCCACCATCACTTTTACTTAAGTTCGTTTTGTCTTCTTCTATGTCCCGTGTCCTTTCAGAATTCTGGTGGTCATGACTCTCACAATTTCAGTCTTTAAGCTCTTAATAAATTCTGTCATTATGTTATCGCTCTAAACATTCTATTCCCGTGTCCTTTCACTGAGTGGTCATGGCTCTCCACTTTCAGTCTTTAAGCTCTTAATAAATTCTGTCATTGTGTTTGTCTTCATATTCCACCATCACTTTTACTTAAGTTTCGTTTTGTCCCTCTTCTATGTCCCGTGTCCTTTCAAATTCTGGTGGTCATGACTCTCCACAATTTCAGTCTTTAGAAAGCTCTTAATAAATTCTGTCATTATGTTATCGCTCCTAAAACATATTTCCACCCCTTCACTTTACTTAAGTTCGTTTTGTCTTCTTCTGTGTCCCGTGTCCTTTCAAATTCTGGTGGTCATGGCTCTCCACAATTTCCAGTCTTTAAGCTCTTAATAAATTCTGTCATTATGTTATCATCCTAAAACATATTCCACCCCTCACTTTTACTTAAGTTCGTTTTGTCTTCTTCTATGTCCCGTGTCCTTTCCAGAATTCTGGTGGTCATGGCTCTCTCCACAATTTCCAGTCTTTAAAGCTCTTAATAAATTCTTAAGTCATTATGTTATCGTGTCCTTTCTAAAACATATTCCACCATTCACTTTTACTTAAGTTCTGTTTTGTTTTCTTCTTCTATGTTCGTCTATGTCCTTTCCAAATTCTGGTGGTCATGGCTCTCCACAATTTCCAGTCTTTAGAAAGCTCTTAATAAATTCTGTCATTCTTTATCGCTCCTAAAATATTCACCATCACTTTTACTTAAGTTCGTTTTGTCTTCTTCTATGTCCTGTGTCCTTTCAGAATTCTGGTGGTCATGGCTCTCCACAATTTCAGTCTTTTAAAAGCTCTTAATAAATTCTGTCATTATGTTTATCGCTCCTGAAACATATTCCCCTTCATTTTACTTAAGTTCGTTTTGTCTTCTTCCTATGTCCCGTGTCCTTTCAGAATTCTGGTGGTCATGACTCCAATTTCCAGTCTTTGAAAGCTCTTAATAAATTCTGTCATTATGTTATCGCTCCTAAAAATATTCCACCCTCACTTTTACTTAAGTTCGTTTTCTCTTCTTCTATGTCCCGTGTCCTTTCAAAATTCTGGTGGTCATTGCTCTCCACAATTTCCAGTCTTTAAAAGCTCTTAATAAATTCTGTCATTATGTTTTCGCTCCTAAAACATATTCCACCATCACTTTTTACTTAAGTTCGTTTTTGTCTTCTTCTATGTCCTGTGTCCTTTTCAGAATTCTGGTGGTCATGACTCTCCACAATTTCCAGTCTTTAGAAAGCTCTTAATAAATTCTGTCATTATGTTATCGCTCCTAAAACATATTCCACCCTTCACTTTTACTTAAGTTCGTTTTGTCTTCTTCTATGTCCTGTGTCCTTTCAGAATTCTGGTGGTCATGGCTCTCCACAATTTCCAGTCTTTAGAAAGCTCTTAATAAATTCTGTCATTATGTTATCGCTCCTAAAACATATTCCACCATCACTTTTACTTAAGTTCGTTTTGTCTTCTTCTATGTCCTGTGTCCTTTTCAAATTCTGGTGGTCATGACTCTCCACAATTTCAGTCTTTAAAAGCTCTTAATAAATTCTGTCATTATGTTATCGCTCCTTAAAACATATTCCACCATCACTTTTTACTTAAGTTCGTTTTGTCTTCTTCTGTGTCCTGTGTCCTTTTCTTAGAATTCTGGTGGTCATGACTCTCCACAATTTCCAGTCTTTTAAGCTCTTAATAAATTCTGTCATTATGTTATCGCTCTAAAAGCATATTCCACCATCCACTTTTACCCAGTTCGTTTGTCTTCTTCTATGTCCTGTGTCCTTTCAAATTCTGGTGGTCTTGTCTCCACAATTTTTTTTTTTTTTTAGTCTTTAGAAAGCTCTTAATAAATTCTGTCATTATGTTATCGCTCCTAAAACATATTCCACCATCACTTTTACTTAAGTTCGTTTTGTCTTCTTCTATGTCCTGTGTCCTTTCAGAATTCTGGTGGTCATGGCTCTCCACAATTTCCAGTCTTTAAGCTCTTAATAAATTCTGTCATTATGTTATCACTCCTAAAACATATTCCACCATCACTTTTACTTAAGTTCGTTTTGTCTTCTTCTATGTCCTGTGTCCTTTCAGAATTCTGGTGGTCGCGGCTCTCCACATTTTCGGTCTTTAGAAAGCTCTTAATAAAATTCTGTCATTATGTTGTCGCTCCTAAAACATATTCCACCATCACTTTTACTTAAGTTCGTTTTGTCTTCTTCTATGTCCCGTGTCCTTTTCAAATTCTGGTGGTCATGACTCCACAATTTCAGTCTTTAAAAGCTCTTAATAAATTCTGTCATTATGTTATCGCTCCTAAAACATATTCCACCCTTCACTTTTTACTTAAGTTCGTTTTGTCTTCTTCTATGTCCCGTGTCCTTTCCAAAATTCTGGTGGTCTTGGCTCTCCACAATTTCAGTCTTTAAGCTCTTAATAAATTCTGTCATTATGTTATCGCTCCTAAAACATATTCCACCATCACTTTTTACTTAGTTCGTTTGTCTTCTTCTATGTCCTGTGTCCTTTCAGAATTCTGGTGGTCATGGCTCTCCACAATTTCCAGTCTTTAGAAAGCTCTTAATAAATTCTGTCATTATGTTATCGCTCCTAAAACATATTCCACCATCTTTTACTTAAGTTCGTTTTGTCTTCTTCTATGTCCTGTGTCCTTTCAGAATTTCAGTCTTTAAGTCATGAATTCTGTCACATGTTATCAGTCTTTTACAAAGCTCACCCTAAATTTTACTTAAGTCGTTATGTTTATCGCTCTAAAACATATTCCTCCTTCACTTTTCTTAATAAATTGTCATTATGTTTGTCTTCTTCTATGTCCTGTGTCCCATTTTCAGAAATTCTGGTGGTCATGGCTCTCCACAATTTCCAGTCTTTAGAAAGCTCTTAATAAATTCTGTCATTATGTTATCGCTCCTAAAACATATTCCACCCTTCACTTTTTACTTAAGTTCGTTTTGTCTTCTTCTATGTCCTTCCTTTCAGAATTCTGGTGGTCATGGCTCCCACAATTTCAGTCTTTAAAAGCTCTTAATAAATTCTGTCATTCATTATCGCTCTAAAACATATTCCACCATCACTTTTACTTAAGTTCGTTTTGTCTTCTTCTTCTATGTCCTGTGTCCTTTCAGAATTCTGGTGGTCATGGCTCTCCACAATTTCCAGTCTTTAAAAGCTCTTAATAAATTCTGTCATTATGTTATCGCCTCCTAAAACATATTCCACCCCTTCACTTTTACTTAAGTTCGTTTTGTCTTCTTCTATGTCCTGTGTCCTTTCAGAATTCTGGTGGTCATGACTCTCCACAATTTCCAGTCTTTAGAAAGCTCTTAATAAATTCTGTCATTATGTTATCGCTCCCTCAAACATATTCCACCATCACTTTTACTTAAGTTCGTTTTGTCTTCTTCTATGTCCCGTGTCCTTTCAGAATTCTGGTGGTCATGGCTCTCCACAATTTCCAGTCTTTAGAAAGCTCTTAATAAATTCTGTCATTATGTTATCGCTCCAAAACATATTCCACCATCACTTTTTACTTAAGTTCGTTTTGTCTTCTTCTATGTCCTGTGTCCTTTCAGAATTCTGGTGGTCATGACTCCACAATTTCCAGTCTTTAAAAGCTCTTAATAAATTCTGTCATTATGTTATCGCTCTAAAACATATTCCACCATCACTTTTACTTAAGTTCGTTTTGTCTTCTTCTATGTCCTGTGTCCTTTCAGAATTCTGGTGGTCATGACTCTCCACAATTTCCAGTCTTTAGAAAGCTCTTAATAAATTCTGTCATTATGTTATCGCTCCTAAACATATTCCACCATCACTTTTACTTAAGTTCGTTTTGTCTTTCTTCTATGTCCTGTGTCCTTTCAGAATTCTGGTGGTCATGGCTCTCCACAATTTCCAGTCTTTAGAAAGCTCTCTTAATAAATTCTGTCATTATGTTATCGCTCCTAAACATATTCCACCATCACTTTTACTTAAGTTCGTTTGTCTTCTTCTATGTCCCGTGTCCTTTCAGAATTCTGTGGTCATGACTCTCCCACAATTTCAGTCTTTAAAGCTCTTAATAAATTCTGTCATTATGTTATCGCTCCTAAAACATATTCCACCATTCACTTTTACTTAAGTTCGTTTTGTGTTCTTCTATCCCGTGTCCTTTCAGAATTCTGGTGGTCATGACTCTCCAACATTTCCAGTCTTTAGAGCTCTTAATAAATTCTGTCATTATGTTATCGCTCTAAAACATATTCCACCATCACTTTTACTTTGTAAGTTCGTTTGTCTTCTTCTATGTCCCGTGTCCTTTCAGAATTCTGGTGGTCATGGTCGTTACAATTTCCAGTCTTTAGAAAGCTCTTAATAAATTCTGTCATTATGTTATCGCTCCTAAAACATATTCCACCATCACTTTTACTTAAGTTCGTTTGTGTTCTTCTATGTCCCGTGTCCTTTCAGAATTCTGGTGGTCATGATTCTCCACAATTTCAGTCTTTAGAAAGCTCTTAATAAATTCTGTCATTATATTTATCGCTCTAAAACATATTCCACCATCACTTTTACTTAAGTTCGTTTTGTCTTCTTCTATGTCCGTGTCCTTTCAGAATTCTGGTGGTCATGGCTCTCCACATTTCAGTCTTTAAGCTCTTAATAAATTCTGTCATTATGTTATCGCTCTAAAACATATTCCACCATTCACTTTTACTTAAGTTCGTTTTTGTCTTCTTCTGTCCCGTGTCCTTTCAGAATTCTGGTGGTCATGACTCTCCACAATTTCAGTCTTTAGAAAGCTCTTAATAAATTCTGTCATTATGTTATCCTCCTAAAACATATTCCACCATCACTTTTACTTAAGTTCGTTTTGTCTTCTTCTATGTCCTGTGTCCTTTCAGAATTCTGGTGGTCATGACTCTCCACAATTTTCAGTCTTTAAGCTCTTAATAAATTCTGTCATTATGTTATCGCTCCTAAAACATATTCCACCATCACTTTTACTTAAGTTCGTTTTGTCTTCTTCTATGTCCTGTGTCCTTTCCAAATTCTGGTGGTCATGACTCCACAATTTCCAGTCTTTAAAGCTCTTAATAAATTCTGTCATTATGTTATCGCTCTAAAACATATTCCACCATCACTTTACTTAAGTTCGTTTTGTCTTCTTCTATGTCCTGTGTCCTTTCAGAATTCTGTTGGTCATGGCTCTCCACAATTTCCAGTCTTTAGAAAGTTTAATAAATTCTGTCATTATGTTATCGCTCCTAAAACATATTCCACCCCTCACTTTTTACTTAAGTCGTTTTGTCTTCTTCTATCCCGTGTCCTTTCAGAATTCTGGTGGTCTGCCATGACTCCACAATTTCCAGTCTTTAGAAAGCTCTTAATAAATTCTGTCATTATGTTATCGCTCCTAAAACATATTCCACCATCACTTTTACTTAAGTTCGTTTTGTCTTCTTCTATGTCCTGTGTCCTTTCAGAATTCTGGTGGTCATGACTCCACAATTTCAACTTAGAAAGCTCTTAATAAATTCTGTCATTATGTTATCGCTCCCTAAAACATATTCCACCATCACTTTTACTTAAGTTCGTTTTGTCTTCTTCTATGTCCCATGTCCTTTCAGAATTCTGGTGGTCATGGCTCTCCACAATTTCCAGTCTTTAGAAAGCTCTTAATAAAAATTCTGTCATTATGTTATCGCTCTAAAACATATTCCACCATCACTTTTACTTAAGTTCGTTTGTCTTCTTCTATGTCCCGTGTCCTTTCAGAATTCTGGTGGTCATGGCTCTCCCACAATTTCAGTCTTTAGAAAGCTCTTAATAAATTCTGTCATTATGTTATCGCCACTAAAACATATTCCACCTTCACTTTTACTTAAGTTCGTTTTTCTTCTTCTATGTCCCGTGTCCTTTCCAAATTCCTGGTGGTCATGACTCTCCACAATTTCCAGTCTTTGAAAGCTCTTAATAAATTCTGTCATTATGTTATCGCTCCTAAAACATATTCCACCATCACTTTTACTTAAGTTCGTTTTGTCTTCTTCTATGTCCTGTGTCCTTTCAGAATTCTGGTGGTCATGACTCTCCACAATTCCAGTCTTTAGAAAGCTCTTAATAAATTCTGTCATTATGTTTTCGCTCCTAAAAACATATTCCACCATCACTTTTACTTAAGTTCGTTTTGTCTTCTTCTATGTCCTGTGTCCTTTTCAGAATTCTGGTGGTCATGACTCTCCACAATTTCCAGTCTTTAAAGCTCTTAATAAATTCTGTCATTATGTTATCGCTCCTAAACATATTCCACCATCACTTTTACTTAAGTTCGTTTGTCTTCTTCTATGTCCTGTGTCCTTTCAGAATTCTGGTGGTCATTGCTCTCCACAATTTCCAGTCTTTAAAAGCTCTTAATAAATTCTGTCATTATGTTATCGCTCTAAAACATATTCCACCATCACTTTACTTAAAGTTCGTTTTGTCTTCTTCTATGTCCTGTGTCCTTTCAAATTCCTGGTCATAGCTCTCCACAATTCCAGTCTTTGAAAGCTCTTAATAAATTCTGTCATTATGTTTTCGCTCCTAAAACATATTCCACCTTCACTTTTACTTAAGTTCGTTTTGTCTTCTTCTATATGTCCTGTGTCCTTTCAGAATTCTGGTGGTCATGACTCTCCACAATTTCAGTCTTTAGAAAGCTCTTAATAAATTCTGTCATTATGTTATCGCTCCTAAAACATATTCCACCATCACTTTTACTTAAGTTCGTTTTCTTGTCTTCTTCTATGTCCTGTCCCGTGTCCTTTCAAATTCTGGTGGTCATGACTCTCCATTTCCAGTCTTTAGAAAGCTTTCATTATGTTATCGCTCCTAAAACATATTCCACCATCACTTTTTACCTTCGTTTTGTCTTCTTCTATGTCCCGTGTCCTTTCAGAATTCTGGTCATGGCTCTCCACAATTTCCAGTCCTTTAAAGCTCTTAATAAATTCTGTCATTATGTTATCGCTCTTATTCACCATCACTTTTACTTAAGTTCGTTTTGTCTTCTTCTGTCCCGTGTCCTTTCAGAATTCTGGTGGTCATGTTTTTCGTCTTTATCTTAAAAATTCTGTCATTCCTCCCTTCATATTCACCATCACTTTTACTTAAGTTCGTTTTGTTGTCTTCTATGTCCTGTGTCCTTTTCAGAATTCTGGTGGTCATGACTCTCCACAATTTCCAGTCTTTAGAAAGCTCTTAATAAATTCTGTCATTATGTTATCGCTCCTAAAACATATTCCACCCCTTCTTTTACTTAAGTTCGTTTTGTCTTCTTCTATGTCCTGTGTCCTTTCAGAATTCTGGTGGTCATGGCTCTCCACAATTTCCAGTCTTTTAGAAAGCTCTTAATAAATTCTGTCATTATGTTATCGCTCCTAAAACATATTCCACCCTTCACTTTTACTTAAGTTCGTTTTGTCTTCTTCTATGTCCCGTGTCCTTTCAGAATTCTGGTGGTCATGACTCTCCACAATTTCCAGTCTTTAGAAAGCTCTTAATAAATTCTGTCATTATGTTATCGCTCCTAAAACATATTCCACCATCACTTTTACTTAAGTTCGTTTTGTCTTCTTCTATGTCCTGTGTCCTTTCAGAATTCTGGTGGTCATGACTCTCCACAATTTCCAGTCTTTAGAAAGCTCTTAATAAATTCTGTCATTATGTTATCGCTCCTAAAACATATTCCACCATCACTTTTACTTAAGTTCGTTTTTTTTTTTTACTTCTTCTATGTCCCGTGTCCTTTCAGAATTCTGGTGGTCATGACTCTCACAATTTCCAGTCTTTAAAAGCTTAATAAATTCTGTCATTATGTTATCGCTCCTAAAACATATTCCACCCTTCATCACTTTTACTTAAGTTCGTTTTGTCTTCTTCTATGTCCTGTGTCCTTTCAAATTCTGGTGGTCATGGCTCTCCACAATTTCAGTCTTTAAAGCTCTTAATAAATTCTGTCATTGTTATCGCTCCTAAAACATATTCCACCATCACTTTTACTTAAGTTCGTTTTGTCTTCTTCTATGTCCCGTGTCCTTTCAAAATTCTGGTGGTCATGGCTCTCCACAATTTCAGTCTTTAAAGTCTTAATAAATTCTGTCATTATGTTATCGCTCTAAAACATATTCCACCATCACTTTTACTTAAGTTCGTTTTGTCTTCTTGTCCCGTGTGTCCTTTCAAATTCTGGTGGTCTATGGCTCTCCCACAATTTCCAGTCTTTAGAAAGCTCTTAATAAATTCTGTCATTCTTATCGCTCTAAAACATATTCCACCTTCAATTTTTTACTTAAGTTCGTTTTGTCTTCTTCTATGTCCTGTGTCCTTTCAGAATTCCCCCAGGTCATGACTCTCCACAATTTCCAGTCTTTAAAAGCCTCTTATTATGTTATCGCTCCTAAAACATATTCCAATTCTTCACTTTTTTATTTATCGCCTCCTTCAAATTTGGTGGTCATGACATATTCCAGTCCATCATCATTTTACTTAAAACATATCGTTTTTTTACTTCTTCGTTTTGTCCTGTATGTCCTTTCAGAATTCTGGTGGTCATGATTCTCCACAATTTCAGTCTTTAAAAGCTCTTAATAAATTCTGTCTTATGTTATCGCTCCTAAAACATATTCCACCATCACTTTTTACTTAAGTTCGTTTTGTCTTCTTCTATGTCCTGTGTCCTTTTTTCAGAATTCTGGTGGTCATGACTCTCCACAATTTCCAGTCTTTGAGAAAGCTCTTATCAAATTCTGTCATTATGTTATCGTCTCTAAAACATATTCCACCATCACTTTTACTTAGTTCGTTTTGTCTTCTTCTATGTCCTGTGTCCTTTCCAGTCTTTGATTCTGGTGGTCATGACTCTCCTAAAATTTCCAGTCTTTTAGAAAGTTTGTTAATAAATTCTGTCATTATTTTACTTTATCGCTCCTAAAACATACTTCCACATTTCATCACTTTATTATGTTATCGTTCGTTTTTGTTTTGTCTTCTTCTATGTCCTGTGTCCTTTTCAGAATTCTGGTGGTCATGACTCCACAATTTCCAGTCTTTAAAGCTCTTAATAAATTCTGTCATTATGTTATCGCTCCTAAAACATATTCCACCATCACTTTTACTTAAGTTCGTTTTGTCTTCTTCTGTGTCCTGTGAATTCTGGTGGTCTTTTCCACTTCTCTTTAGGAAAGCTCTTAATAAATTTGTCATTATGTTATCAGCTCTATTCCACCATCACTTTTACTTTTCGTTTGTCTTCTTCTATGTCTTTTCAGAATTCTGGTGGTCTTGGACTCTTCTTTAAAAGCTTTAAAAATTCTGTCATTATGTTATCGCTCCTAAAACATATTCCACCATCACTTTTACTTAAGTTCGTTTTGTCTTCTTCTATGTCCTGTGTCCTTTCCAAATTCTGAGTAGGTCATGGCTCTCCCACAATTTCCAGTCTTTAAAGCTCTTAATAAATTCTGTCATTATGTTATCGCTCCTAAAACATATTCCACCATCTACTTTTACTTAAGTTCGTTTTGTCTTCTTCTATGTCCTGTGTCCTTTCAAATTCTGAGTGGTCATGGCTCTCCACAATTTCAGTCTTTAAAAGCTCTTAATAAATTCTGTCATTATGTTTTCGCTCCTAAAAACATATTCCACCATCACTTTTTACTTAAGTTCGTTTTGTCTTCTTCTATGTCCCGTGTGTCCTTTCAGAATTCTGGTGGTCATGGCTCTCCAAAACAATTTCAGTCTTTAGAAAAGCTCTTAATAAATTCTGTCATTATGTTATCGCTCCTAAAACATATTCCACCATCACTTTTTACTTAAGTTCGTTTTGTCTTCTTCTGTGTCCTGTGTCCTTTCAAATTCTGGTGGTCATGGCTCTCCACATTTCCAGTCTTTAGAAAGCTCTTAATAAATTCTGTCATTATGTTATCGCTCCTAAAACATATTCCACCATCACTTTTACTTAAGTTCGTTTTGTCTTCTTCTATGTCCCGTGTCCTTTCAAATTCTGGTGGTCATGACTCTCCACAATCTTTACAGTCTTTATAAATTCTGTCATTATGTTATCTTAAAACATATTCCACCATCACTTTTGCAAAGTTCATTTTTGTCTTCTTCGCTCAAAACATATTTCACCATCATGGCTTTTTCCAGTCTTTGAAAGTTTGTTTCATGTCATTATGTTATCGCTCTAAAACATGTTCCTGTGTCCTTTTACTTAATTTCGTTTTCTGGTTCTATGTCATTTCAAATTCTAGTGGTCATGACTCTCTGATTTCCAGTCTTTGAAAGCTCTTAATAAATTCTGTCATTATGTTATCGCTCTAAAACATATTCCACCATCACTTTTTACTTAAGTTCGTTTTGTCTTCTTCTTTGTCTTCTGGTGGTCATATGTCCTTAATGTTCTGTCATTTTCTGTCCCTAAACAATTCCTGTCCTGGTCTTCTTCTATGTCTGTGTCCTTTCAAAATTCTGGTGGTCATGACTCCACAATTTCCAGTCTTTAAGCTCTTAATAAATTCTGTCGTTATGTTATCGCTCCCTAAAACATATTCCACCATCATATTCCACCATCAGTTCGTTTTGTCTTCTTCTGTCCTGTGTCCTTTCAGAATTCTGGTGGTCATGGCTCTCCACAATTTCCAGTCTTTAGAAAGCTCTTAATAAATTCTGTCATTATGTTATCGCTCCTAAAACATATTCCACCATCACTTTTACTTAAGTTCGTTTTTGTCTTCTTCTATGTCCTGTGTCCTTTCAAATTCTGGTGGTCATGGCTCTCCACAATTTCAGTCTTTAGAGCTCTTAATAAATTTGTCATTATGTTTTCGTCTCTAAAACATATTCCACCATCACTTTTACTTAAGTTCGTTTTGTCTTCTTCTATGTCCTGTGTCAGAATTCTGGTTCACAATTTCTGTCTTTGAGCTCTTAATGGCTCTCCAAAACAATTTCCACCACCACTTTTACTTAAAGTTCATTTTGTCTTCTTCCATGTCCTGTGTCCTTTCAAATTCTGTGGTCATATGTTTCCAGTCTTTTAGAAAGCTGTTCCATTAAATTCTGTCATTATGTTCGCTCTAAAACATATTCCACCATTTTTACTTAAGTTCGTTTTGTCTTCTTCCTATGTCCCATGTCCTTTCAGAATTCTGGTGGTCATGACTTCCAAATTTCAGTCTTTAGAAAGCTCTTAATAAATTCTGTCATTATGTTATCGCTCCTAAAACATATTCCACCATCACTTTTACTTAAGTTCGTTTTGTCTTCTTCTATGTCCCGTGTCCTTTCAGAATTTGGTGGTGGTCCACAATTTCCAGTCTTTAAGCTCTTAATAAATTCTGTCATTATGTTATCGCTCTAAAACATATTCCACCATCACTTTTTACTTAAGTTCGTTTTGTCTTCTTCTGTCTGTGTCCTTTCAAATTCTGGTGGTCATGAACAATTTCCAGTCTTTAAGCTCTTAATTTCTGTCATTATGTTATCGCTCCTAAAACATATTCCACCATCACTTTTACTTAAGTTCGTTTTTGTCTTCTTCTATGTCCTGTGTCCTTTCAGAATTCTGGCGGTCATGGCTCTCCACAATTTCCAGTCTTTAAAAGCTCTTAATAAATTCTGTCATTATGTTATCGCTCTAAAACATATTCACCCTCACTTTTACTTAAGTTCGTTTTGTCTTCTTCTTGTCCCGTGTCCCTTTCAAATTCTGGTGGTCAAGACTCTCCCCTGATTTCAGTTCTTTAATAAAAATTCTGTCATTATGTTATCGCTCCTAAACATATTCCACCATCACTTTTACTTAAGTTCGTTTTGTCTTCTTCTATGTCACTGTGTCCTTTCAGAATTCTGGCGGTCATGACTCTCCACAATTTCCAGTCTTTAGAAAGCTCTTAATAAATTCTGTCATTATGTTATCGCTCCCTAAAACATATTCCACCATCACTTTTACTTAAGTTCGTTTTGTCTTCTTCCCTATGTCCTGTGTCCTTTCAAAATTCTGGTGGTCATGGCTCTCCTAATTTCAGTCTTTAGAAAGCTCTTAATAAATTCTGTCATTATGTTATCGCTCCTAAAACATATTCCACCCTTCACTTTTACTTAAGTTCGTTTTGTCTTCTTCTATGTCCCGTGTCCTTTCAGAATTCTGGTGGTCCATGGCTCTCCACAATTTCCAGTCTTTTGAAAGCTCTTAATAAATTCTGTCATTATGTTATCGCTCCTAAAACATATTCCCACCATCACTTTTACTTAAGTTTGTTTTGTCTTCTTTCTATGTCCCGTGTCCTTTCAGAATTCTGGTGGTCATGACTCTCCACAATTTCCAGTCTTTTTAGAAAGCTCTTAATAAATTCTGTCATTATGTTATCGCTCTAAAACATATTCCACCATCCTTTTACTTAAGTTCGTTTTGTCTTCTTCTATGTCCTGTGTCCTTCAGAATTCTGTAGTGGTCATGGCTCTCCACAATTTTCAGTCTTTAGAAGCTCTTAATAAATTCTGTCATTATGTTATCGCTCCTAAAACATATTCCACCATCACTTTTACTTAAGTTCGTTTTCTTCTTCTATGTCCCGTGTCCTTTCAGAATTTCAGTGGTCATGGCTCTCCACAATTTTCCAGTCTTTAGAAAGCTCTTAATAAATTCTGTCATTATGTTATCGCTCCTAAAACATATTCCACCATCACTTTTACTTAAGTTCGTTTTGTCTTCTTCTATGTCCTGTGTCCTTTCAGAATTCTGGTGGTCATGGCTCTCCACAATTTCCAGTCTTTGAAAGCTCTTAATAAATTCTGTCATTATGTTATCGCTCCTAAAACATATTCCCACCATCACTTTTTACTTAAGTTCGTTTTGTCTTCTTCTATGTCCTGTGTCCTTTCAGAATTCTGGCGGTCATGACTCTCCACAATTTCCAGTCTTTAGAAAGCTTCTTAATAAAATCTGTCATTGTTGTTATCGCTCTAAAACATATTCCACCATCCTTTTACTTAAAGTTCGTTTTGTCTTCTTCTATGTCCTGTGTCCTTTCAGAATTCTGGTGGTCATGACTCTCCCACTTCAGTCTTTAAGAAAGCTCTTAATAAATTCTGTCGACATGTTATCGCTCCTAAAACATATTCCACCATCACTTTTACTTAAGTTTGTTTTGTCTTCTTCTATGTCCCGTGTCCTTTCAGAATTCTGGTGGTCATGACTCTCCAATTTCAGTCTTTAGAAAGCTCTTAATAAATTTGTCATTATGTTATCGCTCCCTAAACATATTCCACCATCACTTTTTACTTAAGTTCGTTTGTCTTCTTCTATGTCCCGTGTCCTTTCAAATTCTGGTGGTCATGGCTCTCCACAATTTCCAGTCTTTAGAAAGCTCTTAATAAATTCTGTCATTATGTTATCGCTCCTAAAACATATTCCACCCTTCACTTTTACTTAAGTTCGTTTTGTCTTCTTCTATGTCCTGTGTCCTTTCAGAATTTGGTGGTCATGACTCCTCCACAATTTCCAGTCTTTAGAAAGCTCTTAATAAATTCTGTCATTATGTTATCGCTCCTAAAACATATTCCACCATCACTTTTACTTAAGTTCGTTTTGTTCTTCTTCTATGTCCTGTGTCCTTTCAGAATTCTGGTGGTCATGACTCTCCACAATTTCAGTCTTTAAAGCTCTTAATAAATTCTGTCATTATGTTATCGCTCTAAAACATATTCCACCATCACTTTTACTTCGGTGTTCGTTTTGTCTTCTGTCATATGTCCTGTGTCCCATTTCAGAATTCTGGTGGTCCTTTCATTCTGACTCTCCACAATTTCCAGTCTTGAAAGCTCTTAATAAATTCTGTCATTATGTTTTCGCTCCTAAAACATATTCCACCATCACTTTTACTTAAGTTCGTTTTTGTTCTTCTGTCCCGTGTCCTTTCCAGAATTCTGGTGTCATGACTCTCCACAATTTCCAGTCTTTAGAAAGCTCTTAATAAATTCTGTCATTAAGTTTCGCTCCTAAAAACATATTCCATTCACTTTTACTTAAGTTCGTTTGTCTTCTTCTATGTCCTGTGTCCTTTCAGAATTCTGGTGGTCATTGGCTCTCCACAATTTCCAGTCTTTAAAGCTCTTAATAAATTCTGTCATTAAGTTATCGCTCCTAAAACATATTCCACCATCACTTTTACTTAAGTTCGTTTGTCTTCTTCTATGTCCTGTGTCCTTTCAGATTCTGGTGGTCATGGCTCCACAATTTCCAGTCTTTAGAAAGCTCTTAATAAATTCTGTCATTATGTTATCGCTCCTTGAAAACATATTCCATCACTTTTTCTTAAGTTCGTTTTGTCTTCTTCTATGTCCTGTGTCCTTTCAGAATTCTGGTGGTCATGACTCTCCACAATTTCCAGTCTTTAGAAAGCTCTTAATAAATTCTGTCATTATGTTATCGCATATTCCTAAAACATTCGTTTTGTCTTCTTCTATTCCCAGTCCTTTCATTCTGGTGGTCACTTTTTCCACTTAAGTTCGTTTTGTCTTCTTTTTATATGTTTTGTCCTTCTGTCCTTTCCTTTCAAATTCTGGTGGTCATGACTCTCCACAATTTCCAGTCTTTAGAAAGCTCTTAATAAATTCTGTCATTATGTTATCGCTCCTAAAACATATTCCACCATCACTTTTTACTTAAGTTCGTTTTGTCTTCTTCTATGTCCTGTGTCCTTTCAGAATTCTGGTGGTCATGACTCTCCACAATTTCCAGTCTTTAGAAAGCTCTTAATAAATTCTGTCATTATGTTATCGCTCCTAAAACATATTCCACCATCACTTTTACTTAAGTTCGTTTTGTCTTCTTCTATGTCCCGTGTCCTTTCAGAATTCTGGGTCATGACTTCCACAATTTCCAGTCTTTAGAAAAGCTCTTAATAAATTCTGTCATTATGTTATCGCTCCTAAAATATTTCATCACTTTTTTACTTCCTTCTATGTCCCATCCTTTCAGAATTTGGTGGTCATGACTTCCAAAACAATTTCCAGTTTTTAGTCTTAATAAATTCTGTCATTATGTTATCGTTCTAAAACATATTCCACCATCACTTTTACTTAAGTTCCTTTTGTCTTCTTCTATGTCCCGTGTCCTTTCAAATTCTGGTGGTCATGACTCCACAATTTCAGTCTTTAGAAAGCTCTTAATAAATTCTGTCATTATGTTTATCGCTCCTAAAACATATTCCACCATCACTTTTACTTAAGTTCGTTTTGTCTTCTTCTATGTCCCGTGTCCTTTCAGAATTCTGGTGGTCATGTCCTGTGTCCTTTCAAGAATTCTGTTTTGGTCCTTTCAAATTCTCATCCCCACAATTTCCAGTCTTTAGAAAAGCTCTTAATAAATTCTGTCATTATGTTATCGCTCCTAAAACATATTCCACCATCACTTTTACTTAAGTTCGTTTTGTCTTCTTCTATGTCCTGTGTCCTTTCAGAATTCTGGTGGTCATGACTCTCCACAATTTCCAGTCTTTAGAAAGCTTTAATAAATTCTGTCATTATGTTATCGCTCCTAAAACATATTCCACCATCACTTTTACTTAAGTTCGTTTTGTCTTCTTCTATGTCCTGTGTCCTTTCAGAATTCTGGTGGTCATGGCTTCCACAATTTCCAGTCTTTAGAAAGTTCTTAATAAATTCTGTCATTATGTTATCGCTCCTAAAACATATTCCACCATCACTTTTAAAGTTGTTTTGTCTTCTTCTATGTCCTGTGTCCTTTCAGAATTTGGTGGTCATGGCTCTCCACAATTTCCAGTCTTTAAAAGTTTTAATAAATTCTGTCATTATGTTATCGCTCCCTAAAACATATTCCACCATCACTTTTTACTTAAGTTCGTTTTGTCTTCTTCTTATGTCCTGTGTCCTTTCAGAATTCTGGTGGTCATGACTCTCCACAATTTCCAGTCTTTAGAAAGTCCCTTCTTCAATAAATTCTGTCATTATGTTATCGCTCTAAAACATATTCCACCATCACTTTTACTTAAGTTCGTTTTGTCTCTTCTATGTCCCGTGTCCTTTCAGAATTCACCGGTGGTCGCGACTCCCACAATTTCCAGTCTTTAGAAAGCTCTTAATAAATTCTGTCATTATGTTATCGCTCCTAAAACATATTCCACCTTCACTTTTTACTTAAGTTCGTTTTGTCTTCTTCTATGTCCTGTGTCCTTCAGAATTCTGGTGGTCATGACTCCACAATTTCCAGTCTTTAGAAAGTTTTTAATAAATTCTGTCATTATGTTATCGCCCTAAAACATATTCCACCATCACTTTTTTACTTAAGTTCGTTTTGTCTTCTTTCTATGTCCCAGTGTCCTTTCAGAATTCTGGTGGTCATGGCTCTCCACAATTTCCAGTCTTTAGAAAGCTCTTAATAAATTCTGTCATTATGTTATCGCTCCTAAAACATATTCCACCATCACTTTTACTTAAGTTCGTTTTGTCTTCTTCTATGTCCTGTGTCCTTTCAGAATTCTGGTGGTCATGTTATCCTACTCTCCACAACATTTCCAGTCTTTAGAAAGCTCTTAATAAATTCTGTCATTATGTTATCGCTCTAAAACATATTCCAAAACATATTCCACTTTTTACTTAAGTTCGTTTTGTCTTCTTCTATGTCCTGTGTCCTTTCAGAATTTGGTGGTCATGACTCTCCACAATTTCCAGTCTTTAGAAAGCTCTTAATAAATTCTGTCATTATGTTATCGTTTATAAAACATATTCCACCTTCACTTTTTACTTAAGTTCGTTTTGTCTTCTTCTATGTCCTGTGTCCTTTCAGAATTCTGGTGGTCATGGTTTCTACAATTTCCAGTCTTTAGAAAAATTCTTAATAAATTCTGTCATTATGTTTTCGCTCCTAAACATATTCCACCATCACTTTTTACTTAAGTTCGTTTTGTCTTCTTCTATGTCCTGTGTCCTTTCAGAATTCTGGTGGTCATGACTCTCCACAATTTCCAGTCTTTAGAAAGCTCTTAATAAATTCTGTCATTATGTTATCGCTCATATTCACAAAACATATTCCACCATTCACTTTTACTTAAGTTTGTTTTAGTCTTCTTCTGTGTCCTGTGTCCTTTCAGAATTCTGGTGGTCATGTCCTGCTCTCCCCACAATTTCCAGTCTTTAGAAAGCTCTTAATAAATTCTGTCATTATGTTATCGCTCCTAAAACATATTCCACCATCACTTTTACTTAAGTTCGTTTTGTCTTCTTCTATGTCCTGTGTCCTTTCAGAATTCTGTCATGACTCTCCACAATTTCCAGTCTTTAGAAAGCTCTTAATAAATTCTGTCATTATGTTATCGCTCCTAAAAACATATTCCACCATCACTTTTACTTAAGTTCGTTTTGTCTTCTTCTATGTCCTGTGTCCTTTCAGAATTCTGGTGGTCATGACTCTCCACAATTTCCAGTCTTTAGAAAGCTCTTAATAAATTCTGTCATTATTTATCTTAAAATAAATTTTTACTTAAGTTCATTTTGTTATCGCCCTAAAAACATGTCCCATGTCCTTTCAGAATTTGTTTTGTCTTCTTCACAATTTCCAGTCTTTAGTCTTAATAAATTCTGTCATTATGTTATCGCTCCTAAAAACATATTCCACCCTTCACTTTTTTACTTAAGTTCGTTTTGTCTTCTTCTATGTCCTGTGTCCTTTTCAGAATTTGTGGTCCAGTCTTTAGAAAGCTCTTAATAAATTCTGTCATTATGTTATCGCTCCTAAAACATATTCCACCATCACTTTTACTTAAGTTCGTTTTGTCTTCTTCTATGTCCCGTGTCCTTTCAGAATTCTGGTGGTCATGACTCTCCACAATTTCCAGTCTTTAGAAAGCTCTTAATAAATTCTGTCATTATGTTATCGCTCCTAAAACATATTCCACCATCACTTTTACTTAAGTTCGTTTTGTCTTCTTCTATGTCCTGTGTCCTTTCAGAATTCTGGTGGTCATGGCTCTCCACAATTTCCAGTCTTTAGAAAGCTCTTAATAAATTCTGTCATTATGTTATCGCTCTAAAACATATTCCACCATCACTTTTACTTAAGTTCGTTTTGTCTTCTTCTATGTCCTGTGTCCTTTCAAATTCTGGTGGTCATGGCTCTCCACAATTTCCAGTCTTTAGAAAGCTCTTAATAAATTCTGTCATTATGTTATCGCTCCTAAAACATATTCCACCATCACTTTTACTTAAGTTCGTTTTGTCTTCTTCTATGTCCTGTGTCCTTTCAGAATTCTGGTGGTCATGGTTTCCACAATTTCCAGTCTTTTAGAAAGCTCTTAATAAATTCTGTCATTATGTTATCGCTCCTAAAACATATTCCACCATCACTTTTACTTAAGTTCGTTTTGTCTTCTTCTATGTCCTGTGTCCTTTCAGAATTCTGTGGTCATGGTTTCCACAATTTCCAGTCTTTAGAAAGCTCTTAATAAATTCTGTCATTATGTTATCGCTCCTAAAACATATTCCACCATCACTTTTACTTAAGTTCGTTTTGTCTTCTTCTATGTCCTGTGTCCTTTCAGAATTCTGGTGGTCATGGCTCTCCACACGTCTTTAAAAGCTCTTAATAATTCTGTCATTATGTTATCGCTCTAAAACATATTCCACCATCACTTTTTACTTAAGTTCGTTTTGTCTTCTTCTTCTATGTCCTGTGTCCTTTCAGAATTCTGGTGGTCATGACTCTCACAATTTCAGTCTTTAAAGCTCTTAATAAATTCTGTCATTATGTTATCGCTCCTAAAACATATTCCACCCTTCACTTTTACTTAAGTTCGTTTTGTCTTCTTCTATGTCCTGTGTCCTTTCAGAATTCTGGTGGTCATGACTCTCCACAATTTCCAGTCTTTAGAAAGCTCTTAATAAATTCTGTCATTATGTTATCGCTCCTAAAACATATTCCACCATCACTTTTACTTAAGTTCGTTTTGTCTTCTTCTATGTCCTGTGTCCTTTCAGAATTCTGGTGGTCATGACTCTCCACAATTTCCAGTCTTTAGAAAGCTCTTAATAAATTCTGTCATTATGTTATCGCTCCTAAAACATATTCCACCATCACTTTTACTTAAGTTCGTTTTGTCTTCTTCTGTCCCGTGTCCTTTCAGAATTCTGGTGGTCATGACTCTCCACAATTTCCAGTCTTTAGGCTCTTAATAAATTCTGTCATTATGTTATCGCTCCTAAAACATATTCCACCACTTTTACTTAAGTTCGTTTTGTCTTCTTCTATGTCCTGTGTCCTTTCAGAATTCTGGTGGTCATGGCTCTCCACAATCCAGTCTTTAGAAAGCTCTTAATAAATTCTGTCATTATGTTATCGCTCCTAAAACATATTCCACCATCACTTTTACTTAAGTTCGTTTTGTCTTCTTCTATGTCCCGTGTCCTTTCAGAATTCTGGTGGTCATGGCTCTCCACAATTTCCAGTCTTTCTGAAAGCTCTTAATTCCAAATTCTGTCATTATGTTATCGCTCCTAAAACATATTCCACCATCACTTTTTATTCCACTTAAGTTCGTTTTTTTTGTCTTCTTCTATGTCCTGTGTCCTTTCAGAATTCTGGTGGTCATGACTTCCACAATTTCCAGTCTTTAGAAAGCTCTTAATAAATTCTGTCATTATGTTATCGCTCCTAAAACATATTCCACCATCACTTTTACTTAAGTTCGTTTTGTCTTCTTCTATGTCCTGTGTCCTTTCAGAATTCTGGTGGTCATGGCTCTCCACAATTTCCAGTCTTTAGAAAGCTCTTAATAAATTCTGTCATTATGTTATCGCTCCTAAAACATATTCCACCATCACTTTTACTTGTTCGTTTTGTCTTCTTCTATGTCCTGTGTCCTTCAGAATTCTGGTGGTCATGGCTCTCCACAATTTCCAGTCTTTAGAAAGCTCTTAATAAATTCTGTCATTATGTTATCGCTCTAAAACATATTCCACCATCACTTTTACTTAAGTTCGTTTTTTTGTCTTCTTCTATGTCCTGTGTCCTTTCAGAATTCTGGTGGTCATGGCTTCCACAATTTCCAGTCTTTAGAAAGCTTTAATAAATTCTGTCATTATGTTATCGCTCCTAAAACATATTCCACCATCACTTTTACTTATTTGTTTTGTCTTTGTCTTCTATGTCCTGTGTCCTTTCAGAATTCTGGTGGTCATGGCTCCACAATTTCCAGTCTTTTAGAAAGCTCTTAATAAATTCTGTCATTATGTTATCGTTTTATTCCACCATCACTTTTACTTAAGTTTGTTTGTCTTCTTCTATGTCCTGTGTCCTTTTCAGAATTCTGGTGGTCATGGCTCTCCACAATTTCCAGTCTTTAGAAAGCTCTTAATAAATTCTGTCATTATGTTATCGCTCCTAAAACATATTCCACCATCACTTTTACTTTTCTATGTCCCGTGTCCTTTCACTTCATAAGTTTGTTTTGTCTTAATAAATTCTTCGCTCTATGTCCTTTTACTTAAGTGTCCTTTCAGAATTCTGGTGGTCATGGCTCTCCACAATTTCCAGTCTTTAGAAAGCTCTTAATAAATTCTGTCATTATGTTATCGCTCCTAAAACATATTCCACCATCACTTTTACTTAAGTTCGTTTTGTCTTCTTCTATGTCCTGTGTCCTTTCAGAATTCTGGTGGTCATGGCTCTCCACAATTTCCAGTCTTTAGAAAGCTCTTATAAATTCTGTCATTATGTTATCGCTCCTAAAACATATTCCACCATCACTTTTTACTTAAGTTTTTTGTCTTCTTCTATGTCCCGTGTCCTTTCAGAATTCTGGTGGTCATGGCTCTCCACAATTTCCAGTCTTTAGAAAGCTCTTAATAAATTCTGTCATTATGTTATCGCTCTAAAACATATTCCACCATCACTTTTTACTTAAGTTCGTTTTGTCTTCTTCTATGTCCCGTGTCCTTTCAGAATTCTGGTGGTCATGGCTCTCCACAATTTCCAGTCTTTAGAAAGCTCTTAATAAATTCTGTCATTATGTTATCGCTCCTAAAACATATTCCACCATCACTTTGTGTCCTTTGTTCGTTTTGGTCTTCTCTCCACAATTTGTCCTGTGTCCTTTAAAACATATTCCATCACTTTTGGTTCGTTTTGTCTTCTTCTATGTCATCCTTTCAGAATTCTGGCTCTCCACAATTTCCAGTCTTTAGAAAGCTCTTAATAAATTCTGTCATTATGTTATCGCTCCTAAAAAACATATTCCACCATCACTTTTACTTAAGTTCGTTTTGTCTTCTTCTATGTCCTGTGTCCTTTCAGAATTCTGGTGGTCATGGCTCCCACAATTTCCAGTCTTTTTAGAAAGCTCTTAATAAATTCTGTCATTATGTTATCGTTCTAAACATATTCCACCATCACTTTTACTTAAGTTCGTTTTGTCTTCTTCTATGTCCTGTGTCCTTTCAGAATTCTGGTGGTCATGGTTCTCCACAATTTCCAGTCTTTGAAAGCTCTTAATAAATTCTGTCATTATGTTATCGCTCCTAAAACATATTCCACCATCACTTTTACTTAAGTTCGTTTTGTCTTCTTCTATGTCCTGTGTCCTTTCAGAATTCTGGCGATCATGGCTCTCCACAATTTCCAGTTTTTAGAAAGCTCTTAATAAAATTTGTCTTTTTGTTATATCTCCTAAACCTTATTCCGCCATCTCTTTTACTTAAGTTTGTTTTGTCTTCTTCTATGTCCTGTGTCCTTTCAGAATTCTGGTGGTCATGACTCTCCACAATTTCCAGTCTTTAGAAAGCTCTTAATAAATTCTGTCATTATGTTATCGCTCCTAAAACATATTCCACCATCACTTTTTACTTAAGTTCGTTTTGTCTTCTTCTATGTCCTGTGTCCTTTCAGAATTCTGGTGGTCATGGCTCTCCACAATTTCCAGTCTTTAGAAAGCTCTTAATAAATTCTGTCATTATGTTATCGCTCCTAAAACATATTCCACCATCACTTTTACTTAAGTTCGTTTTGTCTTCTTCTATGTCCTGTGTCCTTTCAGAATTCTGGTGGTCATGGCTCTCCACAATTTCCAGTCTTTAAAGCTCTTAATAAATTCTTTCATTATGTTATCGCTCTTAAAAAATTCCACCATCACTTTTATTAAGTTCGTTTTGTCTTCTTCTATGTCCTGTGTCCTTTCAAATTCTGGTGGTTCTCTCCACAATTTCCAGTCTTTACTTTAATAAATTCTGTCATTATGTTATCGTTTTGTTCCACCATCTTTTACTTAAGTGTTTTGTCCTTCTGTCCTTTCAGAATTCTGGTGGTCATGGCTCTCCACAATTTCCAGTCTTTAGAAAGCTCTTAATAAATTCTGTCATTATGTTATCGCTCCTAAAACATATTCCACCATCACTTTTTTTTAAGTTCGTTTTGTCTTCTTCTATGTCCTGTGTCCTTTCAGAATTCTGGTGGTCATGTTAATGCTCCTCATATTCCACCAATTTTTGTCCACAATCTTCCAGTCTTTCTTTAAGCTCTTAGAAATTCTGTCATTATGTTATCGCTCAAAACATATTCCACCATCACTTTTACTTAAGTTCGTTTTGTCTTCTTCTATGTCCATTTTCAAATTCATTATGTTATCGCTCCTAAAACATATTCCACCATTCACTTTTTCACTTTTACTTAAGTTCGTTTTGTCTTCTTCTATGTCCTGTGTCCTTTCAGAATTTGGTGGTCATGGCTCTCACAATTTCCAGTCTTTAGAAAGCTCTTAATAAATTCTGTCATTATGTTATCGCTCCTAAAACATATTCCACCATTCACTTTTACTTAAGTTCGTTTTGTCTTCTTCTATGTCCTTCCTTTCAGAATTCTGGTGTCCAATTTCCAGTCTTTAGAAAGCCTTTTCTGTCATTATGTTATCGCTCCTAAAACATATTCCACCATCACTTTTACTTAAGTTCGTTTTTGTCTTCTTCTATGTCCTGTGTCCTCCAGAATTTCATGGCAGTCTTTAGAAAGCTCTTAATAAATTCTGTCATTATGTTATCGCTCCTAAAACATATTCCACCATCACTTTTACTTAAGTTCGTTTTTGTTCTTCTATGTCCTGTGTCCTTTCAGAATTCTGGTGGTCATGGCTCTCCACAATTTCCAGTCTTTAGAAAGCTCTTAATAAATTCTGTCATTATGTTATCGCTCCTAAAACATATTCCACCATCACTTTTACTTAAGTTTTTGTTTTGTCCTGTTTTGTCTTCTTCTATGTCCTGTGTCCTTTATTCCAGAATTCTGGTGGTCATGTCCTGTGTCCTTTCAGAATTCAGTGGTCACAATTTCCAGTCTTTAGAAAGCTCTTAATAAATTCTGTCATTATGTTATCGCTCCTAAAACATATTCCACCTTCACTTTTTACTTAAGTTCGTTTTGTCTTCTTCTATGTCCTGTGTCCTTTCAGAATTCTGGTGGTCATGGCTCTCCACAATTTCCAGTCTTTAGAAAGCTCTTAATAAATTCTGTCATTATGTTATCGCTCCTAAAACATATTCCACCATCACTTTTACTTAAGTTCGTTTTGTCTTCTTCTATGTCCTGTGTCCTTTCAGAATTCTGGTGGTCATGGCTCTCCAGTCTTTAGAAAGCTCTGTCATTATGTTTATCGTCTTATTCCACCATCACTTTTACTTAAGTTCGTTTTGTCTTCTTCTATGTCCTGTGTCCTTTCAGAATTCTGGTGGTCATGGTTTTTCCAGTCTTTAGAAAGCTAATAAATTCTGTCATTATGTTATCGCTCCTAAAACATATTCCACCATCACTTTTTACTTAAGTTCGTTTTGTCTTCTTCTATGTCCTGTGTCCTTTCAGAATTTGGTGGTCATGGCTTCCACAATTTCCAGTCTTTAGAAAGTCTTAATAAATTCTGTCATTATGTTATCGCTCCTAAAACATATTCCACCCTTCACTTTTACTTAAGTTGTTTTGTCTTCTTCTATGTCCTGTGTCCTTTCAGAATTCTGTGGTCATGGCTCTCCACAATTTCCAGTCTTTAGAAAGCTCTTAATAAATTCTGTCATTATGTTATCGCTCCTAAAACATATTCCACCATCACTTTTTACTTAAGTTCGTTTTGTCTTCTTCTATGTCCTGTGTCCTTTCAGAATTCTGGTGGTCATGGCTCTCCACAATTTCCAGTCTTTAGAAAGCTCTTAATAAATTCTGTCATTATGTTATCGCTCCTAAAACATATTCCACCATCACTTTTACTTAAGTTCGTTTTGTCTTCTTCTATGTCCTGTGTCCTTTCAGAATTCTGGTGGTCATGGCTCTCCACAATTTCCAGTCTTTAGAAAGCTCTTAAATTCTGTCAAATTTATCTGTTCCATTATTTTATCGTTTTGTCTCCTAAAAACATATTCCACAATTTCCAGTCTTTAGAAAGCTCTTAATAAATTCTGTCATTATGTTATCGCTCCTAAAAACATATTCCACCCTTCACTTTTTTACTTAAGTTCGTTTTGTCTTCTTCTAAACATATTCCAAGTTCGTTTTTTATTCCACCATCACTTTTTACTTAAGTCTTCTTCTATGTCCTGTGTCCTTTCAGAATTCTGGTGGTCATGGCTCTCCACAATTTCCAGTCTTTAGAAAGCTCTTAATAAATTCTGTCATTATGTTATCGCTCCTAAAACATATTCCACCATCACTTTTACTTAAGTTTGTTTTGTCTTCTTCTATGTCCTGTGTCCTTTCAGAATTCTGTGGTCATGGCTCTCCACAATTTCCAGTCTTTAGAAAGCTCTGTCCAAATTCTGTCATTATGTTATCGCTCCTTTTCCACCAGTCACTTTTAAATTCTGTATTATGTTATCGTTTTGTTTTGTCTTCTTCTATGTCCTGTGTCCTTTCAGAATTCTGGTGGTCATGGTCTCCACAATTTCCAGTCTTTAGAAAGCTCTTAATAAATTCTGTCATTATGTTATCGCTCCTAAAACATATTCCACCATCACTTTTTACTTAAGTTCGTTTTGTCTTCTTCTATGTCCTGTGTCCTTTCAGAATTCTGGTGGTCATGGCTCTCCACAATTTCCAGTCTTTAGAAAGCTCTTAATAAATTCTGTCATTAAGTTTTCGCTCCTAAAACATATTCCACCATCACTTTTACTTAAGTTCGTTTTGTCTTCTTCTATGTCCTGTGTCCTTTCAGAATTCTGGTGGTCATGACTCTCCACAATTTCCAGTCTTTTAGAAAGCTCTTAATAAATTCTGTCATTATGTTATCGCTCCTAAAACATATTCCACCATCACTTTTACTTAAGTTCGTTTTGTCTTCTTCTATGTCCCGTGTCCTTTCAGAATTCTGGTGGTCATGGCTCTCCACAATTTCCAGTCTTTAGAAAGCTCTTAATAAATTCTGTCATTATGTTATCGCTCCTAAAACATATTCCACCATCACTTTTACTTAAGTTCGTTTTGTCTTCTTCTATGTCCTGTGTCCTTTCAGAATTCTGGTGGTCATGGCTCTCCACAATTTCCAGTCTTTAGATTATGTTATCGCTCTTATTCCACCATCAAATTCCTGTGTCATTATGGCTTATCGTCTTTAGAAAGCCTAAAAATTCTGTCATTATTTATCCACCATCATATTCCACCATTTACTTAAGTTCGTTTTGTCTTCTTCTATGTCCCGTGTCCTTTCAGAATTCTGGTGGTCATGGCTCTCCACAATTTCCAGTCTTTAGAAAGCTCTTAATAAATTCTGTCATTATGTTATCGCTCCTAAAACATATTCCACCCTTCACTTTTACTTAAGTTCGTTTTGTCTTCTTCTATGTCCCGTGTCCTTTCAGAATTCTGGTGGTCATGGCTCTCCACAATTTTAGTCTTTAGAAAGCTCTTAATAAATTCTGTCATTATGTTATCGCTCCTAAAACATATTCCACCATCACTTTTACTTAAGTTCGTTTTGTCTTCTTCTATGTCCTGTGTCCTTTCAGAATTCTGGTGGTCATGGCTCTCCACAATTTCCAGTCTTTAGAAAGCTCTTAAATTATGTTATCGCTCTTATTCCACCATCAAATTCTTCTTCTATGTCCTGTGTCCTTTCATTCTGGTGGTCATGGTTATTTCCAGTCTTTAGAAAGCCTCTTAAAAATTCTGTCATTATGTTATCCACCTAAAACATATTCCACCACTTTTACTTAAGTTCGTTTTGTCTTCTTCTATGTCCTGTGTCCTTTCAGAATTCTGGTGGTCATGGCTCTCCACAATTTCCAGTCTTTAGAAAGCTCTTAATAAATTCTGTCATTATGTTATCGCTCCTAAAACATATTCCACCATCACTTTTACTTAAGTTCGTTTTGTCTTCTTCTATGTCCTGTGTCCTTTCAGAATTCTGGTGGTCATGGCTCTCCACAATTTCCAGTCTTTAGAAAGCTCTTAATAAATTCTGTCATTATGTTATCGCTCCTAAAACATATTCCACCATCACTTTTACTTAAGTTCGTTTTGTCTTCTTCTATGTCCTGTGTCCTTTCAGAATTCTGGTGGTCATGGCTCTCCACAATTTCCAGTCTTTAGAAAGCTCTTAATAAATTCTGTCATTATGTTATCGCTCCTAAAACATATTCCACCATCACTTTTACTTAAGTTCGTTTTCTGTCTTCTTCTATGTCCTGTGTCCTTATGTTAGCTCCTAAAACATTTCCACCATCACTTTTACTTTCATTTGTTTTGGTCCTGTGTCCTTTCAAATGGCTCTCCACAATTTCCAGTCTTTAGAAAGCTCTTAATAAATTCTGTCATTATGTTATCGCTCCTAAAACATATTCCACCATCACTTTTACTTAAGTTCGTTTTGTCTTCTTCTATGTCCTGTGTCCTTTCAGAATTCTGGTGGTGGCTCATGGTCTTTCCTTAATAAATTCTGTCATTATGTTATCGCTCTAAAACATATTCCACCATCACTTTTTAAAGTTCGTTTTTGTCTTCTTCTATGTCCTGTGTCCTTTCAAATTCTGGTCATTATGTTATCTTTAGAAAGCTCTTAAAAATTCATATTCCACCATCGCTTTTACTTAAGTTCGTTTTGTCTTCTTCTATGTCCTGTGTCCTTTCAGAATTCTGGTTCATGGCTCTCCACAATTTTTCAGTCTTTTCATTTCTCTCCAGAATTCTGGTGGTCAATTTTCCAGTCTTTAAGCTCTTAATAAATTCTGTCATTATGTTATCGCTCCTAAAACATATTCCACCATCACTTTTACTTAAGTTCGTTTTGTCTTCTTCTATGTCCTGTGTCCTTTCAGAATTCTGGTGGTCATGGCTCTCCACAATTTCCAGTCTTTAGAAAGTTATCTCTTAATAAATTCTGTCATTATGTTATCGTGTCTCCTAAAACATATTCCACCATCACTTTTACTTAAGTTCGTTTTGTCTTCTTCTATGTCCTGTGTCCTTTCATGGCTTCTGGTGGTCATGGCTTATGTTATCGCTCCTAAAACATATTCCACCATCCAGTTCGTTTTGTCTTTATGTCCTGTGTCCTTTCAAATTCTGCATGGCTCTTAATAAAAATTCTGTCATTATGTTATCGCTCCTAAAACATATTCCACCATCACTTTTACTTAAGTTCGTTTTGTCTTCTTCTATGTCCTGTGTCCTTTCAGAATTCTGGTGGTCATGGCTCTCCACAATTTCCAGTCTTTAGAAAGCTCTTAATAAATTCTGTCATTATGTTATCGCTCCTAAAACATATTCCACCATCACTTTTACTTAAGTTCGTTTTGTCTTCTTCTATGTCCTGTGTCCTTTCAGAATTCTGGTGGTCATGGCTCTCCACAATTTCCAGTCTTTAGAAAGCTCTTAATAAATTCTGTCATTATGTTATCGCTCCTAAAACATATTCCACCATCACTTTTACTTAAGTTCGTTTTGTCTTCTTCTATGTCCTGTGTCCTTTCAGAATTCTGGTGGTCATGGCTCTCCACAATTTCCAGTCTTTAGAAAGCTCTTAATAAATTCTGTCATTATGTTATCGCTCCTAAAACATATTCCACCATCACTTTTACTTAAGTTCGTTTTGTCTTCTTCTATGTCCTGTGTCCTTTCAGAATTCTGTGGTCATGGCTCTCCACAATTTCCAGTCTTTAGAAAGCTCTTAATAAATTCTGTCATTATGTTATCGCTCCTAAAACATATTCCACCATCACTTTTACTTAAGTTCGTTTTGTCTTCTTCTATGTCCTGTGTCCTTTCAAATTCTGGTGGTCATGGCTCTCCACAATTTCCAGTCTTTAGAAAGTCTTAATAAATTCTGTCATTATGTTATCGCTCCTAAAACATATTCCACCATCACTTTTTACTTAAGTTCGTTTTGTCTTCTTCTATGTCCTGTGTCCTTTCAGAAATTTCCAGTCTTTAGAAAGTCTTAATAAATTCTGTCATGTTATCGCTCATATTCCACATCATTTCCAGTCTTTTTGTCTTCTTCTATGTCCTGTGTCCTTTCAAATTCTGCATGGCTTAATAAATTCTGTCATTATGTTATCGCTCCTAAAACATATTCCACCATCACTTTTACTTAAGTTCGTTTTGTCTTCTTCTATGTCCTGTGTCCTTTCAGAATTCTGGTGGTCATGGCTCTCCACAATTTCCAGTCTTTAGAAAGCTCTTAATAAATTCTGTCATTATGTTATCGCTCCTAAAACATATTCCACCATCACTTTTACTTAAGTTCGTTTTGTCTTCTTCTATGTCCTGTGTCCTTTCAGAATTCTGGTGGTCATGGCTCTCCACAATTTCCAGTCTTTAGAAAGCTCTTAATAAATTCTGTCATTATGTTATCGCTCCTAAAACATATTCCACCATCACTTTTACTTAAGTTCGTTTTGTCTTCTTCTATGTCCTGTGTCCTTTCAGAATTCTGGTGGTCATGGCTCTCCACAATTTCAGTCTTTAGAAAGCTCTTAATAAATTCTGTCATTATGTTATCGCTCCTAAAACATATTCCACCATCACTTTTTCCAGTCTTAAGTTCGTTTCTGTCATTATGTTATCGCTCTCTTCTCATGTCCTGTGTCCTTTCAGAATTCTGGTGGTCATGGCTCTCCACAATTTCAGTCTTTAGAAAGCTCTTAATAAATTCTGTCATTATGTTATCGCTCCTAAAACATATTCCACCATCACTTTTTACTTAAGTTCGTTTTGTCTTCTTCTATGTCCTGTGTCCTTTCAGAATTCTGGTGGTCATGGCTCTCCACAATTTCCAGTCTTTAGAAAGCTCTTAATAAATTCTGTCATTATGTTATCGCTCCTAAAACATATTCCACCATCACTTTTACTTAAGTTCGTTTTGTCTTCTTCTATGTCCTGTGTCCTTTCAGAATTCTGGTGGTCATGGCTCTCCACAATTTCCAGTCTTTAGAAAGCTCTTAATAAATTCTGTCATTATGTTATCGCTCCTAAAACATATTCCACCATCACTTTTTAAGTTCGTTTTGTCTTCTTCTATGTCCTGTGTCCTTTCAGTTCGTTTTGTCTTTAGAAAGCTATGTCCTTATGTTATCGTCCTTTCCAGAATTTTTACTGTGGTCTTCTTCTATGTCCCTGTGTCTCCACAATTTCCAGTCTTTAGAAAGCTCTTAATAAATTCTGTCATTATGTTATCGCTCCTAAAACATATTCCACCATCACTTTTACTTAAGTTCGTTTTGTCTTCTTCTATGTCCTGTGTCCTTTCAGAATTCTGGTGGTCATGGCTCTCCACAATTTCCAGTCTTTAGAAAGCTCTTAATAAATTCTGTCATTATGTTATCGCTCCTAAAACATATTCCACCATCACTTTTACTTAAGTTCGTTTTGTCTTCTTCTATGTCCTGTGTCCTTTCAGAATTCTGGTGGTCATGGCTCTCCACAATTTCCAGTCTTTAGAAAGCTCTTAATAAATTCTGTCATTATGTTATCGCTCCTAAAACATATTCCACCATCACTTTTACTTAAGTTCGTTTTGTCTTCTTCTATGTCCTGTGTCCTTTCAGAATTCTGGTGGTCATGGCTCTCCACAATTTCCAGTCTTTAGAAAGCTCTTAATAAATTCTGTCATTTATGTTATCGCTCCTAAAACATATTCCACCATCACTTTTACTTAAGTTCGTTTTGTCTTCTTCTATGTCCTGTGTCCTTTCAGAATTCTGGTGGTCATGGCTCTCCACAATTTCCAGTCTTTAGAAAGCTCTTAATAAATTCTGTCATTATGTTATCGCTCCTAAAACATATTCCACCATCACTTTTTACTTAAGTTCGTTTTGTCTTCTTCTATGTCCTGTGTCCTTTCAGAATTCTGGTGGTCATGGCTCTCCACAATTTCCAGTCTTTAGAAAGCTCTTAATAAATTCTGTCATTATGTTATCGCTCCTAAAACATATTCCACCATCACTTTTACTTAAGTTCGTTTTGTCTTCTTCTATGTCCTGTGTCCTTTCAGAATTCTGGTGGTCATGGCTCTCCACAATTTCCAGTCTTTAGAAAGCTCTTAATAAATTCTGTCATTATGTTATCGCTCCTAAAACATATTCCACCATCACTTTTACTTAAGTTCGTTTTTTTTTGTCTTCTTCTATGTCCTGTGTCCTTTCAGAATTCTGGTGGTCATGGCTCTCCACAATTTCCAGTCTTTAGAAAGCTCTTAATAAATTCTGTCATTATGTTATCGCTCCTAAAACATATTCCACCATCACTTTTACTTAAGTTCGTTTTGTCTTCTTCTATGTCCCGTGTCCTTTCAGGTCAATTCTGTGATTATGGTCATATTCCACCATCACTTTTTACTTAAGTTCGTTTTTTGTCTTCTTCTATGTCCTGTGTCCTTTCAGAATTCTGGTGGTCAATTTCCAGTCTTTAGAAAGCTCTTAATAAATTCTGTCATTATGTTATCGCTCCTAAAACATATTCCACCATCACTTTTACTTAAGTTCGTTTTGTCTTCTTCTATGTCCTGTGTCCTTTCAGAATTCTGGTGGTCATGGCTCTCCACAATTTCCAGTCTTTAGAAAGCTCTTAATAAATTCTGTCATTATGTTATCGCTCCTAAAACATATTCCACCATCACTTTTACTTAAGTTCGTTTTGTCTTCTTCTATGTCCTGGTGTCCTTTCAGTCTTTAATTCTGGTCATTATGGTCAAAACATATTCCACCATCACTTTTACTTAAGTTTGTCTCTTCTTCTATGTCCTGTGTCCTTTCAATTCTTCTTTGTCTCTGTGTCCTTTCAGAATTCTTATGGTCAGTCTTTAGAAAGCTCTTAATAAATTCTGTCATTATGTTATCGCTCCTAAAACATATTCCACCATCACTTTTTTACTTAAGTTCGTTTTGTTTTTCTATGTCCTTGTCTTCTTCTGGTGGTCATGTCCTTTCCAGTGTCCTTATGTTATCGCTCCTAAATTTCCACCATCACTTTTACTTTAAATCGTTTTGTCTTCTTCTATGTCCTGTGTCCTTTCAGAATTCTGGTGGTCATGGCTCTCCACAATTTCCAGTCTTTAGAAAGCTCTTAATAAATTCTGTCATTATGTTATCGCTCCTAAAACATATTCCACCATCACTTTTACTTAAGTTCGTTTTGTCTTCTTCTATGTCCTGTGTCCTTTCAGAATTCTGGTGGTCATGGCTCTCCACAATTTCCAGTCTTTAGAAAGCTCTTAATAAATTCTGTCATTATGTTATCGCTCCTAAAACATATTCCACCATCACTTTTACTTAAGTTCGTTTTGTCTTCTTCTATGTCCTGTGTCCTTTCAGAATTCTGGTGGTCATGGCTCTCCACAATTTCCAGTCTTTAGAAAGCTCTTAATAAATTCTGTCATTATGTTATCGCTCCTAAAACATATTCCACCATCACTTTTACTTAAGTTCGTTTTGTCTTCTTCTATGTCCTGTGTCCTTTCAGAATTCTGGTGGTCATGGCTCTCCACAATTTCCAGTCTTTAGAAAGCTCTTAATAAATTCTGTCATTATGTTATCGCTCCTAAAACATATTCCACCATCACTTTTTACTTAAGTTCGTTTTGTCTTCTTCTATGTCCTGTGTCCTTTCAGAATTCTGGTGGTCATGGCTCTCCACAATTTCCAGTCTTTAGAAAGCTCTTAATAAATTCTGTCATTATGTTATCGCTCCTAAACATATTCACCATCATTTTACCACCATTCATGGCTTTTTCCAGTCTTAAAAGTTCGTTTTGTTATCGCTTCATATTCCACCATCATTTTACTTAAGTCCTTCTTCTATGTCCTGTGTCCTTTCAGAATTCTGGTGGTCATGGCTCTCCACAATTTCCAGTCTTTAGAAAGCTCTTAATAAATTCTGTCATTATGTTATCGCTCCTAAAACATATTCCACCATCACTTTTACTTAAGTTCGTTTTGTCTTCTTCTATGTCCTGTGTCCTTTCAGAATTCTGGTGGTCATGGCTCTCCACAATTTCCAGTCTTTAGAAAGCTCTTAATAAATTCTGTCATTATGTTATCGCTCCTAAAACATATTCCACCATCACTTTTACTTAAGTTCGTTTTGTCTTCTTCTATGTCCTGTGTCCTTTCAGAATTCTGGTGGTCATGGCTCTCCACAATTTCCAGTCTTTAGAAAGCTCTTAATAAATTCTGTCATTATGTTATCGCTCCTAAAACATATTCCACCATCACTTTTACTTAAGTTCGTTTTGTCTTCTTCTATGTCCTGTGTCCTTTCAGAATTCTGGTGGTCATGGCTCTCCACAATTTCCAGTCTTTAGAAAGCTCTTAATAAATTCTGTCATTATGTTATCGCTCCTAAAAACATATTCCACCATCACATATTCCTTCTATGTCCTGTGTCCTTTCTTTTGGTGGTCATGGCTAAATTTCGTTTTAGAAAGCTCTTAATTTCTTCTTATGTCCTATGTCCTTTTACTTAAGTTCGTTTTGTCTTCTTCTATGTCCTGTGTCCTTTCAGGTCATGGCTCTCCACAATTTCCAGTCTTTAGAAAGCTCTTAATAAATTCTGTCATTATGTTATCGCTCCTAAAACATATTCCACCATCACTTTTTACTTAAGTTCGTTTTGTCTTCTTCTATGTCCTGTGTCCTTTCAGAATTCTGGTGGTCATGGCTCTCCACAATTTCCAGTCTTTAGAAAGCTCTTAATAAATTCTTTATCGCTCCTAAAACATATTCCACCATCACTTTTACTTAAGTTCGTTTTGTCTTCTTCTATGTCCTGTGTCCTTTCAAATTCTGGCTCATTATTAGTTTAATAAATTCTGTCATTATGTTATCGCTCCTAAAACATATTCCACCATCACTTTTACTTAAGTTCGTTTTGTCTTCTTCTATGTCCTGTGTCCTTTCAGAATTCTGGTGGTCATGGCTCTCCACAATTTCCAGTCTTTAGAAAGCTCTTAATAAATTCTGTCATTATGTTATCGCTCCTAAAACATATTCCACCATCACTTTTACTTAAGTTCGTTTTGTCTTCTTCTATGTCCTGTGTCCTTTCCAGAATTCTGGTGGTCATGGCTCTCCACAATTTCCAGTCTTTAGAAAGCTCTTAATAAATTCTGTCATTATGTTATCGCTCCTAAAACATATTCCACCATCACTTTTACTTAAGTTCGTTTTGTCTTCTTCTATGTCCTGTGTCCTTTTCATGAATTCTCTTTAGGTGGTCATGGCTCTCCACAATTTCCAGTCTTGTCCTGTGTCCTTTCAAATTTGGTGGTCTTAATAAATTCTGTCATTATGTTATCGCTCCTAAAACATATTCCACCATCACTTTTACTTAAGTTCGTTTTGTCTTCTTCTATGTCCTGTGTCCTTTCAGAATTCTGGTGGTCATGGCTCTCCACAATTTCCAGTCTTTAGAAAGCTCTTAATAAATTCTGTCATTATGTTATCGCTCCTAAAACATATTCCACCATCACTTTTTACTTAAGTTCGTTTTGTCTTCTTCTATGTCCTGTGTCCTTTCAGAATTCTGGTGGTCATGGCTCTCCACAATTTCCAGTCTTTAGAAAGCTCTTAATAAATTCTGTCATTATGTTATCGCTCCTAAAACATATTCCACCATCACTTTTACTTAAGTTCGTTTTGTCTTCTTCTATGTCCTGTGTCCTTTCAGAATTCTGGTGGTCATGGCTCTCCACAATTTCCAGTCTTTAGAAAGCTCTTAATAAATTCTGTCATTATGTTATCGCTCCTAAAACATATTCCACCATCACTTTTACTTAAGTTCGTTTTGTCTTCTTCTATGTCCTGTGTCCTTTCAGAATTCTGGTGGTCATGGCTCTCCACAATTTTAGAGTCTTTAAATTCTGTCAAATCGCTCTTAATAAATTCTGTCGTTATGTTATCGTCCTCCTTTCAAAACATATTCCACCATCACTTTTTACTTAAGTTCGTTTTGTCTTCCACCATTCTATGTCCTGTGTCCTTTCAGAAATTCTGGTGGTCATGGCTCTCCACAATTTCCAGTCTTTAGAAAGCTCTTAATAAATTCTGTCATTATGTTATCGCTCCTAAAACATATTCCACCATCACTTTTACTTAAGTTCGTTTTGTCTTCTTCTATGTCCTGTGTCCTTTCAGAATTCTGGTGGTCATGGCTCTCCACAATTTCCAGTCTTTAGAAAGCTCTTAATAAATTCTGTCATTATTCTGGTGGTCATTGTTATCGCTCCTAAAACATATTCCACCATCACTTTTACTTAAGTTCGTTTTGTCTTCTTCTATGTCCTGTGTCCTTTCAGAATTCTGGTGGTCATGGCTCTCCACAATTTCCAGTCTTTAGAAAGCTCTTAATAAATTCTGTCATTATGTTATCGCTCCTAAAACATATTCCACCATCACTTTTACTTAAGTTCGTTTTGTCTTCTTCTATGTCCTGTGTCCTTTCAGAATTCTGGTGGTCATGGCTCTCCACAATTTCCAGTCTTTAGAAAGCTCTTAATAAATTCTGTGATTATGTTATCGCTCCTAAAACATATTCCACCATCACTTTTACTTAAGTTCGTTTTGTCTTCTTCTATGTCCTGTGTCCTTTCAGAATTCTGGTGGTCATGGCTCTCCACAATTTCCAGTCTTTAGAAAGCTCTTAATAAATTCTGTCATTATGTTATCGCTCCTAAAACATATTCCACCATCACTTTTACTTAAGTTCGTTTTGTCTTCTTCTATGTCCTGTGTCCTTTCAGAATTCTGGTGGTCATGGCTCTCCACAATTTCCAGTCTTTAGAAAGCTCTTAATAAATTCTGTCATTATGTTATCGCTCCTAAAACATATTCCACCATCACTTTTACTTGGTTCGTTTTGTTCGTTTTGTCTTCTTCTATGTCCTGTGTCCTTTCAGAATTCTGGTGGTCATGGCTCTCCACAATTTCCAGTCTTTAGAAAGCTCTTAATAAATTCTGTCATTATGTTATCGCTCCTAAAACATATTCCACCATCACTTTTACTTAAGTTCGTTTTGTCTTCTTCTATGTCCTGTGTCCTTTCAGAATTCTGGTGGTCATGGCTCTCCACAATTTCCAGTCTTTAGAAAGCTCTTAATAAATTCTGTCATTATGTTATCGCTCCTAAAACATATTCCACCATCACTTTTACTTAAGTTCGTTTTGTCTTCTTCTATGTCCTGTCCCTTTCAGTGTCCTTTCAGAATTCCAGTCTTTAGAAAGTGGTCATTATGTTATCGCTAAAACATATTCCACAATTTTTACTTAAGTTCGTTTTGTCTTTATGTCCTGAAATGGCTCTCCACAATTTCCAGTCTTTTAGAAAGCTCTTAAAAATTCTGTCATTATGTTATCGCTCCTAAAACATATTCCACCATCACTTTTTACTTAAGTTCGTTTTGTCTTCTTCTATGTCCCGTGTCCTTTCAGAATTCTGGTGGTGGTCATGGCTCTTAATAAATTCTGTCATTATGTTATCTCATATTCCACCAATTTCCAGTCTTTATGTCCTGTGTCCTTTCAGAAGCTGGCTTAATAAATTCTGTCATTATGTTATCGCTCCTAAAACATATTCCACCATCACTTTTACTTAAGTTCGTTTTGTCTTCTTCTATGTCCTGTGTCCTTTCAGAATTCTGGTGGTCATGGCTCTCCACAATTTCCAGTCTTTAGAAAGCTCTTAATAAATTCTGTCATTATGTTATCGCTCCTAAAACATATTCCACCATCACTTTTACTTAAGTTCGTTTTGTCTTCTTCTATGTCCTGTGTCCTTTCAGAATTCTGGTGGTCATGGCTCTCCACAATTTCCAGTCTTTAGAAAGCTCTTAATAAATTCTGTCATTATGTTATCGCTCCTAAAACATATTCCACCATCACTTTTACTTAAGTTCGTTTTGTCTTCTTCTGTCCTGTGTCCTTTCAGTGTCCTTTTTCAGAATTCTGGTTATCGGTCATGGCTCTCCTGTGTCCTTTCACATGGCTCTCCATTTCCAGTCTTTAGAAAGCTCTTAATAAATTCTGTCATTATGTTATCGCTCCTAAAACATATTCCACCATCACTTTTACTTAAGTTCGTTTTGTCTTCTTCTATGTCCTGTGTCCTTTCAGAATTCTGGTGGTCATGGCTCTCCACAATTTCCAGTCTTTAGAAAGCTCTTAATAAATTCTGTCATTATGTTATCGCTCCTAAAACATATTCCACCATCACTTTTACTTAAGTTCGTTTTGTCTTCTTCTATGTCCTTTCAGTGTCCTTTTCAGAATTCTGGTGGTCATGGCTCTCCACAATTTTACAGTCTTTCCTTTCAGAAATGGCTCTTTCCAGTCTTATAAAAATTCTGTCATTATGTTATCGCTCCTAAAACATATTCCACCATCCTTTTACCATTTTTCATGTCCTTTCCTTTCAGAATTCTGGCGGTCACTTAAATTTCGTTTTGTCTTCTTCTATGTCCCGTTCCACCATCCTTTTACAGAATTCTTCTTCTATGTCCTGTCCTTTCAGAATTTGGCGGTCTCTCCCACAATTTCCAGTCTTTAGAAAGCTCTTAATAAATTCTGTCATTATGTTATCGCTCCTAAAACATATTCCACCATCACTTTTACTTAAAATTCTGTTTTGTCTTTCCACCAAGTTCGTTTTGTCTTCTTCTATGTCCTGTGTCCTTTCAGAATTCTGGTCATGGTCATGGCTCTCCAAAACAATTTCAGTCTTTTTGTCTTCTTCTATGTCCTGTGTCCTTTCAGAATTTGAAAGTCTCTTAATAAATTCTGTCATTATGTTATCGCTCCTAAAACATATTCCACCATCACTTTTACTTAAGTTCGTTTTGTCTTCTTCTATGTCCTGTGTCCTTTCAGAATTCTGGTGGTCATGGCTCTCCACAATTTCCAGTCTTTAGAAAGCTCTTAATAAATTCTGTCATTATGTTTTCGCTCCTAAAAACATATTCCACCATCACTTTTACTTAAGTTCGTTTTGTCTTCTTCTATGTCCCAGTCCTTTCAGAATTCTGGTGGTCATGGCTCTCCACAATTTCCAGTCTTTAGAAAGCTCTTAATAAATTCTGTCATTATGTTATCGCTCCTAAAACATATTCCACCATCACTTTTACTTAAGTTCGTTTTGTCTTCTTCTATGTCCTGTGTCCTTTCAGAATTCTGGTGGTCATTCTGGTCTTTAGGTCTTAATAAATTCTGTCATTATGTTATCTCTAAAACATATTCCACCATCACTTTTACTTTAGTTTCGTTTTTGTCTTCTTCTATGTCCTGTGTCCTTTCAGAATTCTGGTGGTCATGGCTCTCCACAATTTCCAGTCTTTAGAAAGTTCTTAATAAATTCTGTCATTATGTTATCGCTCCTAAAACATATTCCACCATCACTTTTACTTAAGTTCGTTTTGTCTTCTTCTATGTCCTGTGTCCTTTCAGAATTCTGGTGGTCATGGCTCTCCACAATTTCAGTCTTTAGAAAGCTTTAATAAATTCTGTCATTATGTTATCTTTATTCCACCATCAACTTAAGTTCGTTTTGTCTTAATGTCCTGTGTCCTTTCAAATTCTGTCATTATGTTATTTCGTCTCTCTAAAACATATATTCCACCATCACTTTTACTTAAGTTCGTTTTGTCTTCTTCTATGTCCTGTGTCCTTTCAGAATTCTGGTGGTCATGGCTCTCCACAATTTCCAGTCTTTAGAAAGCTCTTAATAAATTCTGTCATTATGTTATCGCTCCTAAAACATATTCCACCATCACTTTTACTTAAGTTCGTTTTGTCTTCTTCTATGTCCTGTGTCCTTTCAGAATTCTGGTGGTCATGGCTCTCCACAATTTCCAGTCTTTAGAAAGCTCTTAATAAATTCTGTCATTATGTTATCGCTCCTAAAACATATTCCACCATCACTTTTACTTAAGTTCGTTTTGTCTTCTTCTATGTCCTGTGTCCTTTCAGAATTCTGGTGGTCATGGCTCTCCACAATTTCCAGTCTTTAGAAAGCTCTTAATAAATTCTGTCATTATGTTATCGCTCCTAAAACATATTCCACCATCACTTTTACTTAAGTTCGTTTTGTCTTCTTCTATGTCCTGTGTCCTTTCAGAATTCTGGTGGTCATGGCTCTCCACAATTTCCAGTCTTTAGAAAGCTCTTAATAAATTCTGTCATTAAAACATTTCCGCTCACTTTTAAACATATTCCACCATCTCTCCACTTTTCTTTACTTTAATAAATTCTGTTTTGTTATCTCCTCTTTCTATGTCCTTCTTCTATGTCCCGTGTCCTTTCAGAATTCTGGTGGTCATGGCTCTCCACAATTTCCAGTCTTTAGAAAGCTCTTAATAAATTCTGTCATTATGTTATCGCTCCTAAAACATATTCCACCATCACTTTTACTTAAGTTCGTTTTGTCTTCTTCTATGTCCCGTGTCCTTTCAGAATTCTGGTGGTCATGGCTCTCCACAATTTCCAGTCTTTAGAAAGCTCTTAATAAATTCTGTCATTATGTTATCGCTCCTAAAACATATTCCACCATCACTTTTACTTAAGTTCGTTTTGTCTTCTTCTATGTCCTGTGTCCTTTCAGAATTCTGGTGGTCATGGCTCTCCACAATTTCCAGTCTTTAGAAAGCTCTTAATAAATTCTGTCATTATGTTATCGCTCCTAAAACATATTCCACCATCACTTTTACTTAAGTTCGTTTTGTCTTCTTCTATGTCCCGTGTCCTTTCAGAATTCTGGTGGTCATGGCTCTCCACAATTTCCAGTCTTTAGAAAGCTCTTAATAAATTCTGTCATTATGTTATCGCTCCTAAAACATATTCCACCATCACTTTTACTTAAGTTCGTTTTGTCTTCTTGTCCTGTGTCCTTTGTCCTTTCAGAATTTCTCTTTAGGCTGGTCATGGCTCTCCACCAATTTTACAGTTCTTTTGTCTTCTTCTAAAGCTCTTTCAAATTAAATTCTGTCTGTCCTCATTATGTTATCGCTCCTAAAACATATTCCACCATCACTTTTACTTAAGTTCGTTTTGTCTTCTTCTATGTCCCGTGTCCTTTCAGAATTCTGGTGGTCATGGCTCTCCACAATTTCCAGTCTTTAGAAATCGCTCTTAATAAATTCTGTCATTATGTTTTCGCTCCTAAAACATATTCCACCATCACTTTTACTTAAGTTCGTTTTTGTCTTCTTCTATGTCCTGTGTCCTTTCAGAATTCTGGTGGTCATGGCTCTCCACAATTTCCAGTCTTTAGAAAGCTCTTAATAAATTCTGTCATTATGTTATCGCTCCTAAAACATATTCCACCATCACTTTTACTTAAGTTCGTTTTGTCTTCTTCTATGTCCCGTGTCCTTTCAGAATTCTGGTGGTCATGGCTCTCCACAATTTCCAGTCTTTAGAAAGCTCTTAATAAATTCTGTCATTATGTTATCGCTCCTAAAACATATTCCACCATCACTTTTACTTAAGTTCGTTTTGTCTTCTTCTATGTCCCGTGTCCTTTCAGAATTCTGGTGGTCATGGCTCTCCACAATTTCCAGTCTTTAGAAAGCTCTTAATAAATTCTTATGTCAAAACATATTCCCACCATTTTTTTAAGTTCGTTTTGTCTTCTTCTAAAAATTCTGGTGGTCATATTCCACCATCTTTACTTTTAAATTACATTATGTTATCGTTCATATTCCACCATTTTTACTTAAGTCTTTTTCTTCTTCTATGTCCTGTGTCCTTTCAGAATTCTGGTGGTCATGGCTCTCCACAATTTCCAGTCTTTAGAAAGCTCTTAATAAATTCTGTCATTATGTTATCGCTCCTAAAACATATTCCACCATCACTTTTACTTAAGTTCGTTTTGTCTTCTTCTATGTCCTGTGTCCTTTCAGAATTCTGGTGGTCATGGCTCTCCACAATTTCCAGTCTTTAGAAAGCTCTTAATAAATTCTGTCATTATGTTATCGCTCCTAAAACATATTCCACCATCACTTTTACTTAAGTTCGTTTTGTCTTCTTCTATGTCCCGTGTCCTTTCAGAATTCTGGTGGTCATGGCTCTCCACAATTTCCAGTCTTTAGAAAGCTCTTAATAAATTCTGTCATTATGTTATCGCTCCTAAAACATATTCCACCATCACTTTTACTTAAGTTCGTTTTTCTTCTTCTATGTCCTTGTCTTCTTCTATGTCCTCTTAATAAATTCTGTCCTTTATCGCTCCTAAAACATATTCCATTCTTTTACTGGTTTTTGTCTTCTTCTATCCTGTGTCTTTCAGAATTCTGGTGGTCATGGCTTTCACAGTCTTTAGAAAGCTCTTAATAAATTCTGTCATTATGTTTTCGCTCCTAAAACATATTCCACCATCACTTTTACTTAAGTTCGTTTTGTCTTCTTCTATGTCCCGTGTCCTTTCAGAATTCTGGTGGTCATGGCTCTCCACAATTTCCAGTCTTTAGAAAGCTCTTAATAAATTCTGTCATTATGTTATCGCTCCTAAAACATATTCCACCATCACTTTTACTTAAGTTCGTTTTTGTCTTCTTCTATGTCCTTTCAGAATTCTGGTGTGTCCTTTCTTTAGAATTCTGGTGGTCATGGCTCTCCACAATTTCCAGTCTTTTCAGAAAGGCTCTTAAGTAAATTCTGTCATTTCTGTGTATGTTATCGCTCCTAAAACATATTCCGCCATCACTTTTACTTAAGTTTGTTTTGTCTTCTTCTATGTCCCGTGTCCTTTCAGAATTCTGGTGGTCATGGCTCTCCACAATTTCCAGTCTTTAGAAAGCTCTTAATAAATTCTGTCATTATGTTATCGCTCCTAAAACATATTCCACCATCACTTTTACTTAAGTTCGTTTTGTCTTCTTCTATGTCCCGTGTCCTTTCAGAATTCTGGTGGTCATGGCTCTCCACAATTTCCAGTCTTTAGAAAGCTCTTAATAAATTCTGTCATTATGTTATCGCTCCTAAAACATATTCCACCATCACTTTTACTTAAGTTCGTTTTGTCTTCTTCTATGTCCCTTTCAGAATTCTGTGTCCTTTCCAGAATTCTGGTTATCGAAAACATATTCCACCATCATGGCTCTCCACAATTTCCAGTTTTTAGAAAGCTCTTAATAAATTCTGTCATTATGTTATCGCTCCTAAAACATATTCCACCATCACTTTTAACTAAGTTCGTTTTGTCTTCTTCTATGTCCCGTGTCCTTTCAGAATTCTGGTGTTCATGGCTCTCCACAATTTCCAGTCTTTGAAAGCTCTTAATAAATTTGTCATTAAGTTATATCTCCTAAAACTTATTCCACCATCACTTTTACTGAAGTTCGTTTTGTTATCTTCTTCCCGTGTCCTTAAATTCAACGTCAATTTCCTGCCCTTTTTAGTTTTTAAATTCTTCATTATGTTATCGCTTTATTCCTCAGTTTTGTAAACTTCCTTGTTTCTTCTTCTAAAGAATTTCCTCTCTTTCATTTTATCTTCACTCATCTCCACAATTTCCAGTTTTTCCTAATGGCCTTAACGCCTTGACTGGGGTTATGTTTTCGCTAAAAAAAATATTCCACCAACAGTTTTACTTATAAGCGTTTTGTGTGGTTCTTCAATACAAACAGATACAGAAGCACAACAAACCGGCCATATTGGTAGAAGATAGAATAAGAAAACAAAGGGTTAATCATTGTTCCATCGTGTCATTTAGATGCAGGGACAGAACAAAAAAAAGAAGAGAAAGAGCCCAATAATGACCCATTGATGGTTGAAGTCTCGATGACATATTAGTTGCCATTGGTCCTCTTCGTACGGTCACTGACGAACTGAAGACTTGGATATCGATTGCTCAGTGGAATTTCTACAGAAAGGGAGCCTCTTATGAACGGCAAGAATATTCCGAAAAGTGATAAACATTTCGAGTCAGAGGAAAATTGTATGATACGTAGAGATGCTGATTGTAACCTGTTCTACTTACATTAATTGCAAGAAATTGCAAGTCTTATCTGAGAAAATACTGAAATAATAATAATAATAATAACAAAAACAACAATTAACATGGTGGAGATCAATAATTCCAGTTGTAATTGGAGCCCTCGGATTGATTGAGAAAGGTTCCGATAAATTACTGGAGGGTTTAAAGAAATTCTGTCATTTGTTTTCGCTCAAGAACAGTTAACCATCATTTTACTTAAGTTCGTTTGTTTAGAAATTGGTTTTATTTAGTGGCATATTAACACCTCTATGGTTTATATAATGCCGAAATCTGAATGTTTTGTACGCAATTTTATGCCTTCCACTACAGGTTTTGTACATAATTTTATACATCTATCGTAAACATATGTTTGTTAGATTTATAGTAAGTAAATAAAATATATTGTTGTTAATTGTATTATAAAAATGCGAAGTTCACTGTTTGCCCATAGCTGGTACGCTAACAGGTGCTACCAGCCCGTGTCAGGGTGGACCTGGGAACAAAGGCAATTAAAACGTGGATCCACACACCTCCAAACTTCCGACCAGATGTAGTTTATCGCTATTCACTTGACGTCATTACAAAGAGCGTTTTCTATGTAAAATGCGTGTGAATTTATGTGTATGAACTTATTTCTGACACAGCCTCGGAAACCACAGCAACTTGAGGAACAAAATTGCCCAAGGGACCGACTTCACAAGACACCGTGTCTTGCCAACTATCGACTGCTATTTTCCCCAACAGCATGTGGCATCTTACAAAGAACCGGGTCTTCACCGGCTGCAGAGAGGCCCGTATCTGGCTAGACATGCCAAACTGTCCCGCTGTTAACGGGAAAAAATCCGGATCTAACTGGTGTTGACAAACATGCCCACATGCGATCCGAGGCCTTTTTGCGTCTGTACTGGAGCCGAAACTCTCCGCTGATCTCCTGATCACATATACGACAGCGGGTCCCTTTCGTCGAGTGTTTCTCCAAAGTCGGACTGGTTCGTGTTCCTCCACCGCGTCCACATGTGTTTCTTCCTCCGTGGGATCACGTGGCTTATCCACGTTCACGAGTTTTTAGAAATTCTCACTAAATTCTGTATTATGTTATCACTACTTTCCGAAGACCGTGAACCCAGGAAAGAAGGAAGGTCCCTGATATGACGGGACATTACGTCCACTAAGACTGATTGCTTTAGAATAGCTTAAGTCCAGTCAATTTTTCCCATTCCAAAATTGTTTCCACCATCACTTTTGTTAAGTTCGCCTTTGTCCCGGTGTCCACATAGAGTCTCCCACCTTTGTCTCCACAATTTCCAGTTGTGGCCCATGTCAGATATCGTTTAAGGTACTGGATCAATCCCTTTAAGCTGAACCTCATTTTGTCTCTTCTAGACTTGGTTGTCCTTTCAGAATTCGTAGTCTGTGGTGATTTCATTTTTAAAAGCTCTTAATACATTGTACCAGTAAGTTATCTTCAATTCCACCATAACTTCATCCAGGCCGCAAATCTTCTTCATATGTCCCCTGCAAATTCTGCCCGTTATTCCATTTTCCTGTCTTTAGAAAGGACTTAATAAACTGTCATTAATCACTAAAACATATGTCCCATCTTTTGGGCAAAGTTCGTTTTGTCTTCTTTTATGTCGCGATGGCATTGACTGTGGTCATGGCTCTCCACGTTTCACCTTTAGAAAACAGAACAGACTCTGTCATACTGTTGTGACCTCCTAAAACATATTCCACCATCTAAGAGTCTATGTTTTGTCTTCTTCTATGTCCCGACACCTTTCAGATTCTGGCGGTCATGGTGTTTTCAGTCTTTAACGACTTAATCACAGAGAAAAACGTGACGGGCCACAATTTGTGTCAGGTAAAGACTGCCGCGGTAGTGAGCATTATCTATGCCGGGCCGGTACCAAGTACTGTTCATCCCACTGTCCTTTTTTATCGCTCCAATGGACACGGATCCTAATGGCTGATTTTATCATGGCCTTTGTTACGGAAGGACAGACTCTTCTCACAAAATACGTGGTATTCTGTCGTACTTATCGCTAGATGACGATATTCAGTCACCCCCCCACGAGGGTCGTTTTGTCTTCTTCTATGTCCTTTTTTTCATGGGCATTCTGGTCCGTAGGCTCTCCCAATTTCCAGTCTTTGACCCGTTAAACGGGTTCTGGGCATTTTGTTATCGCTCCCCTGAAACATATTCCACTCATCGGCGTTTTACTTTCGGGTTCCTTTTGTCCTTCTATGGAAGAGTGTCCTTTCAACAGTCGGTTCAAAAGTGATCCACAATTTCCGTCTTTAGATGACCACTGCATTCTGTCATTCCTTTATCTGACTGGGACATATTCCACCATCCCTTTTACAGCAGACAGCTGCTGCACAGGTTCATCTCCATGTTGGCTACTATAATTTTGCCACATTGGGTCATCTTATCTGTCAAATTCTTGTTTGACATAACCAACATCACGTCAACAGACAACATATTCTTGGACCCGTTCGTTCATTGTGCTCAACCGTCTTCACATCAGCATCTTTGTTTGCTGCTTTGGTACGTTCCCTAAATTTGCCTGTGAGGGTGCCAAACAGCCAGTGCCAAACAGATAAGAAATCGGTTTTTATTTGAAGGCTCATTGCCTGCCCGGAAAGAAATGTGTACACACCAGAAATCAAAAGAAATAAAATAATAATAACAATCAAAGCTAATCGCCCAGACATATTGATCAAGGACCACAAAAACAGCACGTGCTTTCTTATTCATATGGCAGTTCATGTGGTATATATATTTGAAGATCGTCAAAAAAAATCTGTTAATAAATCCTCCATTATTTTCATCCTAAGTGGATATTCCACCAAAGTGTTACTTGGACTGCTGCCTTTAAATGTCCAGAGTCAGTTCAGTATACAAAGATGGAGAGAAGACTGAGATTTCCTTTATTGAGTTGTCATGGGCTAGTAGAGTAATAGTAAGGTAAATTCTTGTCTATTCATGTTACAATCACGTAGACTCTAAAAAGTCCTATTCCAGACTGTATATATCTATATATTATTGCTACTAACCGCGTTCCTGGATTTACTCAGTTTACCCATTGTATTATTGTGTAAATACATTTAATTTCTGGTATTTTAATTCCTGCGTTTGTCATTCATTGAGAATAAATTCTGTCATCTGTTATCGCTCCAAAACATATTCCACCATCAAAATACAAGTTCGTTTTGTCTTCTTCTAATCCGGAAATTTCATGTGGTGGTGAGGATATCAATAATTTCCAGTCTTTAGAAAGCTCTTAAAAATTCTTCCGATAGATTATCGCTCTAAAACATATTCCACCATCACTTTTAGCCAATGCCTGTCTTCTTCTATGTCCCGTGTCAAAAAAATTGGCGGTCATGGCTCTCCACAATTTCCACAGCTTTAAGCTCTTAATAAATTCTGGGTTTTATCGCTCTGTAAAATATTCCGGATCTGAGGTTGTTTTTTTTTTTTCTTTATTCTTTTCTTAAATCGCGTTCCTCTTGGAAGTGTTGAAAAATATTGAAGAGTTACGTCAATCATTTTCACTTTTAATTCGTTTAATAATTCTAATAATCCTATGTCCTAATAAATGTGGTACATGAGCTCAATCCTGTTGTCTTTGGAGCCCTTAATAAATTCTTTTATGTTATCGAAAAACATATTCCATTAGATTTTTATTGAAGTTCGTTTTGTCTTCTTCTAGTCCATGCCTTTCAGAAATCTTCAATTGTACATGGCTCTCCAAATTTCCAGTCTTTAGCTCTTAATATTCTGTCAGATCTTTATCGCTCTAAAACATATTCCACCATCACTTTTTTACTTATTCTTTTGTCTTTTATTTTCCTTTCAGTATTCTGATCAGTGGTAAAATTTCATTTTGCCATTTAAATTCTGTCACATTTAGAAAACATATTCCACCATCACTTTTACTTAAGGGATCTTTGTCTTCTTCTATTCCCGTACAACAGAAAAAGTATAATAATAATCCATAATTTCCATTTTAAAGCTAATAATAAATGAAGAAGAAGAAGAAGAAGAAGATTGATTCATTCGTTCATTTTCCATGGTCTATCAAATTTTTAAGACAATAATGGTTTAATGAAGCAAGTCTTACTAATTAACTGATATAATGGAATATGCATACACCTGAGTTCCCCTCACTTTTATATGATTTTTGGTTCTTCATCATAAATACAGACTGACGTGTAGGTCAACACAGAGTTTTGCCCATTTGCCTTGACGAAACGCCTCATTGACTTTTATCTTTGGCTATCCTTTTGGTCTTTTCACCTTCTTAACCGTGTGACTACGAAATAGTACCAAAAATTACCCAGTACAACAGTCTAACTTGGTTTCATTAGCCAAAATTTTAACAGATACATCAAATATAAAACTTTTTTGGGACATATCATTAACCTATAGCTGGGAGGAGAAAAGGTGGATTCATCCCATTCACAAGGCTATTTGCATGTAAGTGAATATAACGAACCCAAAAATTCTGAGCTATTATCAGACACACCACCCGAATATTCAAGCTTATAGCAGATAGCATTCACAAGCGGTCACTCATCTAGGTACTGATCAGGCTCGACGTTGCTTATCTTCGGTTATCGTTCAGAAACTGGTGTTTCAATTTGATTAAAAATTACGCGTATGCGAAGAAGAAATTAGCTGAGCTCGCTTGATCATGTTCTTCAGAACAATTTAACCAAAATGTCTTCCCGAGGAGGCAGATAGTTGAATAGGAACGCAGTTCATCGTCGGGGAAACCATTGCGGAGACGTGTCTGTTATATGTTGTCAATTTTTTATTATGGATGAACGATGAAGAATTTCGCTCCGTTGATCATGTTCTTTATAACATCATTTTCATATCTTGTAATTGGACCCTCATTTTGAGAAAGGTTCCGTTAAATTACTGGAGGGTCTATGAAACTAAACAACAAGAACGTTCCACATTAGAATCAGATTGTTTCGAAATTGGTTTTTAACCAAAATATTAATATATATATTTATATATATATATATATATATATATATATATTCCATGACAGGTTTGAAAATAATTTTATACATCTATCAAACAAATTTGATCTGAATGAACGAAGTAAATTAAATATAAATTGAAAAATGTATTATAAAAAAATTAAACACACAGGCTTTGTCGGTTGAGTTTAATAAAACTTTTTATATATATTATATATATATATATATATATATATATATATATATATATATATATATATATATGAACTTATTTCTGATATATCCGGAAACCACATGTATCAAGAACAAAATTGGAAAAATCTAAGACAGCGTTTATTCATATATATATATATATATATATATATATAAGAAAGAACCGGTTCTACCGGCTGCAAGAGAACAGTGTATCTAAAAAGAAGAGAGAAACTGTCCCGTTTTTAACGGGAAAAATCTCCATCTAACTTTGTTGATGACAGTCCACATGAGACCAGAAACTCGTGTATAAAAAATTATGGAAAATAAAGCATAATATATTTTTTTTTGATCCACATTACAAACAAAAACGTTTTCGTGGATGTTTCTCCAAAGTCTTTTTTCCTATAATTATATATATATATATATATATATATATATATATATATATATATATATATATAAGACCGTGAACCCAGTAAAGAGGAAGGTCCTGTTCAAATTAACGTCCAACAGACTAAATTGTACAATTGTTTAGATTCGTCCCATTCAACCGTTCTATCTTATGAAGTGATTAAAGATATCTTACTCCCACCTTCGTGTTTTATAACACTATTGGACTCTACTTTGAAACATAAAAATATAAAAATATTTTTTATCTCTAAGCTGAACTGATGATCCTTCCTCCTGTTGTGACGTCCTGATCCAGTTTTCCTCTCTATTGTTTCCTCCAGGCCATAAACTTATTCATACCCTGCTCTTGATGGTTCTTCCATGGACTTTCGAATGAAAGTTTGGCAACATACCAATGTTGGTACCATTACTGGCAAGGACACCTGAATGATCTTTTTTATCTCACCATTGCTCAATTGGGAAGACGGTGAGTCTAACAAAAAACAATTTTAAGCTGTTCTTTTTCTAGCTGAATATCTCAAAGGTTTTTTAATTGATTCTTAAGACAAATGTTATCAAGATGGCTAAATATCTTATCTGAAAAACTAGAAAAAAAATCAATTAGTTTAGTGTGTTTTTAGATATTAAACATTTTGTGGGAAATTTTTCCTGGTACACCCCAGTCCTTTTAAAAAATGGAAAGATCCAAATCCATGATTTTTTGATGGTGTTCATGATGACGGTCGTCCTCTTCTCATAGAATCCAGAGGTTAGCAGTGAATATTTAGAAGACTGTAGGGAAGTCTTTCAGGTTAGTAAGTGGATATTTTGGTAAAAGTCATCAGAGCGTAGTTCGTCCTTCTGTTTATCTTTGCCTGACAAGTTGGACCACTGGACATTCGGAAGAGTCCGACAAAATCGGCGTAGCTTTATACACCCGTCCGTAGGATTGTATATTCTACAGTCTTCAAAAAAGTGATTGGTTAACCTTCTATTGGTGGACTATAAATGTGAGTCCTTTCATTTGGGCTAACTCACTGGTACATATATATACAAAAAAGCTGCAACATGTAAAAAGTGCACATCATTGTACGTTTTGGTTCATCTTACTTTCAAATTCCAATTTATAACAACAATTTTAAAAACTGACTTCTTTATATTCTTATAATTTTCCTTTCTGTCAGCATTTTGTTTGCGCTTTGGTACGTTCCTGAATATTGCTCATGTGAGTTAAAATCCAGTGCCAAACAGATTGAATTCGATTTTTTATTTGCAGCAGTCTGGTTTACGATGTATAAATTCGATAGACATAAAATATTTATCCTTTTTATCGGTTCAAAACTTGATTAAAAAACAAAACAGCTGGCTAATTGTTTATGCCATTCATGTGGTATATATTTTTGAAGAAACACTGAAAAAAACCCTGTTATGGTTATTCAGCTTTTTCAAATAGAGTGGACTCGAAAATTGTTTCGTGTCAAACCCACTGTCAGTCCCAAATGAAGAATGGAGAGAGATAAAAGATCATTCAGGCCTTCAGTAATTGTACCAATTCATACTCTGGCTTTTACGAAGTCAATTTCAAAGTCCATTCAAGCTAAGATCAAGAGAACTGTAAATAAGTTTAAAAATTGAACAGTAGGATATATCTATATATTTACTAACCGAAAACTGGATTTAAAATCTAACAGTATTAGAGGATCGTCATTTTGTGTAGGTCTAAAAAAATCAATTATAAAAAATTCCTGCTTTTCATTCAGTTGTTTTGGCAGTTGAGAGTCTGTTTCAGGTAGAACAGTTCAAAATACAAGGATAGTGAAAAAGATTCAAAAATGAAATGAGGACGTAAAATTCCAGAGGCACCTTGAACTGCAGGATAGATGCACTTAGAAATTCCAGGTAGCCATCATCTTGAATAAATTGAAAATTGATCCTGAAATAATATATATATATATATATATATATATATATATATATATATATGAGGTTAACTTTTTCTATCAATACTTCTTAAATCTTCTTCTCCTTAGCTATGAAAAATTAATGATGAAGATGTCATTTTTTGATTTATGATCGATTTCATCACGATTCTTCTAATAATGGAATAGAGTCCAATAGTGTCATAAAATTCCTGTTGTGTTTGTAAGATATCGGTTTTACTGGAAAACGTACCATTAGATTCATTGAAGATACAACGTTTCAGAGCTTAATGTAAAAGAAATAAAAAATTTTCCTGTTACACTCAGTATATATATATATATATATATATATATATATATAAAAAGAAATATAGTCTTCGATGTCTTTATTTATGGGATAAAGTGATCAATATCAGAGGTAGATGCCATTTCTAAATATTAAAGTCAACATCTAGAAGCGACAGTCTGTTTCAGAAAAGATAATAATCCTCAGGTCGTTATAATGATTATTTTGAAGATTTAGGTCAATCACATAGTAATTCGTCGTTCCTTTTTCATCCTCAACAGAATGCAGAAAATAATGGATGGCAAGTCTTACTAATTAACTATATAATGGATACATCGGCACTGCGCATCCCCTACTGGAATATCGAACCCGGACCGTCTCCATACAACGGAAACGTCATACCAACTATAAGTCTATACAAGACCCAAACTAGGACTCGATATAGCTATCCTATTGGTCTACACCTAGTTACCAGCGATACTCATCCAAGTATTCAGATAACAGTGCCTCTACCTTATATATATATATATATATAACCCTATATATATATATAAATATATATATATATATATATCATATACCTATATATTCGGATTCACGACATTTGGATTTGTCCATTCTTCAGGATCTTCTATATTTCTGAGATGAGTTATAACTATTTAAAATTTGATTTTTCAGACACTGTTTTCCTCATCTTTACTGCTACATTCACGACGTTTCACTGTTATACGTACTGACTTCTCGACGTTGATATTTTCGGTTATCGTTCGATTCTGGTGTTAAGTCCATTTGATTAAAATTCCGCGTTTAGTTAATTCGGCTTCATAACTCTACAAGTTTTTGATTCATGTTCTTCAGAACAATTAAACTCAAAATGTCTTTGGGTCAGATAGTTTTTAGGATCAATCATCGTCAGGCTTTTTATCCATTGGGAGACGTGTCTGTTAAATGTTGTCAATTTTTTATTATG